>JAWRVF010000348.1:0-346874 GCA_036785485.1 Physcomitrellopsis africana | reverse complement strand
TCGGTGACAAGATATATGCCAGTGGAACTCATGACAGGTCAAAAACCTATTATGCCAATTGAAGAATAAGTGCCAACTTGGCAGCCAGCATTTCACCAGAAAGACGGACTAACAAGAGTAAGAAGCATCGCTATTGTGGGACCATACCAACAAAGATCAGAAGATGTGGAACTAGCATTAAAACGATTGCAAAAGATAAGGCTAAAGAACAAGGCTTGGTTTGATAAACGACATCGATTGAGGCCTAAAGCAATTGAAGAAGGTGATTGGGTACTTGTTTATGACAACAATTTGGATAACCAACATAGTACCTTACGGAAATTTTTAAAATGTTGGTTTGGACCCTATGTAGTGGTAACAGTTCAAGACAATGCCACATATTTATTGAAGGAATTGGATGGTACAAGGTTAAAGATACCTATTGCCGGGAAGCGAGTAAAAGTTTTCAAAAGACGAGATGGAGAAATAAACGTGGAAGATCATATTGAAGACATCAATGACTTTGAAGAAGACAATAATATTGAAATGGATGATGAAGAAGAACTTGGTGCAGAAAATGAAGAGATGGTATGATGCCAACTATGACATATGCTTCATTGGCGCATACCGGAGGATGCGCAGATTCAGAGGGGGTGGATGTCGTGTTGCAGCACGTTTATATAGTGAAAGGTATAGATAAGAGCAATTTATATTTAATACTTGATTATCTTAGTTCAATAGGAACTTAAGATACTTAAGAAAAGGGTTATGGAAGCCTCTTAGATTATTTTCTTGTTTTAATAGCTAACAGATAAAAGTTAGTTGTTAAAGTTTTCTTCTAGGCTATACAAACTCTTTTACTGATTTTGAAAAGCCATAAGTTAATTAGAATAGGATAGAAAAGGAAAATAGTTATTATGGTTGGTATTAGGATTAAGTTGAGAATAGGATTTAACTTAAAAATCCTTAAATTTAGTTGAATTGATACCCAAGGAAAGACCGGATATGAGACAGGGTCAAAATCAGACCTCTAGGGACAAAAACAACTGCCGAAGGCAAGGGAGGGGGACATTTGAAGATCAACGATTAGGATTGGATAGCTAGCTTGAAAGAGGTTCCAAGGGCATTTAGCTTGCAACCATAGGGTTTTAGAGGACTTAGAAATTGCTATTCAAAGTCAAGGTTTGTATTGGTGATTTGGGTTTTTATATAAGACAATGATGGCTTGCATTGTTGAGTGATTCGTAAAATTTGTGAAGCATCTATAGTTCAAAATTTGATATTGTCTGGATTGTTGGGTGTGCTAAGTGTATACAAAGTTTTGTGTTAATCTAGTAATGCAATCAGGAGATATTTGAGTTTTGATACAAAGGGTTGTCGGAAGTTGGCAGTTTAGGGTTGGATAGGGTTTCTGTGATAACTAAAGATCCACTAATTGGATCAACGTAATTTTTGGTATGCTGATAGAAGACTTGTAGGTTGAGCTACACACCAAGTTTGAGCTGAAGTTAACGGTGAAAGAAGGAGAAATCACCACTGGAATTTCTGCATCAATCTTCAAGTTGGCGGCCGAGCGTCATCAGTGTGCTTTTTTTGGGCGGTTTCTTGCAATTTGTAAGTTGGATTGGACTAAGTTTTTTTGAGCATGTAAAAGGCTTATACCAGCATGTGTGTGCAAAATTTCACACTAAATGGACGGTTTGATTAAAAATTATAGCTTGTTGAAGCTCACTAATTAGGGTTAGGACTTATAAATAAAAATAAAAATTGCTTAATTATAAAGAAAATAAGGTAATTGGGGTATATGTAAGATTGATTTTACTAAGAGGAGTGTTTTAAACACTTTTAAATTGAAGCTCAAATTATATTCCTTATATATGGGTGAAACCTATTAGGATTTCTTGAGTATTTGTAAACAGTACTTTACCTTCTACAGCCAAGTGCCCGGTGCATTTCCAACCAAGACAACACGTAATACAACACCGTAAAGTACTATGTTGATTTTCTAAATTACTATTATAAATAAATTTCCAATCACCTTTTTCAATTGCTCTAGGCCTCAATTGATGTTGTTTATCAAACTAAGCCTTATTCTTTAGTCTTTTCTCCTATAATTGTTTTAATTTTAATTCCATATCTTCTAATCTTTGTTCAAGTTGCCAAATTCTAATAGCCAATAATTCTTTTCTTGTTAATCTATCTTCCCAAGATAGCATACTCTAAGTTGATACATGTTCTTCAATTGGCATAATAGATTTTTGACCTGTCATGAGTTCTACTGGCATATATCCTATCACTGAACTATGTGTTGTTTGATCAACCTATAATGTATAAGATAGAAATGAAAGCCATTCTTTTACTCTTCCATTATAAACTTTAATTAAGGCTTCTACAATTGGTGGGTGTCTATATTTACTCTTTGCATTCCTTTCTAAATTATAAGTAGTAGTTAATGATAATTTAATTCCACTATCGTGTAATCATACGGTTATTAGATAAAAGATATAAAAAATGATTAATATATATAGGAGCTTAAATAGAATTATTTTAGCAAATTATCTTAGAATTATAGATCATAGAGAAGAAAGTAGAAAAAAATTAAAAGACTAATGCTATCTTTTTATAAGAGAGACTTCTATTTACTTTGTATAGCCATAAATAAGATAAAATAAAGTATATTAGAAAAATAAATAATATAGGCATCTTTAAAGAAGAATTAAGATGAAATTTTAGAAAATTTTACCTTAAAAATCTTAGAATTGATATCCGAATAGGACCGGTTATGATCCTAGGTCGGAATTAGACCCTAAGATACAAAACTGCATGCCTATAGTGGATTGACGGGTCTTTTGCAGATGAGAGAATGAAGTTAGAGACGAAACTTAAGAGCATATATTTTAGTGTTGATTTTGAGTGATTTGAAGAAGAATTGGCTTTGTAAGAGCTTTACAAAGTCAAGGTTGTATCAAGTGATTTTCGATCTTGTGAAATAAAGAGGGATTTACAACTTTGAGCTTTCTAGGAGTTTGATTTTAGATCTACAAGTGAAATTTTGAGAATTAGTGACTAGAATTGTAATTAATGTATGTTATAATTTTTAATTAGATCAAATGATTCAAGTGGGAGTTATTGGAGTTTAAGTGCGTTAAGATCTTGGAAGTTGAGGTTTGAAGATTAATGAGGATTTCTTACATATTTAGTAATTTGTTGATTGAATTGAGGTGAGAATTTTTTGTATGGATAATAGAAAAGATTTCTTATTTATGTATGAATTTTAAAAGTGATTGAATAGTGCAAAGAAAAGTTGTTTGTGCTAGAAATTTGACATTAGAATTAGAAAAGGAGGGTGGCCGACACCCACATAGAGATTTGATCATAACTTTTGTTAGGTAACTTGGATATCTTTCAAACTTAGTGTATATATTTTCAACTTGATTGTTAAAAGGCAAGCAAAATTTGAGCTAAGATCAATAGTTAGATTATTAGCCATTATAATTTAAATTTGCCATAGGATTTGGTTGGGATTTGCTAGGATTTAGATAAGATTTGTTAGGATTTAGTTGAGATTTGTTAAGTTTTGGATAGGATTTGTTAGGATTTAGTTGGAATTTATTAAGATTTGGATAGGATTTGGTTAGGATTTATTTAAGATTTGATTAGGATTTGATTAAGATTTGATTACAATTTGTTTAGGATTTGACAAAAATTTGATTAAGATTTATTTAAGATTTGACTAAGATTGTTAGGATTAAATCTAAGTTTGATTAAATTTTATTTAGGATTTGACTAGGATTGTAAGGATTTGATCAAGATTTGATTAGGATTTGATTAAGATTTAATCAGGATTTGACCAAGGTTTGATAAGGATTTGTTTAGGATTTGACTAAGATTATTAGGATTTGATCAAGATTTGATTAGGATTTGTTTAGGATTTGACCAAGATTTGACTAAATTTCTTTAGGATTTTTGATATATTCTTCTATAATTAATTAAAAATTCTAATTAAATTTTTAATAATTAAAATATATTTATTAGTTTTAATTGTAAGTTTATATAATTTAAATAGAGGTTGTAGTACCTGTTATTTTTATTTCTTTTTTATCTTCTATAGCCAAGTATCCAAAGTATTCTTAAATAGGACTTCACGTTGTCGTATTGTAATTATTTACAGTATGTAAAAATTAGTTAAAATATATTACATGTTTATGAATCTAGATGTGTGTTAGAATGGTTAGTAAGTTAAATTAAAAATGGTTGATAGAAGAAACTTTATTTTATTTTATTTTACTTATTTTAGTTATGGTATTTAAAAATTATAAGATCTAAATGTTTAGTATGAAGCCTTGAGAGAAGGTGGGGACTTAAGGATGAAAATTTAAGCTAGTAAGAGGCTAATTGGGAGGGATGAAATCAAGCCATGGTCGGATGAAGGCAAGGAATAGGGAACTTCATCCCTATTGGTCGAATACCATGCCCAATGGGCTTTGAGGAGGCTGCCCGCGACCTTAACAAGGGTTTTCGGCGACTTCAAAAAAGGGATTTGCAATTTCAGAGGTAGGGTTGTAAAGTTTAGGGTTTTGGGTATAGTTTGAGAGGAAATTTTAGGCAATTTGGAGTTAGGGTGAAGAAGTTATACTTGTTCAAAGTTAAAGAGTGGATTTCATACATACTGTCACTCTTTTGGGATTTTGCGGAGTTTTACGGAGGCTTTTGGAGATCAGACGGTGCGATTGGAAAGGTGATTTCAAGATCTACATCTATTATGAAGGAATTCTTAAGTTTTGAGTTTAGACAAAGGAGATATGAACAGTTGAAGACAGCGCATCCAATTCCAAGGCAGTAAGCACACTGTGTTGTTAATAGTTATGCTTTGAGCCATAACTTGAGTTTTCAGACGAAATTTTGGCTCAAACTTCTTGGAGAATGTGACATTTTGTGTTAAGAAGCTATACATATAAATTTCATGGAATTTGAGCTTATAGTTTGTGAGATATAAAGAAATTTGTATGCGGGTGTAAAAAGACAAGGGTTTGAAGCGACTGTTAGGGTTTTCAAGATATCTCAAGATCCGCAATGAATTTGCAGTTGAAAATTGTTGTAGAGGTTGATAAGAATACATCAGTACTTCATGTAAAATTTTACCATGTTTGGACGGTCGGATCAGGAGATATGAGATGTTGAAGTTTGGAAAAATTTCCACATAAAGATATATAAGGTTTTAGAGGATTTTATCATACTTTGGATGTTGTTAGTTACTTGAGGCTTATGTATTTGATGTAATTTCTCAAAAAGGAAAATATATATATATATAAACTTTGAGTTTTCCTCATTTTTGAAGCTTGATTGAGAAATTAGTGACAGCTAGAAGCCCAGCGCTTTCTTAAGGCAAATTCTCTCTACCCCAACAACGTCATGGTGAATCTAACATAAAAAGCTTGAGATAGAAGGTAATTGGATTTTTTTAATCTATTTGAATTATGAAGAAGGAAGGCAAGAAAATGGAAGGAAGAGCTATGGATGGTATTTCAAGTGGAGCTATAAGCGAAAGTACTAGTAGAGAATAAGATATGTATTTTGATTCTAACTTTGCAAGCATATTTGAAGCATTTGCTTTATTCATGCAACAAGAATATATTAAAGATTGCAAAGAAGGTATGGCAAACAAATCATTATAGATGATTGTCGAGAAATTTGATTAATTTGAAGAAAAGGATATTATAAGATATTTAAGGTATTATGTAAGAGAAATAAAATTGAAGCATATTTCCAAGAAAGAGATGGTTCAATTATTCAAATTAGCTATTGCACCAAAATTAAAGAATCATGTGAAGTCTATTATAGGACATACTGAAGGTTCATGGGAGAAATTTTTTCAAATATTGAGGGATGAATATTTTTTAGAAGACAATGATCGTATTACAAAGAAGTTATTTTTTAAATGGATTGAAAGATCTAAGAAGGATCTTCAAGCAACAAAATTATTAAGAAAATTTGAAAGATAATATTTTCATTTATTAAAGAAAGAAAGACAATTATTAGATCTAAATAAAGTAGAATTTTTTTTTTAAGCAACTAATAAAGAGTTGCAGGAAAAATTGAAAATATTGCTTGAAGATAAAGAAGAAGAAGAAGGATTGTCATCAAATTGGAAAGAAGTGAAAGAGGCAATAGGATTGCTTACAAAAAGAGAAAGGTGAAAGGATAGGGTGGATATTCAAAGACCATTGCAAGCATCTAAGATAAAATTGCCTATCAACCATCCTACATCTATGATTCAACTTTCAATATCTATATCAAAAAAAGAAGAAATAAGTATGGATGATATAGATATTGAAAGTTGATATAGATATTGAAAGTTGATATATGCAAGATGATAGATTTACAAATAAAATTTACAAAACTTGAAAAGAAGGGTCAATCATCAAGGGTATCAACAAAATATAATTCACGGCCAATTAAAGGTATAATACATAGGTACATGTGATATAATAGCATGGAATATTCAAGAAGGGAGTGTGAAGGTTTTAAAAAGGCGCTACGCAAAGGAATTGTTTTTTTAAAGATGATATGATACATTTAAAAGAAAATAGTGAAGAATTAGAAATAAATTTTTAATAAAAAAAGAATGAAGATATTTACAAGAGATGCTTTTAAAGTGCATATAATATTAAGTAAAGAAGCATCAACACATTGGGCGGAAGCAAATCAAGACAAATATTTAAGTATAAATCTTGAACTTCCAATAGAATCTTGCTCTTTGTAGATAAGTGCAATGAATTATGCTGAAAAAAAAATTTTATTACAAATGATTTAAAACATATTGGTAATAATATTTGATAAATTATTGGGTGGAATGATCTAGTAGATGGATTATCAGTACATGCTCATATTGCAAGGAATCAATATAAAACATTAATAGAAGAAAAATAAAAAAAAGATTAAAATAATGAAGTGCCATCAAAAAAGACCACAAGAGGAGATAAAACAAGACAACAAAAAAATCCTATGCATGAAGAGGAAGTAGAGAATGTTTCTATAAAAGAAAAATAAAAATTTTAAAGGAAAGAAAAAAGATTCTTGCCTACAAAATACAATCAGATATTGAGGCTACTACAAATTTGAAGAAGATATTAGAAGAACGGATTTTAAAAAGAAAGGTCAAATTTACAATTGATGAAGTTTTTGAAATTGCAAAGCGTGAATTTCATGAAATTATTATTGATACAATAAAAAAAATGGCAATCTATAAGAGATATTATCATACCAAATATACAAGAAACAAAGGGAATGAAAAATAGTGTACATGAAGAGGTTGAAATACAAGTTTTAAAAAATGTTTCATGAGTTGGACTGATAAAGAAAAGAAATGGGATTCAACCATCTAGTTATTATTTCCAAAATCATCAAATAAAGGCTACTACAGAAACTTTAGTAAAATTAGAAGATTTAAAAGAATCAATTGTGGTATTAATTGATTATGATTTTGAGATCAATTTGATATCAAAAGAGCTATATAAAAAAAAAAAATGGCCTATTAATATTAAACATGGATGGATGATAAGATCTTTTTTTGGATTGTATTTGTAAAAGCATGCAATGACAAAGTACATCAGTGGCGAAGGCTACTACCATTTGCATTATTGGCAGATCCTGCAATTTGTAGTACAATAATTGGTTATATGCCTTCTGAATTAATGTATAGACAAAAGCCAGTTATGCCAATAGAAGAAATAGTGTCTATATGGGATATATTACCTTAGAAGGATGATCTTAATAGAAAGGATCTTTTAGCATTATAGATTTAGCAATTGGAAAGAAGACTTGAGGATATTGAAATAGCAATTGGAAGATTGAAGGAAGCAAGGAAAAGGAATAAGGAAAGATTTGATAAAACGCATCTATTACGGCTTAAAAAATAAAAGAAGGTGATTGGATATTAATCTATAACAATAGTTTGGATAATCAATATAGTACATTATAAAAAATTTCTAAGCATTGATTTGAACCATATGCTATGATAAAGGTCTATGACAATGGAACATACTCCTTACGAGAGCTTGATGGAAAAAAATTAAAGTCACCTATAGCAAGCAAGCAAGCAAATCAAATTATTCAAACAAAGAAGAGTATGCATATATTTTGATGAAGAACAAAATCAATTGAGAGACATTGAAATAGAAGAAGAGGAACAAATTGAGGATTAAAAATTAGACCAAGGTAGAAAGTGTCATATATTAATATATTGAAGAAATTTTGGCACATGTTGAAAGATGCATAAGTTCAAGGGAGATGGATATCATATAGTGATACAACCATTAGGTGAAAGAGGGAAGGAATAATTAATATATATAGGAGCTTAAATAAAATTATTTTAACAAATTATTTTAGAATTATAGATCATAGAAAAGAAAGTAAAAAAAATTAAAAGGCTAATGTTACCTTTTTATAAGAGAGGCTTCTATTTACTTTGTATGGCCATAAATAAAGTAAAATAAAGTATATTAGAAAAATAAATAATATAGGCATCTTTAAAAAAGAATTAAGATGAAATTTTAGAAAATTTTACCTTAAAAATCTTAGAGTTGATATCCGAAGAGGACCAGTTATGAGCCTGGGTCGGAATCAAATCCTTAGGTACAAAACCACATACATATAGCGGATTGAGGGGTCTTTTGTAGATTAGAGAGTGAGGTTATAGACCAAACTTGAGAATATGTGTTTTAGTATTGATTTTGAGTGATTTGAAGAAGAATTGACTTTGTAAGAGCTTTGCAAAGTCAAGGTTGTATCAAGTGATTTTGGATCTTGTGAAATAAAGAGGGATTTACAACTTTGAGCTTTCTAGGAGTTTGATTTTAGATCTACAAGTGAAATTTTAAGAATTAGTGATTGAAAATGTAGTTAATGTATACTATAATTTTCAACTAGATCAAATAATTCAAGTGGGAGTTATTGGAGTTCAAGTGCGCTAAGGTCTTGGAAGTTGAGGTTTGAGGATCAATGAGGATTTCTTAGATATTTAGCAATTTGTTAGTTGAATTAAGGTGAGAATTTTTTGTATGGATAATAGAAAAGATTTCTTATTTATGTATGAATTTTAAAAGTGATTGAATAGTGCAAAGAAAAGTTGTTTGTGCTGGAAATTTGACATTAGGATTGGAGAAAGAGGGTGGTCAACACTTGAGTAGAAATTTAATCATAACTTTTGTTGGATAACTTAAATATCTTTCAAAATTTTTGTATATATTGTCAACTTGATTATTGAAAGGTGGGCAAAATTTGGGCTAAGATCAACAATTAAATCATTAGCCATTGTAGTTTAAATCTGCTATAGGATTTGATTGGGATCTATTAGGATTCGGGTAGGGTTTGTTAGGATTTAGTTGGGATTTGTCAGGGTTTGAGTAGGATTTGATAAGATTTAGTTAAGAGCTATTTAGGATTTAATTAGAATTTAATTAAAATTTGAATAGGATTTAATTAGGATTTAATTAGAATTTGGTTAGGATTTAATTAGAATTTGGTTAGGATTTGATTAGAATTTGGTTAGGATTTGTTAAGGATTTGATTAGGATTTGATTAGAATTTGGTTATGATTTGTTTAGAATTTGACCAAGATTTGACTAAAATTCTTTAAGATTTTTGATATATTCTTCTATAATTAATTAAAAAATCTAATTAAAATTTTAATAATTAAAGAATATTTTTTAGTCTTAATTATAATTTTACATAGTTTAATTAGAGGTGTTAGGACCTGTTATTTTTATTTTATTTTTATTTTCTATAGCTAGGTGCCTAGAGCATTCTCAAGCAGGATTTCACGTCATACAACACTGCATCTCTTAAAGAATTCACAAGCTTCATGTGTATTTAATTCTCTACAATCTACAATGATCTTTCTCACACATCTATAGTGACAAATAACATCCTCAAGTAAAAATCTATAGATTCTTTTATAGATTTTGTTCTTAATGCCTTATCTTCCACTTGGTTTGATAAATCTTCACAAACCAAAACTAAATATCTCATTTATCATAATTCCATTGGCATAATAACCAAATCTACAATCTATTTAAAATGAATAGCCAAAGGATATATTGGATGTAGACCATCTCAATGACATATATTTGAATACATTTGACAAGTTATACAAGATTTTATAAATAAAGTCAAATCTCAATACATATTCTTCTATCAATACTATTTCTTTAACTTAGCAAAGTAGCCCAAATTTCTCTATGCTCTACCTATAGACTATCATGAAATTCCTTGAGTAATTTTTGTTGATTTTTTTTGATACCTACTACTCATTGCAGCATTCCAATGTTTGATTTTGGCCTCTTCTATAGAAATCTTCCTTGTAATAAGAACTTATATGTTTATTTCTTGATTTGATTAAATTTTTCAATAGGCCAATCAATATGCCTGGTTAATGTGTTCAAATAATGTCTAATATCCAATAACTCTCCTTTATAATTTTTTCATAAAATAACATATCTTTCTTATTCAATTGTAAAACTGAATAAAATTTTGTATCCACATCATTAATATCCTCAATCATCTTATCTTTTCTATTATATTTTATTTGAGATAGCATATCTACTACTAGATTATCATTTTCTACAACATATCTAAATTCCAGATTTAATGACTTGATATAAGTAATCTATCTAAATATTGCAATATCCAATGTTGTGTAGTTAATAATCATTCCAAGTAAAGACAAATAATCTCTTTCAATCACCACCATTGTCTCAATTAAATAATCTTTTTTAGCTTTCATAGCTGAAACAACTCTTCATAATTCCCTTTTCACTTATGAATATGCATGTCGGCGAGTACTTAGAATCTTAGCTCTAAATCAAACTGCAAATCTGTGTCTATTTGAATCATCTTAACCTATGGTCCATCCAATAGCAATTGGACTAGTATCCATTGTAAGAATTATTGGTCTATTAAACTTACAATTAATTTTTTCCAATATTAGAGGTGATATCAATAAATCCTTCAATCTTTGAATTGTTTTGATATATTTTTTTTTTCCATTTAAATCTATAATCCTTACATAATAATTCATACAATGAATCTATTATGTAAGCATAGTGAGAAATTCAAATATGATAAAACACACATGCATCCAAAAACCTTCATACCTCTATTAAAGACTTGTAATCTTCTTTCATTCTCTCAATTGCATCAACCTTAGTTGGATCCGGTTTCCTTCCATAAAATCTACATAAATATCCAATAGTCATAACTTCTTATATTCCAAATATAGATTTTATATTCGATAATATAAGATGAATTTCTTTAAGCCGAGTCAATATCTTTTCATAATCTTGTATATGATCAATAACATACTTGCAACATCCTCTCTTATTCAAAATTTCATCCTTGTCTTCTTTTTTACATCCTTTTATAGGAACATCATCTAAAAAAGGCATAATCTTCTCAGAAATAAAATCTCTCAATACCTTGTTCATCCTATTCATCATATATGCTACTGAATTAATAGCACTTTGAGAAAGAATATACACTCTAACTAGTCCAAGTAGTGTTCTCATTGTTATCATGTTTCTACTTTCCATTGCAAGTTGAAATTTATCATAGCCTAAATATAAATCATCTATTGAATAGATTGCCCTTCTTACAAATATTTTAGTAAATTCATCCATTATTGGTTTAAATCTTGCATTCTTAATAGTCATTGCATTTATTCGTTGCATATCCTGAATAAATCATAATGATCTATTTTCCTTAGCAACTATAAACCATTGACTAGAATATAGTGCAAAAGAAGGCTCAAGAATCTTTATCTTTATTTTTTCTTTTAATAATTCTATTAAACTTGACAAATGTGCCCTTGGTACTGAAATTGGCCTCAATTTCTAAAATACATGCAATATAGTGAAAATAACTATGGAAGTTGCAACATTCAAATCCACACATCCAATTTCATGAAATTCAAAGACAAATGATTTACCTTGTTTTGTTAACATCTCTTTGAAGTACTCAATTTTCTCTAACAACAAAGAACCATCACAACAATCTTTAATTCCTCAAAAGTTTCTTTAGTGAACTTGTGTCCAATATTCCTTGGATCTCTTAAACTCTTTTTCTTTGATCTTTTTTTCATCTATCTTTTAGAATCTTCTGGCAAAGATCTAATAATAGATTTTATCTTCTTATCTATTATCTTATATTTTATTTCAACTATAACCTCTGGTGCTTGAAAAGATTCAAATATAGAATAAATTTCTCTTCAATGAATTTGCACAACCTTATCATTATCTTCTAATCTAATTGATGCAATCAATTCCAAAGAATCTTCTAATCCATTTTCTTCATAAATATCAAAAATTCTTTCATTATCCTCTAATATTTTCAATTTATATAATTCTTTTTTAATATTACATAGTTTTTTTCTCTCTTTTCTTTTTAAATTTATAGTTTTCTTATATATAATACTTCTATTTTTAAAAATATTAATAAAACTTGTATCAAAGATATCTACATCTTGCGAGGATACCTTTTCTTTTGTACCTCCATAATCCCACTTTATAGTGATATTCTTCTAAAATCTATAAATTCTTCAACAACCCTTGGCAATGGATTCTTTCAATTTGTCTCAATTGCATTTATAATTTAGAAGTACAGTCAAAAATTATACTACCCTTCTCCCATCCTCACTACAAATCCATACATAAGCTAAATCATCATCAAGCACTTTTGTTTCCATGCGAATCGCAATAATATATAGTTGTCTTACAATAAGAGGATAAGATATTGCATCTTGAATAAAACAAATTTGCTTCATTACAACATCACCAATCCAAATTTTTATATATGAACAAGCTCCATATAATTCACCTCGTATATTATTAGCTGTCTATAATATCCATCCATATTCCATATCAATTGGCCACTTTTGTTTCATATAAAGATCCTTAGATTTAAGATTTATTTCCAAACCGTGGTCAATCAAAGCAACAATTGGCTCATCCATATCTCCAATCTTCACTAATACCTTTGTAGTCACTCTTGTCTAATACTTTCGAGTATGATAACTCAAATTTTTTTTTTTTTTATCACTTGGATCATCAAAACATGCTTTTTGATTATAATTCCTTCTTCTACTTGTTGATTATTTGCAACAATTGTCAATTTTATATTCTTCATCCTCACATACATGTACATCAATAATATGATTTGATCTAGCTTTATCCATTAATTGCCTCTTCTGCTTAATATTGTCAATAATGATATCATGAAATTCTTTCTTCATAATATCTAAAATCTCCTTCAATATAAATTCAACGTTAACATTGAGCACACATTCTTTAAGCACCATCTTTAAATATGTTGTTGCTTCAATATCAAAAAAAAAGTTTATAAGTTGTTGACTTATCTTTTTTTCCTAAGTCTTTTGATTTTTTTTTAATGATATTGAGACATCCTTTCTTGATAACTCTTGTGAAGCCATCTTATAAGCCTTATCTCTTCAAGTTTGCTTCTTAGAAGAATTTCCTTTTCTTGTCTCATTAGAATGTTTTCCTCTCTTTTCTTCTATCAAGGCTTCATGTTGGCTCTTAGCAATATAGGCATGTATTGACAAAGCTTCCATAAGATCCTTTGAATGGATAGTTCTACAAATTATTGCAGCAATCCTCAACAAAGCTTCTTGTGGCATCTTCTTTTTATACAATATAGAAATGGCAAAAGACCAAAGTCCACTTGATTCAATATTTCCAAAAAAATCTTGTTTGTCATCGTCATCCATCCTATTACCATAACTTGTAACTTCCATTACTGCAATTCCATTTGTTGCCAAATAATCCTTAACTAGTACTTTTATACCTCTTTTATCAAAGTTAGTTTGGAAAAAATCACCAATATCCTTTAATGCTATTTTTCCATCTTTCCAAAAAGGAATACTTTAATGCACCATTCCATTGAATTCACCACAATCTTTTCAAGAATGAGAATCATCATCACACCAAATACATCTTTGGACATATTCTTGCTTAAAAATAGCCTTTAAATTTATTATAGAAGTCTTCTCTTCATGCCTTGCAAGTTTGATTTGAAGCTCCTATATTTTGTGTATAATATCTTTGATTTCCACATCTTTTATATGCTCCAAAAGTTTTAGTCCAATCCAACTTATAGATTGTCAAAAATTAACTAAAAACTACATAAATATCACTTGGCCACCAAATTCTAATTAAATCCTAATCAAATCCTAATCAAATCCTAATCAAATTCTAACCAAATTCTATAACAAATTGAAACTATAATGGCTAATGATTTAATTGTTGATCTTAGTTTAAATTTTGTATAATTTTTAATAATTAAATTGACAACATATACAAAAAATTTGAAGGAGATCCAACTTATCAAATAGAAATTAAGCTCAAATTTCTACTCCGGTATAAGTCGCCCCCTTTTTCCAATCCTAATGTCAAACTTTCAATATGAATATCTTTTTTTTTTACCATTTAATTGCTTTTAAAATTCAAATACAAATAAAAAATCTAGTCTATTATGTATATAAAAAACTCTCAATTCAATCCAACTAGTAGATTGCTAAATATCTAAGAAATTCTCATTAATCCTCAAATCTCAACTTTTGAGACCTCAATCCACTTAAACTTCAATAACTTCCAATTAAACCATTTGATCAAGCTCAAACTCATAATATATACTAATCACAACTTTAATCACAAATCCTCAAATTTTCACTTACAGACCTATAATCAAACTCACAAAATATTCAAATTTATAAACTCTTCTTTACTTTATAAATTCAAAATCACCTGATACAACCTTGACTTTCCAAAGCTCTTACAAAGCCAACTTCTCTCTAAATCACTCAAAATCAATATTTAAATATATCTTCTCAAGTCACCTCACTAACTTAACTCTTCAATCTACCAAAGAACCCCCAATCCGCCATAGGCACGTGGTTTTGTATCTTAGGATCTGATTTTGATCCAAGATCACAACCAGTCTTCTTCAAGTATCAACTCTAATGATTTTGAGGTAAAATTTACTAAATCCTATTCTTAACTCCTCTCTAAAGATGCCTACATTATTTATTTTTCTAATCTACTTTGTTTTGCCTTATTTATGGCCATATAAAGTAAGTAGAAGCCTCTTATATAAAAAGACAACATTAGCTTTTTTAACTTTTTTTTACTTTCTTATCTATTATCTATAATTCTAAGATAATTTACTAAAATATTTTCATTTGAGCTCTTATGTATTTTAATCATTCCTTTCTTCTTTTACCTAATGGCTATATTACTACATGACAACATGGATGGCATATGGCATGTTTGACCCCACCTCTTTCAATTCTACCTTTTGTAGATTGGACTTGCTATTATTATAAAAGATCATCTAGCCATATTTCATCCATTGAGACAAACTAAAGCCTTCTTATGGATTTGCCACTATATTGACTTAAATATATATAATTATTATAACAACATTATCATGACAATTATCTCAATTTTATATGTATTTTGGTCCTAGCTTATTAAAGAGGATCTTAATCCACTAGAAAAGGCACTTGAAGGTGTATTGCTTATATATTTTTTATTAATATTGGATTATATATTTGATATTGATTTATGGTATTCAATTTGTTGTATATAATAATCTTTATTTGTATAATAATATGTCATAGTATGTGGCATTGAGTATCAGGCCACGTCAAGTTGGTATTATAATAGATTAATTTATATTTTATTAATCTATTTTTTATTTTTAGATTTTATTTTTTTATTTTTTTTATTTTTTATTTAATAGATGATTTTATCCATCTAAAATTTAATGATATAATAGAGAAATCCTTTTTGACTTTCTTATCAAGTGAAGTTTTATAAATATTTTAGAGAGTTTGTTGTTGTTAGTTTTATTTGAAGATGATTTATCTATTTTATAAAACTTAACACTTTCTACATGCATTTGCACTCTTTGATTTTGTTGTGGTGGAGTGAGAGATGTTTGACTTATATTGTGATTTCTTATTTTTCCTTGAGGGTGTATTTGCTATGCATTTCTTATTAATATTTGATTGCATATTTGATGTTGGTTTATAGAATACAATCTAATGTATATGACAATCTTTATTTCCACAATTATGATAATTTTATAACCTCATAACTCTATCTTAATCTTCAAAAATTGGCATTGCCATTGCATAGAGTATGGTCACTTTTTGCAGCATAGTAAATACAATTCTATTGAATGTTTGTTGCACACACATAAGGCACTAATTCAACGGAGTAAATCACTTTGCATTGGTTCAAGGTATAATGTCTCCACCCTATTGAATACCCTAGAGGTTATTTTAGTAGGGGGGTTTACAGGCTTACAATTTTGTTTCTCTTCTCTTGGAAAAATGATCAGTATTTTCAGCTTGCAATTTCGTCTTTTAGACAGAATGTGCAAGTGACAAACACCATGTCCGAAACCGTAGCACATCGTCTTATCGAGCCACGTTGGATTCTGTGTTTAATTTGATGGCACACTGTACTCCCCTATGCCGATACAACTCATGGGAAGTGACGATCGTGCTGCAATCTCTTTCAGAAAAACTTTCCATTGACAAAGCATTCGATAGAGGTCCGGTGATAATGCAGTGTCACAGATAGACAACCTCTGAGTGCCGCCCCCACCAACGAATTCCAAACCGTATTACCAACTCTCCTCTCATTACCGCTGGTATGTTTTGGGTCGGCCACACTCTTCATTCAGATTCATCGATCAATCGTTGTAGCAACGGAGTACATTCTCTTGGTTTGTAGGGGTAAGAGGTGGTGTTGTGAGCACACAGGAGTATCAGAATTTTGAATTCTCGTTTAATGTCGTTTTCTTTTCAGGAGAATGCTACGAATTTAAGCATTAGGAAGGGAAAAAAAAAAAATACTGATAGACTTGGTAATTAATCAGGTTGGGCTGTAATTGTGGGGTTTGACCCACCTTAGCCACACTGGAGGTAACTAAAGAAAACAGGTCGAAAGGAGAAAGGTATCAAAAGTGGCGAGCTTCACGTGTGCCTTCTGACATGCGCAGCTGCGATTTACTTGAGTGGTCTTGGATCTTAGAAGTGCGTCAGATTGAGGGCGGCGCCAAGGAAAGTACCCACAAATTCCTCAACATTCGTCTGCACTGCCACCAGGATCTTCACCAACGAGCTCTAGTTTCCGCTTCCCCTTCCTCCCATTTCCTTCCCCTTTCCTCTCATGGATTGCTCCTCAATCCAACACTCTCGCTGCTGCAATGGTGTAAGGCATTGCCGCCTGAAACAAGAGTACAATATACATGAGTATGCTGAAGAAAATGCCCCGCGGTGCATAGCCTGTGCTTACAATGGAGTTATTTCCTCGCCAGTTTCAACGACTACAAGTATTTCTGTAGTATTTGTTGAAAGATTGAACGATAAAGAATCGACAATATGGGGTTTGGGGTGAATTCCACTCGTGAGTTTCGGGAAGCAATTCGGTGCCTTGAGCAGTGTCCATCCGCAGCGATGAAGCAGAATGACGGCCACGGATTTCGCAATGGAAATCCACAGTGGTGAAGGAGATTTGTCGATGTCTGGGATGATTCGAGCTCTGACCCGAGAAGCAGACATAACAGCGTTGCTTGCTAGTCCTGATGTTGGCTTCACATGGCCCTGTGTCCCTGTTCTGCACGTCCAGGTTCATGCACCTAGATCTCTATTCCTGACATTTTACTCGATCACCTAGCAATCTGAAACCAAGCATTTTGAACTCTAAACTTAGTACTAATGCAGTAATTTTATTGCACATTTTAACCGAATGCAATTCTGTGAGTAAAGAATTAGGTAGAAACAACCGTTGGACTTGCACACAGGGCCGTAGAGGAATAGATGCTGAGTTCCTACAATGGTAATTTTTCTTCTTCATCCATGAATGGATTTTGGGCAATTTTAACAAAAAAAAATTATTCGCCTGCCCTTGCCCACACCCGCAGCCTGCCCATGAAATTTGGAACAAGGGAAGCAGATGCCAAGGGGGCCTTGGCTAAGACAAAGGGCCGAGGGGAGCAGAGGCCAAGGGGGCCTAGGCATGGGATAAGGCAAAGGGTTAGGGTCAAAACATAAATATAACATAATCGATCTTTTGGGCAAGTGGCCGGAATTGAACTTAAGACCTGCCTAAAGCCAACAATCCTTGGGATAGAGGTACTACACGCAGATGGATGAAATGGTAAAAGCATGTACCCAAAATGATTATGGAGTGACATTCATCCACAAATTTAAATTTGGAGATTGTTTTGCCAAAAAGATAAACAAAAGAAATGAAAAACAATTTGATGTGCTTTGTAATACATCAATTTTTATTGTTTATGAAATTGACCACTAGCAGTATCAAAGTATGCTAATGCTATTCTTGAAAACTTCTCAAATTGAAACTTATGTCTGATCAAGGGTCTTCACATGAGTGAGTTTGACTATTGGAGTATTTATTATTATTGAGTGAAAAAGAATAATAATATAAAAAGATATTATGTTTTCTTCAAGATGAGAAAAATTATTGAATGTTTACACGCTTATCAGTTGATTCGACGCTGGATGAACTGGCATCCATGCAGAGAAGGACTGATCTCTTTCAAGACACCGCTGGAATTCGTCCATAAAGTTGATGGTCTGAAAGATTACTGTAGTAGCTAGTAACTGCAGTAAGTCTCTCTGGAGCACAGACTGTGGGTCCAAGATCTAAGAGGCTCACGGAGGAGGCTCAAAGGAAAAGATCTAGGCTTGGAGAGTCTGGCATCGAAAGGATTGAAAAAACAGACACACAAACACACACACACACACACAAGGCCGAACTGTGTCGTCGTCTTCTTCATGTTCTTCTTCTTTTCCCCCTGGAGCATTGAGGTGATTGTCGACTCCTGCAACATGCAGTTTCAGTGGCGCCGCGGCTTCCAAGATCCCTGCACATGGTTTGCCATCTCCCTATTCCTGTCCCTCCACATTCCATCACCCTAAGTTGTTCGCCGCAGACTGACGCCGACAGACGCCTCGTAGCGTCTCTTACGGCAACGCTCGACGTGTCGCTGCGGCTCTACGATGAATGTTATTTTTTTGGAGAGAAATAATGATTGAATAACTAAGGATAAATTCTAGTAACAATGAGAGTGATAATCGAGGCGAAAAGTTTATAAAATTACATTTTGATATCTTGAGGATGGAATTTTGGAGAGGTATACGTGGTCATTTTAACTCTTTTTGAAGATGTTTATTTGAAATTGTTAAGAAAATCTGAGGATCTATTTGCCTCTTTAATTATCAAAATATTCCTTTAATAAAATTTTGTTACAAAATTCATCAATGCACAATGCTATAAAAAAATTACTCAGCTTATTACGAATTACATCACATAAAGACTATGACGAACTTCCGCATCTCGAAATAAGCTTTAAGTTACCTTCTGAATATTGCAGTGGCCTGCTCAAACAGCTCCTAGTTAGGAGTTTGACAGTAATATGTATTGTAATAAACCTTACTTGTTTTAGTCAAGAAATTTGGCTAAAACTATTTCTTAAATGGCAATCCAAAACTACAACAAAATGATCAGTAAAAGATTGACGCGGTATTATATTCTTAATGCTTGGTAACGAGTTGTTAATACAAAGACAACTAAATAAATAATGTTGCTCTTTGTTGCATTTGACCTTCCCGCGAGTCATGTGGGCTGGTTTTGGCAACGACAAACCCAATTGCAGCAGTTATCAGAACCTCATCTAATTAACAGTAATAAGAACGGGTACTGGTAACCGTTGGCTTGGACTGTGTGACCGCCCCTGACAACTCTCATTCCGCTTGCAAACCAGATGGGAGAATCCAACAGCTGAGATGCTTCAGCATTGGCTGGCTGCATGCACCAACAGCTGCTGCTGCTGCTGCCGCTGTGACCTCCACATCGCAAAGCCAAATCCTGCATTTTACTGTAGCAATTTGCCTTTTGAGAACATACTGTCACTGGGATCTCACCACCATTCCTGCGCGAGCAAGCAATTCATCTTGATGGCTGTGGAGACTAAATTAAAAAGCCCAATATTTGGAGCTCGTCGCCGTGTGTTGCATGTGCAGGCTCCCCCAACGCGGTAACTTCCAGCCCCCAGCTAAACTCCTGGATCGTCAGCTGACCAGCCTCCATTCAACGGATTATCGTCATGGAAATCTCTGTCTGGCATTCGCACGACGAGGGGATGTTTAATCGATGATGACACTGATACTAATGAAGGTGTGGTGTGAAGGGGTTGCGCAGGGAGTGGTCCTGTCCGTGCATGAAAAAAATCTGCGTCATTGTTACCATCGCAGAAAAAGTGTTCGAAAGTTCTGGTTTGAAAGGGATTCACGAGCCTGCTACAACGTCGAGAATTTTCTGTGGTTACTTAGTTTACCCAACTTGCGAGGCTCTGCGACGAATATATAGGGTAACTAGTATCGGGAGAAATGAGCGAGGAAGCTTGGGTTGCGTCTTGAAGCACCGTGCCGCCCTCTCCGTGTTCGTTCTTTCCTAGTTTCTAGGTGTTTTTGTTCAGTTCCTGACGTGCAAGCTGTGCAAGCTTCAGCAGCCAGGGTTTACGACTGTGTTGACGTGGAATGCTTGCATTTTGAATGTTTCTGCTACAGAAGCTGTATCACGTCGTCGATCGTATGTGTGGTCCGAAACACCATTGGTCAATAATCAAGTCGCAGGAAGATTCCCCTGCGCTTTTTCCTTCTTGTACCTGGTGGGTCGTGACTCTATCTCGAGCTTGAAATCGTTTTCCCGAGTGGAGGTCGCCTAACTTGTGTTGCAGCTCCTGTGGAACACGGTGATCTTGCCTCCCGACTGCAGTTTTCGAAATTCGTCGATCAGGGTGGGCTTGTGGTGAGAACGTCCCAGACGTACACGTGAGGGAGCTAATTTCTTCGCTGCTGAGCAGAGATTTAATTTTTAGTGGGTCCACGATAGGTCTTGGGGCGCGCTACCGTATCAAGAATATTCAATCCAGGCCAAGAAAGACGTTGGAGTTTCAACCGAGCACGAAAGACTGTAAAGGATTGTTCACAGCCTTGCCCCAAGACACTAGAAATACTTTCTGCACCTTGTCAGGTTTACGCTTCCTGTGACGTCCAATGGAAACAGTTGTGTGATCTATGCTAAAGGACTGAGGACATCGAACCCCCTCCGGAGTTGGTGGGGGACAAATTGCTGCGCCAGCTATTTTTTGAAGATGGGTTCAGAGGCGGAGAATTGTGCGGTGCAGGAGTTGAAGGAGGGAGCCCAGCCTCTGATTCCCTCGTCTATGATACCCTCGAAGACTCATAGCATCCGAATCGTACATCTGGCGCTCGTAATTGTGCAGCTCGGCTATGCGGGGTTGCAAATGTTCTCCCGCGTCGCTTTAGACTCTGGCTTGAACCAGTTCTTGTTGTCCCTGTACCGGAATATGATTGCCCTCGCCATTTTAGGTCCGATCGCTTACTACTACGAAAGGTATACATGCCCCCATTTCTTCTCTCCATTTCGTATGACCTCCAAAGTTGCATAGCTCCGTCACCGCCACCTAACGAACTACGGTTTTCATCGTTCGCTTGCAGAGAGATAAGACCCCCGATGAGCCTCAAAATCTTTGGAGGTTTAAATCTCCTCTCATTGACAGGGTAAGCCTACAATCATCAGAGTGTTTGGCTTTCGGCTTCCCTTTTCGTCAGTAGTGTAGTGATTCAAGGCGGATGCATTCAGGGAATTGGAGTGTGCACGAATAACATGTTTTCACAGTTGGCTGTACTCCCCCTGCCAACCATTTATCTGTTTTGTTAAGATGATCAGTGGCAGACACGAATGGATGAGAAGGGAAGTTAGGTTGTTTCGATTTTTTGCTAGTAAGTTTGAGTTTTCTTTTCTTTCGTTTGAACTGCATAATATTTTGCCAAGCCTAACCCTTTGTGTGTCGAATTGTGGTGGTCTTCGGATGTGCATCAAGCAGAGTAGTCGGTAGTCAACAATTGTTTCTGGCAGGTCTGCAACTCACATCTCCCTTGATGGCTGCAGTGTCGCAGAACATGATTCCCGTGTTCACCTTCCTGCTTGCCGCTACACTCGGGTTTGAACCAAACACTCTTAATTCGTACTTGCTTTTACCATTGCTCCATTTTCTCCCACTCCTGTACCCCTTTCTTTGCTATGAATTTGTGCCAAGGCACTGAGCTCATGCGTCCTTCAAGCGAGGTGCAGATTTGAAGAAATAAACATGCGACGGCGTGAGGGGATTGCGAAGGTGATCGGGACAGTCATCTGCATCGGCGGCGCCATAACCATGTCTGTATACAAAGGCATTGCTGTCTTCGATTGCGGCAGCGACATGCCCGACACGGACCTCACGCAGCCCTTTGGACATCTTGGCGCATTTCTTCCCCACATTATCGTGCAATTCAGCGTCAACAAGTACCAACTCGGGATAGTCTTTCTCTTAATGAACTGCATCTCATGGAGTGTCTACCTTACTGCCCAAGTATAGCCATCCTCATTTACTCATTGGTTATGATGGGGTTGTTTGCCAATTCACTCATTTATACAAAAAAACAAGTTTTTCTTCTGTGTGTTCTTGACATTTAGGAGAGGATCTTAATGGTCTTTTCCACTTGTCTCTATGTAGGGTTCAATTTTGCGGTTGTACCCAGCTCTTCTGAGCATGACGGCTGCCACATACTTCTTCGGCATTCTTCAATTGGGTGTTCTTGCCGTTGTGAGCACAGGCAGGCTCCATTTCGCGAAGTTTGCACTCACATCCTGGCAACAGATCGTTGGTGTAGTGTATGCGGTAAGTTTGGCACAGGAAGGTCGTGATCTAGAAATTGACTCTAGCAATTCTCCACTTTAGATTCTGAAAACTTGAGCGAATCTCCACTTGGGGATTTGTGATAATTTCCTCGCGTGAGTCACCGCATGCAACGCCTTTGTAAACTCGCAATGCATGCGATAGCTGGGTCTCTCTTTTTTGCAAGTTCAGTATCCGCAGGGAATTGTTCAAGATTGTAGCCAGTGTCTGCATGTAGGGCTGACGCGGTCAGGTTGCTTGTACACGGATCCAGGGATTGATCGCTTCGACTCTTAATCTGCTGCTACAGACGTGGTGCGTGCAGAAGGGAGGCCCGTTCATTGTCTCCCTGTATGTTCCCTTGCAGATGCTGATGGTGGCTGTCTTGTCGGTGCTGCTGCTTCAGGATACTCTCTACATGGGAATGTAAACTCCATCATATCGACCAAACTCCATCTCTCACTGATTCTTTCCATGGCTTGGGGGCATACTCTTGATTCCTTCGACTAACAGGTTAAGGTGTGCGTGTTCCGTTGCAGTGTGCTGGGAGGCTTGCTGACAGTAGCTGGGTTCTACCTCGTAGTATGGGGCCAAGGGCTGGAGCGACGACGCAAGCGTGGCCTGCTTGCACAACTCCTCGAACCTGAGCACAATGTATACAAAGTAGACATCCGGAAATTGTCACTGGACCTCAAGGAACGACTCCTGGACAACTAAGACCACATCCAGCGGCAAATTTTGCACTCGTTTCCACCATTTTCTACTGTTTCCTTTCTTTCATCGGAGCGACTATCCTTCATCACATCGTGTATTACATATTAACGTTCATATTCGTGATTGAGCAAATGACTAGATCATGAAACATTTCATTATTGTAGCGGAACTGGATGACTTTCACACAGTGTGCTCACCTTTAGAGCTGCAGTTCCATGTGAATTGCACCATGGATTGAACGGGGATGAATAAAGTCAAATCTCTTAAGCTTCACCACAGCCTTTAAAAATCGCGCCATGTTTAGCATACTGGCTCAGACAATTTCTTCAACACTAGAATCTTGTCAAAATCTTTGTTTCGGAGGCAAAACTTTCATCAAATTGAATATTTGCCTGGGTACTGAAAAATTTCCGCACATTTGTATGTAGTTAGATGGGCTTCTGTCATTCTCAAATTTAGTGGATTCTCTTGTTAGAACCTACACTCCCGAGTAAGTCATGTTCATGAAGCAAGTAACATCTCACTACTGCGTTGATAAGTAGATGAGAGAGGGACAGTTTTAAGCTTTTCAGCTGCTTTTGACGAGGACAGTGCCTTGATTTTGTCATCATGATTATGAGTAATTTTGGAGCTAATCAGAAATTCAAAGGGATTGAAGCTCTGTCTTCTATATCCTGAGTTTGAGAGGAAATATCTCAGTTGCCACTGTTGTTTCCTTTTGCCTTTTTTCTTTTTTCCTCCTAACAAGGTTATTTGTGAATGTGCTTTTGAAGGTTTAACCTTATTTTTCATAAATCTTAATTCAACTAGCTGTTATGGACCCTGCTTTGATTCATCCAAAATAATTATTGAAGATAAGATGGTAAAGAGCCACATGAGCACAAATTCTCTTCTCTTACATATTTTGTTGGAAATAGTCACTGGCACAATTAACAAGTGAATTAGTCATGTTTATTGGTTATTGGTCTCACTATACATCATCACTTGCTGTTGGATTTATTTACTAAACAGGATTTTGATAAAAGACTTGGCTTTTACTAGCTATCTTCAAGCACAATCAATAAACATCAATTATCAGCAATTATACTTGCCAACTGATGCTTTAGTTAACAATTAGAAATTCAACATGCTTCAACTATGAGGACAGTGGGATACCTATGAATTCATATATTCTTAACACAGCAAACTTCAAATTAGGATTTCATGTGAGAATTTGCCTAGAGGCTTGCACAAGAATATCTTGACATCATTTGTGGCGTAGTTTATTTTTATTATCTCTATAAACACTAGCTATAAAGAAGGTCTTGTAGAAGCTTCTTAAGGACCACAAGGCTTGTGGTCCAAGTATGAAGTTGTAGGTTGCTTCCAATGCGGCTTTCTAAAAGTAGAAAACTTGTGGAACAAGTTTCAATAGCCATGTGGCATATCTATAAAAGTCTAAATATCTAATTCACGTTTAAGAAATTTTCTTGAAGCTTTTTTAGGAAGATATTATCTTTCCAATATATTTTTATTTATTTCTATCTACTTCAATTTATTTTTATTTATTTTGAATTATTTCTATTTATTTAAGTAATATGATCATTTATTACATTATCTCCTCTTTTAGGCAACAAGTCCTATAAGGAGCAAAAAAATTGCTTCATAAGTTGATAAAGTTCAAGATTTATTGAATGTTGCTAATAACAAATTTTGATCTTTGTTTGGTACAAAGGTCGTTGATAAGTCCCTTCAACTATCAATAATGTTCCATACTAAGAAAAGAAGACTAATCTATTATTTGATTATTATTGAGGCCTTCATTACTACCTACAAATATATTTTACATTCCATCAAGTGTGATATCCACCTCCAATAGTATCACTAAATATTAAGAGTTTCTTTTAAGATCATAGTATCAAATATGTTGTATCTTACCATCTATTCAAAGAAAAATATGTATTTTTTAAGGATCTTAATTGTCATGGATATACAATAAAAAAAGATTCTATTTGATCTTAAAAGGTTTTAAAAGATTCTTAATAGTTTCGAAAAGATCCTAGTAGATTCTAGTAGATTTCAAGAAGCTTTTAAAACGTCCAAGAAGGTTTTAGAGAATCTTAGATGATCATAGAAGGTCCTTGGAGGCATAGATATTTTAAAAAGTTATCAAAGAAAGATCTTAGGCTTACTTCACCTCCAAGCACTAAAGAAATTTTAAAAAAAGTTTTTTTTTGTCTAATATATGTATGAATTAAGGCTGAGGAGATCCTCAATCTTGACAACATAACCTTTTTGGCTCAGCTTCAACTTTTTGGTCTTATTCTTGTATCTTGTCGTCGCTCCTTGCTTATAATATAGAAAGAACCTCTTCTATTTTAATTCTTTGAACTTTTGGAATCTTGTTTTACTTGAGTGGTGTATCCATAACATTCATTATAATTCTAATATTATTCAATTTAACGTAACTTAAGTGCTTCATCTAATAATTCTACAAATGATAATTCTTGAGATCAACTCAATTGTTGTTAGTTCTCTATATTGCAAAAAAGTTCTATGAGTTGATTTTTAAACTTTTTAAAAAAGAAAATTATACTATTGTATTGTTAATGGTTGATTTTTGATATTGATGGATATTATTGATGAAAAACAACAATAAGCTTTGTCATATTTGCAAGATTCTTAAATAACTTCTATACGCATTTATTAGTATCATATCTATACTATTGTACAAGATATTCTAATTTATCTCAATACTACCTTGAATTAAAGACTTCTTCTATTTCAAACTCTTATTTGTTAACTATTTCAATAAGAGGTGGTAATAACTGCTTTCTTTCCAGTATATTAATTGTAATATAAGGTTCAATAAAAGATATGTGGAATAAAAGATGGATCTGTATTGATTGTAATAATTATAATTGATATATAATTAGATAAATTAATTATTAAATAATAAATAATAAATAAAAATAATTATTTTAAAAAAATATTTGTATTAATTTTTTGTTATTCTTGAGTCTCTTTTAACTGTATTTTCATTATTATGTGAAGTTCTACCATTCTTCTTGCCATATCTTTTGCTATTCAATTTTCAACTTTAAAAAATCAAAAGTATCAAATTATAGATGATAGCTATAATTGATAAAAAATAAATTTTTTTAAATAGAAAAATGTATCATATTATTATACAAAATTTTTGCTAATAGCAAGAAAATTGTTCAATTGTCTTAGTGCATTATAAATACTATTCTAATGCTTAATTCACACATTCTATTTGTCCATCAATTTAAAGATGAAAAGCTGAAAATAATTTCATATTGATCTTTAACATATTAAAAAGTATCTTTTAAGATCTTCATACAAACTAAATTCTTTGACTATATATAATATTATTTAAAAGTCTATGATATTAATAGATTCTATTAAAAAAAATTGGCTATTTTTTTATTTATAATAGTTTTTATATAAGATATAAAATATGCTATTTTGATTAGATAATCTTTTATTATAAAAATAGAATTATAAAAATTTAAAATTAAAATATTTATAATAAAATCTATTGAAACATATTACTAAGATTATTTTGAAATAGGTAGAAGTTGAAAAAGTGCATAGAATCAATGATGTAGAGTCTTTATTCTAGAACAAGTGTCACAAGTTTGAATAAATATTTTGACCTCTTTCTACATTTAAGACCACCAAAGATCTCTTGAAATAAGTTCTAAAGCTTTATTATATCCAAGATGTCCTACTACTAGAAATTTATATTGTGCTTATATTATATATAATTGTGCTTGACCTTTTGAAATATATAAATATCTTTTGTAATAAAAAAGGTTGTTTTTAAACTCAAAATTGCTAAAATTATTATAAAAATTATTTTTAACATCAAAAATAAGAAATTTTATTAAAACACTTGAACAAAATTCATGAAAAAAAGTAGTATTAAGTAAAATTATTGATTTAATGGCTCAAAGATGCAATTGCTTTGGTTTCAAAAGAATAATTTGTTATTGATTATATGTAGCATCTCTTTTTTTTAATAAAAGATAAAAATATCTAGATAAGGCATTTGATAAGTCTTATTATTTTTAAAGATATATATATATATATATATATATATATATATATATATATATAAACTTTTAATTACTACTTTTACATCTTTAATCCATTTCAATTTTTTAAAAAAATTTAATTATATAAGTGGAATAACAATTTAAGAGAATTTTTTAATAAATATTCAATAATAGTTTATAAATTCCAAAATACATTGGACATTATATATTATTTTTAAAATTTTCCAATCCATGATAATTTATATTTTTTTAAATCCATTTATAAATCATTATTTGAAATAATATATCCCAAAAATTTCACTTGAATTGTATAAAACACACATTTTTTTTATCTTGAAATATAATAATGCATCTCTAAAGTTTTGTAATACAAGACAAATATGTTATTTATATTCTTCTATATTCTTAGAATAGATAAGGATGTTATCCAAGTAATATGCAATAAAATTATATAAGAATTTACAAAATACATCATTCGTCAAATGTTGGAAAGTAATTGGAGCATTTATAAGTCCAAAAGGCATGATATTATATTTAAAATGACCATACCTAATTTAAAATATAATCTTCCATTCATATTTTTTTAAAATATGTATCAAATTATAGAATCTTTATAGATCTATCTTAATAAAGATTTTAACTTCACTTAATTGATAAAAAAAGCTATGATATCAAAAAAAAAAGATATTAATTTTTTATGGTCAATTTATTGAGTCCACAATAATCTACATACATTTATAAAGTTCCATCTTTTCTTTTTACAAAAAAGATTAATATACCTACATAAAATTTTAAATTTTGGATAAAATTCTTTGAAATTTTTTATTAATATATTCCTTCAAGGTAACTTATTTTTTGTGTGCCAAGTTGTAAATTAGTCCAAATGGTAGTTGAATTCCTTCTTGAAGATTGTTTTTACAATTACAAGGTTGATATTTAGATAAAATATCAACATTCTTTTTTTCAAAGACATCTTGATATTCCTTATATTGCTTTGGGATTCTATTACAACTTTTGTTTAAATAAAGATTTGATATTATATAAATAATAAATAGATCTCTTTCTTTTATAACTTTCATAAATGTACCTTATGGTTTTTTTTTTTTACAATATAAATACAAGTTTTTATAATGGTTTATATATATATATATATATATATATATATATATTAATTATTTAAATTGAGTTGTATCAATTTGCACAAATTTTGGTCTTAATAAATAGATTTAAAAAAACTTGGGAATTATTGATATTGCTTGATTTATTCCTCTCTAATAAAAATTTTATTCTTGGTACTTTTTAAAGAGTGGATTGTCACATACAATTGCTTAAGTGATAAATTGTTCTAATAAGTCATCTTTTAGCAATGTCAACAATAGATCTTTGACATTATTCTTTATGCCATATTAAAATTGATTGATAAAAGTCTTATTATTTTAATCCACGTTGCAATGAAGTTATTAGAATTTGATAGCATAGATAACAATTAAATATAATCATTATTGCAAAGATTAGAGTTTTGTTTTTATTCTTGCTTCTCAATTTTTCTTTCCACATATGGTTGTAAATACTTTCAAAAATATGTTTAGATTATGTAAAAGTTGTGAATCATTTTTTATCAAAGGTACAAATTAAAAAAAAATAGATAGAAGTGAATCTATAAATTGTTAGGGATATACACTTTGGAGGTTCATAAAACCTTCTAGAACATTCTAGAAATTTCTCGAATTAGTGAAAGTTGGTTGAGAAGTTTCCTAGTTAGTAGAAGGAGCTCAAGAAGCTTTTGAGTTAGTAGAAGGAGCTCAAGAAGCTTTCGAGTTAGTAGAAGGAGCTCAAGAAGCTTTCGAGTTAGTAGAAGGAGCTCAAGAAGCTTTCTAGTTAGTAGAAAGAATTCAAGAAGCTTCTCAATTGGTGGAAGCTACTTGAGAAGCTTCTTAATTTGATAGTAGCCGCTCAAGAAACATCCTAAATAAGTGTATATATAGGGATCGACGTTGAAGAATTCTTCAGTCTCGACAATGCATCTCTTGGAGTTCTAACTCATATTTCTTGATATTTTTTTGTATACTCATATATTGAATTCAAGTTCTTATTGGTTTTCTTATGGAAACCCTGTCCTAATTCAAGATTCTTGTTCTATATTCTTGTATTCTTGACAATTTGTTCTTGACAATATCAGAATCTATATTAGAAGAGAAAGAAAGAAAGATTAATTCTTGTTTTAATAGCTAATAGATAAAAGTTAGTTATTAAAATTTTCTTCTAGGTTATAGAAACCAGTTTATCGCTTTTAAAAAAATCACAAGTCAATAAAGATAAGATAAAGGAGATAAAAAATTAATACGATAGACATCAAGATTGAATTGAGGATAGGATTAAGTTTAAATACCCTTAAAATAAGTTGGATTAATACCCGAGGGATGACCGGATATGAGACAGGGTCTAAAATAGACCTTTAGCCACAAAAACGGGAACCAAAGGCAAGGATTCAAGACATTTGGAGATCGGTGATTAGAATTAGTTAACCAGCTTGAAACTTCTTTTGGAAGCATTTAGCTTGTTATCATAGGATTTTGGAGGACTTTGCAATCGCTGTTCAAAATCAATGTTTTATATTGGTATTTTGGATTTTATATAAGACAATAATGGCTTGCATTCTTGACTGATTTGTATAATTTGTGTAGCATCTACAGTTCAAAATTTGATGATATTTGGATTGTTGGGTGTGCTAAGTGTATACAAAAGTTTGTATTAATCTAGCAGTGCAATCAGGAGATATTTGAGCTTTGATACAAAGGGTTGTCGGAAGTTGGCAGTTTAGGGTTGGATAGGATTTCTATGATAACTAAAGATCTACTAATTGGACCAATGTTAATTTTGGCATAGTAATAGAAGACTTATAGATTGAGCTACATACCAAGTTTGAGCTGAAATTAATTGTGGAAGAAGGAGAAATCATTATTGGAATTTCTACATCAATCTTCAAGTTGGTAGCCGAGTGTCATTGGTGCGGTTTTTGGATATTTTTTCACAATCTGTAAGTTGGATTGGATTGAATTTTTCTAAGCATATAGAAGGCTTATACCAACATTTGTGTGAAAAATTTTACACTAAGTGGACAATTGGATTAAAAGTTATAGCTTAACAAAACTCATTGATTAGGATTAGGACTTGCAAAGAAAAATAAAAATTGCTTAATTATAAAAGAAACAAGGCAATTGAGATATATGTACAATTGATGTTATTAAGAGGAGTATTTTTAAACACTTTTGAGTTAAAATTCAAATTATATTCTTCATATATGGATGAAATCTATTAGGATTTCTTGATTATTAACAAATACAACTTTACCTTCTACAGCCAAGTGCCAAATGCATTTCCAAATAAGACAACATGTAATACAACAACAGGGCAAGCACTATTATGGTTTGCTTTCTTGTTTGAAAAAAAAATCACCAATTTTGAGAAACTTTGAAGTTTTTATCGAAACATTTAGAGAACATGATAAGACTCGTTAAGCAACAGCTAAGATCCGAGCATTATATCAAGGGGCGTGCTCTGTATCAATTTGTGTATCCAATTTTAGATAATTAGTATGCAATATCAATTAGGATGAAGAAGCATTAATGAGCCAATTTTTTTAGGGATTAAGAGACAATGTGAAGGATCTATTATTATAACTTCTAGATCCACAATCACTTAATGAAGCCACTAGTCAAGCGATTGTTGTGTTGTAAATTAAAACATAGTGTGAAAAATATAAAAAAATGTATTAAAATAAAAAGATTAAGATTAGAAGAAAGGTTGATAGAAAATTAGTAGTAAGAAGATACAATGGAAATTTATCTTGAAAAGTAAAATTTCTTCAAGTTAGTCCAAAGAAAAAGGTTGGAGAAGTGCAAAAGACATGGGCTAAGAGGTCTTTATGACCAAGAGGATAAAGAAGACTAAGAGGGAGATGACAAGGAAAGGTCGTGAAGAAGAAGGAGGGTTCTTTTGGAGGTGCATAGGATTTTATTTTTATTTTTAGGCAGTATATGTTTTTGTGTGTAGAAGAAGCTTGAAGAGGATTTAAGTATAATTTTTTGTAGGTTTGTAGTAAAAAAGATACAAAACTCATAGAGTCAATTCTCATGTTTTTTGATTAAGTATCAAAGGAGATATGAGTCGTGAAAGTTGCAAGTATCTAAGACTAGGGCAGTAAGAGTTACTAAATTTCGGGCCTTGGTTCTTAGAAACCACTTGGATTTTAGTAGCAAAATTTGTTGGATTTTTGTTCTTTATAGAGTTAACTACTTTGCATCAAAATCTCAAATCAATATGACCTTTGAGCAAAGAGTTATGAATGAAATTATAATTAGTTTGAATGAAAGGAAAAATAGAATGAAGGCAAGGTTGAGGGTTTGTATAGGCAGTGCATATATGTGGATTTTTTAGATATAAAGGGAGTTAGGAGATGAATTTGAATGTAAAATTTGATAGACATGATCTATGTAAGTTAAAGAAGAGATGAGTGTAAGTTTGATACTCATTAGTCTTATTATTAAAATATTATGCTCTTTCAAAGTGATAGGGATCTATTTCCAAATTAGTGAAGTTTGAGAGAGCATAACTTTGTAATCAAAGTAGTATTTTGAATAAAATTTATTAAGATTTGTAGATATATGAATCTTTTAAGTTGTGTAAAAAAAAATTTCTATTGGAATTATATTCGAGGAGTTATGAAGAAAATTGTGGTTAGATCTAGAGTTGTTAGAAGGCAAAATTAAAGAAGAAGGATGAAACCTATAACTCAAGTTTAGAGAAGACTTTTGGAGCAATGTTTGGAGGGTGTTTACAACATGAGACAAGCTATAAGCCTACCATATTTCAGCACTTAGGTCTTCTTTAATAAAGAGCAATGAAGGTGTGAAGCAAAGGGGGTCTAGAATCAAAGGCAGTATAGAGGGATTACTTTGACAACATGATTCTCTCTAAGCACATGAGCTATAATAAAAAGATTTATGGGGTTTGCTTCCTTACTTCCTTAAGTACCTTGTATCTAAATTTTATTTCAATTGATATGATATCCTAGGATTTATGAGCAAAATTGAGGGCAGGTTTCTAAAGGCAGAATATATTAGGATTAATAAGATATGTTTTTATGTAAATTCTTCAATTTTATGAACTTTATGAATCTCATCTTGCACTTGAGAAACTAGAGGCACAAAAGACCTAGTGTTTCTTAGGGCTAAGACTCTCACCATGACACCGTAAAATGTGATAATGGATTATTTCAACATTGACAAGATCAATATTCATGGGCTTCAATAAGACAATACACAATCCAACATTCTCCTGCTACATCAATAAGCATTTTGAATTTATACTCAGAAGTAAAAGATATGCAACTTGATGCAGTACGATTTAAATTTGTTAGTCCGCAAGAAAAGAAGTGTCAGATGGAAGAAGCTCTATGCTTATATTGTAGCAAGGAATGCCACAAAATTGGTAATTGCTCAAAGAAACAAAATCAATACATTACCAAAACTAAGAATGCAATTATTCAGAAAAATGACAATGTTCAGCCACAATATGGACCATGCGGCTAGACAACCCAACATTACAAAAATATTCAGGTTTGTCTCTTTTTGCTCAACATGCTCATTGTTTTACAATCCTTTGTATTTTGGCCCTCAAAAGCTTTAGACAACCGCTTTATTAGATTCAAGGGCGTCCGCTTGTTTTGTAGATGAGGCATTCATTAAGCTTCACAAAATTCCTCTAGTATAAAAATCTAAACCTATTCATGTAGAAGTAATAGACGGAAAATCTTTATCCTCTAGTAGTATCATCCATGAAACCACGTCTATAGAAGTGTCATTCAAAGATCATAGAAGCCAAATTGTGTTCAATATTATTACGACTCTTTCAAATCCTATTATTCTTGGATTATCTTAGTTTAAAAAGCATAATCCATCTATAGATTGAAAGTTATAAAGAGTAATATTTCTAATAGAGATCTTTACAAAAAATATATATAAAAGGCCTCAAAATAATAATCCTTTATATATTAGAGCAAGGATTTTGATAAAATCAGCAAAAGAAGATACACCATTTATTATTTATGCGACTCCAATTAAAGAAGATATGACTTCATCAGCAAGTATTTTAGAATAATATAATAAATTTTAAGATATTTTTGAGAAGAAGAATGTTGATATATTGCCAGAGCACCGATCATATGATTGCGTTATAGATCTTCAAGAAAGAATTCAACCACCTTTTGGCCCAATCTATAATCTTTTTTAAAATGAGCTTTCCATATTAAAAGATTATATTGATAAAAATCTTGTGAAGAACTTCATCAAGTATTCAAAGTTTCCGATAGGTGCACCTATATTTTTTATAAAAAAGAAGGATGGTTCCTTGCGTATGTGCATTGATTATTGGAGATTAAATAAGATAATGATAAAAAATTGTTATCCACTATTGTTAATCTGAAAACTATTAGAATAATTTGGCCAAGCCAAAATCTATACTAAGATAGATCTTTGTAGAACATACAACCTAGTACAAATCAAGGAGTGAGATGAATGGAAAACCGTATTTCTGACAAGGTATAGACATTTTGAATATAATATCATACCCTTTGGACTAACAAATACACCTGCTATCTTTTAACATTTAATGAACGATATATTTTGAAAATATTTAGACAAGTTTGTAGTGATCTATCTTGATGACATCTTGATCTACTGAAAAAATTTGGAAGAATACAAGGAACATGTTAAGTTGGTATTACAAAAGCTGCAAGATACAAGTTTGTATGCCAAACCAAAGAAATGTGTATTTCATCAATCTCAGATGGAATTTTTGGCATACATTATATCTACTAAAGATTTGACAATGGATCCCAAGAAGATAGAGGTGATTATGCAATGGACCATTTCAAAGACTATGAAAGACGTATAATATTTTCTTGGATTTGCTAACTTCTATCAAATCTTTATAAAAAATTATTCTAAAGTTGTAGCCTCTTTTACGCGATTGACATATAAGAACAAGTTAGAATGGGGGCCTCAAGCACAAAAGGCATTCCAAGATCTCAAGATGACATTTATTACAATTCTAATATTGGTGCATCTAGACTTTATAAAGGCATTCTACTTGGAGACTGATGCTTCACATTTTGTACTAGGGGATGTACTTTCACAAATGGATATAGATAACAAACTCCATCCTATTGCATTCTATTCTTGAAAGTTTTCTACTGCCAAAATCAATTATAAAATCCACAATAAAGAACTTTTTGCTATTGTAGATTCTTTTGAAGAATGGTGTCATTTTTTTGAAGGTGCAATATATCATGTAACTGTATATACAAATCATAAGAACTTACAATATTTTATGTCAGCTCGGATTCTTAACCGTCGCCAAGCTCAATTGAACATGTTGCTATTTTGATTTAATTTTATTATCACCTATCTCCTGGAGAAGCAACAAGGATTATCTGATGCTCTATCGAGGAGATTATATCTTACACCAAGAATAAGGGAGGTAGCATTTGATCAACCATATACAACCTTGTTAAAACAGGAGCACTTTTGCTTCTGTACCATCATTACATCAATACCTATTGATCCTAGTTTCGTCAATGAGCTGCATGTTGCAACTGCTAATGATACTTTGGCCCTTGATGTCAAGCATCACATGAGAAAAAATGCTGATAAGTTTAAATTTGTAGAAGATCTTCTATACTTTGAAGAACGTTTGTATATTCCATAAGGACCAACGCAACTACATGTCCTTCAATCTCACCATGACTTTCCAACTACGGGTCACTTTGGATTTAATAAGACCTTGGAACTTATTTCTCGAGATTTTTAGTGGCCTCAAATGTGAAAGGCAGTAAAGGACTTTGTGTTCTCTTGCGACATTTGTTCAAGGTCCAAAAATCCTTAACATTATCCTTATAGATTCTTGCAACCCTTGCTTGTTCCAAGATGGGCATGGTTTTCTATCTCGATGGATTTCATCATGGATCTACTACCATCTAATTCATTAGACAACATCTTTGTAGTGGTTAATCGACTTACAAAAATAGCTTATTTCATCTCTTACAAAAAAATTGTATCTAGTGAAGAAACAACAAGGTTTTTTCTTGACAATATATATCAATATCATGGCCTACCAGATGATATTATATTTGATCAAGGATCTCAATTCATATCTAAATTTTAGAAATATCTTTTTGAAATATTAAAAGTAGATATTAAATTTTCTTTGGCTTTCCATCCTCAAATTGATGGCTAAACAAAATGAATTAATCAAATTTTAAAATAGTAATTATAATGTAACATTAATTATCAACAAGACGATTGGATCTTGTATCTACCATTTGTAGAGTTTACATATAATAATATTATTCATGCTTCAACTCAACAAACACCATTTTATTCCAACTATGGATATTATCCGAAGCTTGATTTATGGAGTACGTCAAAGAACAACAATCCAACGGCTAAAGGATTTGCAAAGCAACATTTGTAACACCAAACAATCTTAAAGCTTCAATTATAAGCAGCTCAAGATATTTACAAGGCATTTGTAGATAAATTTAAGAATCAACTGTCTGCTTTTTATATTGGAAATAAGGTATGGCTTTTTTGACAAAATATCAAGACCAAGCGGCCATGCAATAAGTTGACTATCAAAGATTGGGACCATTTTTTATCCAAAAATAAATCAATTTGGTGGCATATCACTTAGAATTACCATTTGCTATGAAGACACATCCAATTTTTCATGTCTCTCTTTTAGAACCTTACAAAGAGTTGCATATTCTAGAAAGAATACAACAATCGCAGCCTAATATCAAAATTGAAGACCATGAAGAATATAAGGTAGAAAAGATATTTGATTCATAATGAAGGTGGGGCAAATTAGAATATCTTATTCATTAGCGAGGCTATGACATAAATGAGCGCATATGGAAAATCGGCCTCAAATCTTGCCAATGCACCTCAAAAGATATAGAAATTTCATTGATTCTATTGCCACAAATCCAAACGTATTCAATGATAAATTTTTAGTTAAGATTGGTTTCAAAGAATACTCATAAAAAAGTGAGAGTTAAACTAAAGCCTTCATCAAGATGTAATCATCTATTCCAAGATAGAATAGAGTGATAGAAGCAAGTTAGTCACCATGTCAAACCTCCAAGCATCGAGAAAAGAAGACTCAGGAGATTCGCTTGCCATGCAAGCTTTGAATGAACTAATGCAGTTTTCATAACCTTCAATTGATCAAAGTGAGGACAACACATTTCAATGCCAAGTACAATCTCGATTGGAGCCATTAGGAACAAGATCTAACCATATAAGTCTCGATTCCAATCCTTGAGCTTTAGTGATATTACTTGAACTTGGAAAGGTAAACTCTTTTATTCCTAAAATCTTATTTGGAGGATGTTTTGAAGGCCGTAATGAAGATCAGATCCTTAGATGGGATATTTCAACAATGGAAGTACTAGTTCAAGGCCATAGGCATTTTTTTTGAGGACTAGTAGAACCTATTGGCCAACGACGGAGAATAAAATATATAGCCTCATTAGTATAACATTGTCATGAAGTAAATATATCCATGTATAAAAACCTTGCTTAACTTTCTTTTCTTTAAAATTTTATTAAGTTCTTTCTTTCTTCTTACCAATATAGGTTTTTTATATAGTTTTGGAAAAAATTTCTCACTTTCTTTCTTTTTTTTTAGCTAAATTTTTTACTTTATCTTTAATCTTAACTTTAATTTTGATTTAGCCTTGAAAACTTCTTTTATTTCTTTTACCTTTTTTTCAATCTTAGATTTTAATAGATTCAGAATTATATTTATAGATATAAGGAGTTTTGACTTTGAGGTTGAATTTAGGATTTTATTAAGGATAAATAGAGGTTTAAATGTCAATAGTTGATTGCCATTAATAGTGCTAACTTGGAGGATTAGATTTGGTGTTTTTATAACTTTAAACTATTAGTTGTTGACTTGGACTTTGAAGACATTAGCTACGACTTCTTTGATGAGCTTGAAAGAGAAGATGACAGAGTTTTTTGGTAAGTCCAAAGAGGTATTCAAAGAGAGCTTCTTCTTGGCATGAGTTTAGGTAGTAGAAACATATGATTCAAAATTTAGATGAGAGAGTTATACTTGTTTGAACTTAGGCTACTAATATGATATCTATTGTCACTTTTCTAGGTATATTAGGAGATTCAAGATACTAACAAGAAATTAGAAAATTGGATTAGAAACTATACTTCAAGCTAAATATTTTACAATTAAGAATTGATAGAATTGAATCTAGAATAAGTGAGATATGGCTAGTTAAAACTAGCAAATTAAACTAGGATTTTGAAGAAATTAGATAAATAGAAGGGTTTGCTTTAAGCTAGAACTTGAGTTTCAAGCTGAATTTGAAGTTTATTTTTTGTATACATATTACTTATACTATAAAGAATCTATGTCTAAAATCTCATATCAATTGAGACTTTGATTAGAGAGAAATGGCAAATTTTGTTCTCGGGTATCTAGGGTTTTGACTTTTGAAAGTACCTGATAAGGATTTGGTGATACTAGTTGATTGGGAACAAATTTGGATTGGAAATTTTGTGTGATAATGATCAAAGATGTAAGCTTCATGCTCCCAAATTTTGAGCTTATTTGAATAGCTAGATCTCAAAATATGAATTTTCAAGTTTCTAATTTGGTTTTAGCTTTTAACATCATCTACTAATATTTTGGTGATATCTAACAATTAGTAATGAATTCACGGCTCAAAAATTATGTAACAAAGATCAAAGGTATGATATTTGTATTCCCAAATTTTGAACTTATTTAAACATGTGGATCTAAAAATATGAATTTTCAAGTTTTTAATTTGGTTTTGACTTATAAAATTACTTGTTAATATTTTGATGATATCTGGTGATTGGTAACGACTTCACAGTTGAGAAATTTTGTGAAGATGACTAAAGAAGTGAATTTTGTATTTCCAAAGTTTAAACTTATTTGAATGACTGAATCTAGATTTATAAATTTTCAAGCTTCCAGTTTGTTGGTTTATTACACACATGGTTTTGTAACTATAAAAAGAGAAAATTAAGAAGGTTTGTGCATATTGGATCCAACTTGATTGTAAAGAGGGACCTTGCATCTATCCAAAGCAGACTTTTGCCACGACAACGTTGTCGTGTAGTAATACGACCACTAGGTGAAAGAGGGAAGGAGTGATTATATTATAGAAGAGCTCAAATGAAAATATTAGAAAAGTGATAATGAGCAGGGAGGTGATAAAAATTAAAAGGTGCTAATGCTGCCTTTTATAAAAAAGAATTCTACTTACTTTGTATAGCCATAAATATGGTAAAGCAAAGTAGATTAGAAAGATAATTGGTATAGGCATGTTAAGTAAGGAGTTAAGAGTAGGTTTTAGAGAAATTTACCTCAAAATTACAAGAGTTGATACCCGGAGAGGGCCAATTAAGAACCTCGGTCGAAACCAGACTCTAGGGCACATAACCGCGTGCCTACGGCGGATCCGGGGTCTTTTTGCAAATCAGAGAGTAGAATTAGAAGGCAGACTTGAAGAAGTTTGTATAAGTTTTGGTTTTGAATGATTTGGATAAAAGTTGAGTTTGTAAGAGCTTTGGAAAATCAGAGTTGTTTTGGGAGACTTTAGAGTTTATGAAGTATATTGAGGTTTATATTTTTGAGGATTTTGTGAGATTGGTTACAGATCATCAAGTGAAATTTTGTGGGTTTGTGCATACAGTTGTGCTTGTAAGATGCTGTGAATTTGAGATTAGTCTAACGGTTCGATCAAAGGTTATTGAAGTTTATGTGGGTTGGGGTCTCTGGAATTGGGTTTTAAAGGTCAGTTAGGGTTTCGTAGATTTTGAGCAATCTATCAGTTGGATTGGGGTGAAATTTATGTGTGTGTGTGTAAAAGACTTAATTTCCTACATACATGTGAAATTTGGAAGCAATTGAATGGTGCAAATAGGAGGTTTAGGCACTGGAATATTGGTGTAAAGATTGGAGAAGGAGGCCAGCTAATACCCGAGCAAATTTGTAAGTTTTTCTTCTTCTTGGTCAGTTGGATCTTCTTCAAACTTGGTGTGTGTGTTGTTAACTTAATTGTTAAGGTGTATGAAAAATTTCAATTAAGATCAACGGTTTGTTTGGTAGTTATTGTGGTTCTAAAACTGCCTTAGAAATTGCTTATGGCTTGGCTAGGATTTAGGGTTTAAGATTTTACTAGGGCTTGATTAGGATTTGGATTTAGGATTTAATTAGGATTTCATTAGGATTAAAGTTTGATTAGGATTTGGATTTAGGGTTTAGTTAGGGTTTCATTAGGGTTAGGGTTTGATCAAGGTTTGACTTAGGATTTGATTAGGGTTTGACTAAGGTTTGACCAGGGTTTGAGTTAGGGTTTCATTAGGGTTAGGGTTTGATCAGGGTTTGACTTAGGGTTTGATTAGGATTTGACTAAGGTTTGACCAGGGTTTGAGTTAGGGTTTCACATTAGGTTGGGTTTGGTAGGGTTGTTGAGTTTGAGATTGAGGTTTAGGTAGGGTTTGGCAGGGTTTGATTAGGGTTTGACTAGGGTTATTTAAGGTTTGACAGGTCTAATTGCCTGGATTTCTAAATTAAGATTCGATCAAAAATCAGGGTTGACTTAAGATTTGGGGTTTGTGAGGTTTGTTTTAGGGTTTGACTAGGGTTTGATCAAGGTTTGACTTAGGATTTGACTAGGATTTGAATAAGATATGATTTAGGGTTTTAAGATTCTATTTTTAATATTTTCTAAATTTAGTATTTTATATATTATTTTCTATTATGATTATTGTATGATTCATTTATTCTTCTTTTATAATTTCTTTAAGATTGAATCAAGCTGAAAAATATTGTTAAGGTTTAATAGAAGTTATTTAAGATTCTATTAGAATTGTTAGGATTTTGTTGTGGCGTATTTCCTTTTTATCTTCCACAGCCAGGTGCCCGGAGCATTCTCAGCGTATTACGACAACGTGTTACTTGATTTCTTCGTTTGTGGTAAGATTGAGCTATTCTGAATTCCTTCGTAGAAAAGGGGTGATATTAAAGACATACACTTTACAAGTTCGTAAAACCTTCTAGAACATTCTAGAAGTTTCTCGAATTAGTGAAAGTCAGTTGAAAAGCTTCCTAATTGGTGAAAGTCACTTGAGAAGTTTCCTATTTAGTGGAAGGAGCTGAAGAAGCTTCCGAGTTAATAGAGAGAGCTCAAGAAGCTTCTCAATTGGTGGAAACTGCTTGAGAAGCTTCTTAGTTTGATAGTAGCTACTCAGAAAGTACCTTAGACAAAAGTATATATAGAAGTCGACGTTGAAGAGTTCTTCAGTCTCAACAATGCATCTCTTGGAGTTCTAACTTACCTTTCTTGGTGTTGTTCGTGTACTCATCTGTTGATTTCAAGTTCTTGTTGGTTTTCTTCTAGAAACCTTGTCATAGTTTAAGATTCTTGTTGTGTATTCTTGTATCCTTGATATAAATCCTACTTGAGTGATTCTATCAAAATATCAAAAAAAAATATAACTTTAAAAAAAACTTCATTTATTATATAAATCTTCAAAATTTTGATCTTATTTCATCAATCTTCTTTGGCATATTTTTTAACTCCTTCATACTTATAATAATAAGGCTTATTTATGAGATTAATTAATTAGTATTTGCTTCTCTTAATTATATAAATTCTTGGTATAAATATTAGATCTTATTATTGACTTCTTTTAGAAGCATAATAATAGTGCTTCTATGGTTGAGATTGCTAATATGTGAGATTTTTTTTCAAATTATATTAAAAAGCTTGTGAAGATTTATAATAGTTATAAATCTATTTTCACTTCTATTAAATATAGCATCCATAGTTTGTGTTCCTTCCATCTTGGTGAAAAATAATTTTAACAAACGTATAAGTCAAATTAAAAGAGGATAATCCATAATCTCTAATATCAAATGAAAATTTTTATAAAAAATAATAGTTTATTTTTTTTAAGAAAAAAAAAAATATTATAAAATAAAATTATTAATTTAAAAGTAGATAATTTATAATCTTAAAAAATACAACAATAATTCTCAAAAAGTGGAATAATCCATTAATTTTTTATATGAAACAATTATAATAAATCAATAGTTCTTTCAAATTGTCTTGGATATGAATTATAATAGAATCTAAAGATAATATATTCATATATCATTGAACAAGTAAGAAAGAAAGGAAAAAAGAGATAGTTATAAGATAGAAAAGAACTAAAACGGTTATTGCCAAAATAATTGGAATACATGAAAGGTGTTAAAAAGATTAAGAATGGCCTCAATCTTACCTCCATATATACTAATTATAAAGAAGATCTTATAGAAGCCTCCTAAAAAATGCAAGGCTTATGGTCCAAGCCTCAAATTATAAGTTACTTCCAATGCAACTTTCTAGAAGTATGAAACTTATGAACTAAGTGTCAATAGTTGCATGGCATATTTATAAAAGTCTAAATATCTAATTTGCATCTAAGAAACTTTTTTAAAGCTTATAAGAAAGATGTTATCTTTCTAATATGTTTCTACTTATTTCTATCTATTTCAATTTATTTCTATTTAATTCTTATTACTTAAATAATATAAAAATCTTATATACTAGCATATATATGGGAATAAGACTAAGTCCATCTATAGTCTTATCAATACCTATAAGGTTTTTTAATTCACATCAAAATCCAAAAGTAATATTCTTTGGCACTTAATTATTTGAATAAGAATAAGAAGAGTCCTAAAACATAACAAATTTATACTTGTTTTTGCATTGTATTCTTCAAAAGAGCAATTTTTAAGATCAAAATATAACTTGTCTATTGGTTCAAAAAAGATATAAGTGTTGTTACATGAGGAACAATGCCCTTGCTATTCAATTACCTTCCAATGCAGCAACAATGTAGATTTTCTAGATAGAGCTTTCCTTCATGACTCTTTATAGATCATCCGTTGAGTTGAATAACTAACCTCACTTTTGATATCTCCTTGTAGATTTTAGCAGATTCCTAGAGTTCATGATCCTGTGCAAATCCAGCTTATCATTTACTGGACCCATAATCTGTGTGCACAACAAAAATTTAGCTTCTTCAGCGTTGTCAAGATCGTTACTAGCTCGATATCCCTGTACATCCTGATGCAGATTCATCGGAAATATCGAACATGCCTATAGTGACAATGAACCCAATTGAGGCGAGTGTTTCTACAGCGGATGCTCCGCTTGGAAAAAAATATAAATTTGCACTTACAATTTTTAACTGTGAATCAAAATCAATCTAGCGATCCAAACACCCTGTCCACGATCATATGTACAGATGGTGGTCTTGAGCTCTATTGGCGAGGTTCACGATGTTGGTTGCCGCTGTTGAAACTACTTCAGTGGTGTCTGAGATGCGGTGCCCCGGTGGCCATTGTGAGATTCAGCTCCAGGGGCTCCTCATCGTTTCTGTATCTGCCGGTGGCGTATTCGACTGCGTCCACATGTTGAGCGCGCTTACAGAAAGACGTCTCTTCGAATTCGTCATCATCCAGCGGCACTCCGGGGACAAACATTTGAGTCCCAATGTTTTCCAGATGCTCGTGGTCATACTCACATGCCTTGTGTCGCTGGAAAGCTTGGCTATCAGCAACTCCTCTCTGCAACATCTCAGCTTCCGATGCTCCAAAAATTAGTCCATACTTTCGCAACTGTAGCTCCTTGAGCACGTCAACTGCTTCTCCCTCGGTAGAGGACAGGTTCGTCATGCAGGATTCAGAATCGTGTAGATGGCGATCCGTTACTGGAAATGGGTTGGCACCTCTCATCCCTTCTTCATTAATCTTTCCAATTCGGAGCATCTGAAGATGGCTCTTGACGTGAGCTATGGTGATTCCGTCCCTACCCATGCATTGGACAATCCTCTTTGGCGTGGCTTCTGCGTCGTGAGTATCAGAGACGAGAAATAATTAGATCTATTTTGTGGTGGATGCTAAAATAATCGAGAATACAAGTTTTCCCTGCCGTCAATCGACAACTGTAAATCTAACACGGAGAAAATTCCATCTCGCCAAATTAAACGACAAGCCAAGAACAACCCGGCAACTGCATGCTGCTGATTTCTTTCATAACGTTATGTACTCTCAACTGTAGTAACTACGACAAATTGAAAATTGTATGAGCGTTCATGAACTTACTGTCTTTTCCGCATAGACGATTCACGGCGCCCATGAAACATTGGTGCAGGTCAAGCGTCCACTTCAATTTGTTCATGCTTGAGCGAACATAAGGTCGAACCTTCCTGTATCGTTTGAACGTGGCCAAGGACTCCTCTCCAGAGACGGCGTGAATCTTCTGTGTGCTCCTCCTTGAAGTAGAAGGCAGACGACGAGGGATCCAGCTCTCATCTCCTCTTCTGTCATGATTAAAATCGAAATGTTCCAAGCCAAGAGCCATGACCGCAAACAATGCTGTGCGGATAGCAGATATGCAACTCGCACGAAGAAAGGAAGAAAAGTACAGAACGGTCTGTGCTCAGATAATCTCCAGTAACCGCTTTCTGTCCGTTGACTTCAGAAACCCGATTTAAACTTCCAAGTTTAGATTGCGAATGCCACAGTGGTCGTCTGCGTACTGGGAAGCAAAGGAAACTCTGAAAAATATAAGAAAGTACAGATCACAGCAACTTATATGCAAGAAACTGAGCTTCCTTGAAAGCCACTGACACTAACACCTGCGGTAGTCTGATTGCGTGCTAATCACGCAATTTTGCCAGATGATGCCCTTGGTGGTATCCTCTAGAATGTCACAATCATGCGCTTGCGATACAGACCGCAGACTACAATGACTTTTCCGCTTTGCAGACTAACAATAGGCCTTCCTTCTTGGTAAAATATGAATGGTCCTGCCTGTACTCGTGATCTCAGCTGAGCAATCGAGACTTATAGCTGACAAAACGGTCCCGAAAACGAATTGCATAAACTGACTTTCTCGATAGCCATCGGAATCTCAGCGATGTTTTCGACTTCAAAGCAGGTCTATTTTATTCTCAAGGTGAGCGAGCAGCAAAATGTGCATATAGATTAAAGTGCCGCCGCGGGATGAAAACTAGAATAACGTTACAGTTCTCTTCAATTCCGATCTGTGAGTCCACAACCCCGATATCGAGGAAGCTTTCCTGTTGGAATTGACCCTCATACAGCTTGAACACTTGAACCCACAGAAGATAATTGAATAAGTGGTGAGGGTTCCTTGTGCCGCGGACAGCTTTTACCCATTATCGTGACTGGATTTACGGCAAGGTCACAGCTGTGGTGAGTCGTTTCCATCGATCCAAGGTACTTGGTAAGACGCGTTTCTGCCGACAGCTTACCGCGTCACTCTCATCACAAGGTAGGAGCGAACCCTTCCGACCACGCTAAGTATTGTTCAGGGTTCACAGGTAAATGACAGTGGGAGCAGCGCGGATAGTCTCGAGAGCATTCCTAGATGAAGCAGTAACTGTAGATTGAGACGTAGACCTTTCAACAGGTCTTTCTGATCCACAGCAACCTAAAAACGGCAAGGTCGTCAGAGGAAATAGCACCAGAAGATGAGATTTTATGAGAATTAAAATTCTGTGGTAAGAGTTCGATTACCTGCGATGGTATGGAATTCTACCGGTTGGTGATTGTGCAGACAACCCAGTTTCAGACAGCCTCATATTAGTCGCGTTGCATCTGCTGTCCACATCTAACCTTCTCTCTCAAGTCCCAATCGTTGTTTACGTCCGCATCACCGAACCAGTGAAGGACTGTCGGACCGACAATCAAGGAATCCAAGGTGGCATTAGGGAACATGCTAAGTAAGCTACGAAAAATACATGGTCCTCTTGCACGAATTTTCGCCGAATAAAGCAACCCGAATTCAGGGGCCGGAGACTGAATCGCGGTAACGCGCATACACTTGAGCCAATGGGATGACGGAGCAAGCCTGGTGCGGAAGTCTGGTGTCGGTCCTGAAACTAGCACGGTCTCATAGATGTAAGCTACTCTCATAGATCTCCCGGAGGGTCTGGTCACAACGACTGCACGTGAACGATACTCTCCTGCGACGAGACGAGACTGTGAGGGGTCTGGGATTGTGTGGCACCTTGAGATTTACAGCCTTGCCTTTCTTCAGTCGGGCTGGACTGCTGCCGACCACCAATCCATCATCGATCGGCACTGAAGAAGCTGCAGACACTGGCAGTCGTCGTAATTGAAATGCTCAAATCCTCCCCCCAACTTCACCTCTTCAAAACTACTCATGGCTTTTGTTTGTTTGTTTGTTTGTTTGTGCACAGATATCTGAACAATGGAGGCAATCACTGAAACCCCACATGCTTACATTGGTTGCATACATTGTGCGATGGAGGGAGAGCTTGGTTTACTTCGATGGGGAATTTGGTTACCGGGAGAGTCCATTCGATTCTTCATGCTCACTCAGTAATTCATGTGCAGACGTTATGCTCGGTCAGAATGAGATTTGGTAATGTCTGTGCTATTCTAGTTTCATTCAGTATAAAATTATGTTCTATTCATTCCTAGTATGTGAAGTATTAGTAGATGTTTGTGTATTCTAATTCTAATATCAGCCCTTCTTGGCAATAAATCTATCATGGTATCAAAGCAAAGTTGGATTCTTCTCTACTTCTTTTACGGTATTAAACTCTTCTTGTCCCTTTTGACTTAGTCACACAGAATTCAAAGAGGTAAATATTAATAAAAGTGTTCTTTTTAATAATTTAAGGATTTCAATATATATTTATATATATATATATATATATATATAGACAAGAGAGGAACAATTCTCAAGATGAGCCAATTTTATGTTGCTTTTATTGACATAGTTATCAAGATAAATTTTAACACCTTCTTTTAATTAATAAATATTTTGTATTTTGGATTATTTTTGTAGTGGTTTTTTTTACCTAAAATGATTTACTTTTTTTATAGAAAAAACATGTTGTTATATATATTTGTAAAATTTTAAAATTGACATATTATCATGATTATTACTTTAAAAAATTATTCTTTTTCATCTTAATTATGGATTTTTCTTAAAAAGGTGATCGAGATTCTTTAAGGCTCAATAAATATTTTAATTATATTTTCTAAATTTATAAAAATATAATTAAATTTATAAAAAAATATTTTTAGAAATATTTTCAATCAAAAAAAAACTAATAATACTAAATATTATAAAAAAAATTATTTCAAAATTAATTTGTAAAAATTTTAAAAAAAAATTAATTTTTATTATTTAAAGATGCTACTAAAACTTTATATATATATATATATATATATATATATATATATCTTCTATTTTAAAAAATTCTTCATAAAATTATTTGTTTTTAATATTATTATGATTTAACAAATATATATATGGTAATTTTTGCTATATATATATATATATATTAATATAATTATTTTAGTATATATTTTTTAAGTATTTTTTAAATATATTTATTTAAATATACTTATTTTTATTTATTTATTTAATTATTTTAATATAGACATGATAAAAATATAGTTTTTAATTTTTAATTTTTAAAATTATAATTTAATTATCTTATACTTATTAATAATCTCATTTTAAAATTTTAAAACTTTATTAACTTAAATCTAAATACTTTATTTTAAAATATAAATTTACATAAACTTATAAACTTATAAATTTAGATATACTTATGTTCAACTTTTTAAAAAAAAATATTAAAAAAAGAAAGAAGAAATATCTTTATAAAGAAAAAATCAATATAATTATTGCTAAATATAAAGAAACTAATGAGAATTAAATCAAGTTTATGGTACAATAAAGATATTGACAAGACTAAAGATGGCCTTACTTTTACAGCTTTATATAGTTATTAGAAAAATAAAATCCATATCAAAGCTTCTTAGTATTTATAACATTTGTAAATAAAGTGTTTAAATTACAAAATACTTATATAGTTATTTTTTTAGAAGATTGAAACTTCTTAAAGATATTCTAATTAAATAATGCACTTACAAATCCAATCTACATGTAGAAAGTTTATTTAAAGTCATTTTAAAAATATATTATTTATTAATCTGTTTATATTTATTTCTATTTATTTCTATTTATTTAAATAATATAAATATTTGTGATACTATTTCTTTTTTAGAAACAAATTTTGCAATAAGCAATCAAATATTAATCATGGCTAAAATAGTTATTTTATACTCTTTAACTTAAAAATTATTTAAATCAATTACTTAGATACTAATAAAATAAAAAACTTCAATAAAATATATCAAAAAAAATTAACTACTTGCAAAATACAATACTAAGTTTAAATTCCATAGATATCAATAAAACATTTAATCTATTTGAAATATGGCTTTAGGTACTTCTCTAAATTTTGAAGATTTGAAGATTTAGACCTTATACATTACTTTCCAAAGTTGCAAACTGCAAATTGACTACATAAATAAAACGTAAATGTAAAAATAAAAATGTGTTTTGTGTCATATTCTTATGTATATTTTTAGCTGTAAATGTTCACTACTATACAGTTTGCTCAGATGTAAATCTCAAGCATTGTTTCAGTCACCCAAATACACAATCAGTAGCCGACAAAGACTAAAAAGTGGAATTCAGACAGAGAAACATGCAGAGTCTGCAGCGGCGGAGATGATCTGCATGCATACAAAGAGACGATCAGCAGCACCATGCTGGCTATGATTTAATTAGATCAGCTGCATGAATCACCTCGCTCCTCTCGCACTCCACTCCAGTCGTCTTCAACCAGCTCCACAAATCCAACTGAACGCCATCTGAACTCACAGTTCTAGTTTTGCAAAAAGCAAGCGATGCTTGTCCTCCTCCGCCCCTTAAGAGCCATACATTCTCTCAATAACTGCGTCGGTATGAGCCAAAATACCTCAGCTAGTGTAAGAAACTCACAATACAACAACAGTGATGGAGCATCATGGGGGTGTGGCCCGTGCGGGGCACTCCGGGGTGATGGCCACTACTTGCAAGAGAACAGTGAGGCAGTATCCAGCCAGGAATAAGACCGCCAGAAAGCCATTGGTGGAGAAGGATTCCGGTGATGCTTGCAGTGGTCCTGTGAAGCGGAGTTCAGGTTTTCGAGGAGTGACGAGGTGAAGGAGTCTTGGTTTTTGGGGTTCATGATCGGACGTTTGCATTAATTCCTTTTCCAAGCGTTCATGCCCGGATGTTGAAGTGGTTGCTGATTGAAGACTTGGCCGGCACACACTCAGCAACAGCATTGTGGTTTTGAATTTGGGTCTTTCGGTGACTTGGGTGTGTGCAGGCACAGGTGGACGGGGAGATTTGAGGCTCACCTTTGGGATAAAAATTGTTGGAATCACAAGCAGAACAAGAAGGGACGTCAAGGTATCAATACCTGGTGGTCGAAGATTTGGAATTGTTTTTTGCTGTTTATTCATCTTTCTTTCTCTCTCATCTGACAACTGAGAGCATTTAATCGACTCGTAACACTCCGCGGGATCTTTGAAGCATTCCATGACAATGTAGGTAACAGGTGATCTAACTTGTGGGATGCTTTGTGTCATGGTGTGTGTGGGTGCCGCCCTGGATGCTTCGATGGGCTCGCTGCAGTTTATCTCGGTGCGTATTCAATTCCTCGTGTAGCATGCAATGCGGAGGGAAGCAATACTTTTGGGAGGTTGTGATTGTGGACTAAAGTTTCCTTGTTATCCCTGCCAGGGGCTTACGACGAGGAAGAAGCAGCAGCTCGGGCTTACGATCTCGCTGCTCTAAAATATTGGGGACCAGGAACTATAATCAACTTTAAGGTACACGAGCAATAATCGGGGTCACACTTTTTTCTGTCAAGTTTATAATCGATCGCGGAAGTCATTCAGTTTAGTTGCAAAGCACGATCTTAACTCAGTTTTTAAAATTTCGTCAGTTGGAGGACTACGAGCGCCAAATTCAGGAAATGGCTTTAATTTCTCGAGAAGAGTACCTCGCCTCACTGAGAAGGTCAGACCTTGTCGATGAACACGCTCGGCAGTTGATATTTTAACCTTCTTGAAATGTGTGTAGATATATATATATATATATATATGTATATGAACGTTACATAAAAAAATTGGTGTCTGTCCTTAAGATTCGCTGATTGGCTAAATTTTTCTGTCTGTTCTTGAAATTCGTTCATGGGATGAATTTTTAAGAAAGGAAAACTAATTCTTGATTGATGAAAACTATAAAATTTTAAAAATTTAGCAGAATTTATGTATGAAGTTCTTGAAAGGAAATTTATTCTAAAATGAAAATTTAATTCTGAAGGTGCATTACAGGTTTGCAATTTCTTGAAATTTATTCTGAATTATAACTTACCAGAAATTGCAAACCAAAATTCTTAATTAACGAAAATCAAGCAAAATTAAATATATCACAAGAACTTTACCATTATATTAAAAAAATACATATTGAAATTATTTCAGTACAAAAACAAAAGTTCAATATTGAATGAACAATATCCATAATTCAATTGTCCATATACAATATCAAAATTTGTTCAATAATATTACATAGTGGCTAAAGTTTTAAAACATTTAGTACTCAACTATCGTTTAGCTTGCTGAATGCTTTCCTTGCTGGTGTGTCTTTATATATATATATATATATGTGTGTGTGTGTGTGTGTGTGTGTGTTTTTGTGTATATGTATTTGGATCCTCATGTATATGAAAGATGACCAGTGCTTAGATGATTATTGTGCAGGAAGAGCAGTGGTTTCTCAAGGGGCGTTTCGAAATATCGAGGTGTTGCCAGGTACTTTGCATGACACGCAAACCAATGAAATAAGCTCTTGGGGATTTGATCACTAAAATTTGAGGTTTTGTATGAGTTTTCTGAACCAAGAGTTTCGAAAGCTGCAGACACCATCACAATGGACGCTGGGAAGCCCGCATTGGACGCGTGGATGGAAACAAATACCTCTACCTCGGCACCTTCGGTAAGTTCCCATCTTGCAATGCAGCTTCTCTAGTTCCATTTCGTAGCAACAAGTTTGTCGAATCATGGAAGAAGCTTGCAGACTCACGGGCTAGCGGTCATTACAAACAATTACACGGTGCATGTCTCGCAGCCACTCAAGAAGAAGCTGCCCGGGCTTATGATTTGGCAGCAATCGAGTATCGAGGTGCTGCTGCAGTTACAAACTTTGATCTAACCTACTACAGCCAGTGAGTAATTCTGAGATCAAATCTCACTTTTGTTTCATTGAGTCGCATTCATATTATGATGTTACATTTTTTTTTTTCTCTCTCTCCCCAAGAATTTCTCTTATGTTCGAAGATTTGGCTATGGCTCAGAAATCTTTCGGCAAACCCAGGGCAAACCAAAGTCATGTTCCCAGAGGTTCAGGCTGGCACAAGCTCCCCTTCAGGTGGGGTAACCAGCTCATGCAGTGAAATGGAGATGTTGGGAAGAATCAGTCGAACTCTTGAGTCCTCGCTTGACGACGAACTGCAGATGCTACGAACCATCGGTGGAGTCACAGGCTCTAGTGAGGACTTTCAGATCCTGGAGAAGAAGATCCTGGTTCCTGATGGAGGATCCTCCACCGACTTGCAGTTCCAGGGGAACAATAGCCAGATTGTGAATTCGGGGGGCCCTAGAAGAAACTCGTTCATGTTCACGAAAATGAAATACCCCAGTGATGATGGCTCAAGTAACGATCTGCTCAAGTTGGAACACAGCAGTGGTGCTCCTTCCCTACATTTATCCTCCACAGCCGTCAATTTTGGTACAAATTTTAGCTGTTCCTCCCAACAGCTCACGGACAACACACCACAAGATGTTATTGATACCGTGAATCCCTGCATGTCGCTCACATCCAACCTGGACACTCAAATTGTGAATATGAAGAGAAAACTTGGAAGTGGAGAGGACTCCGAAGGGTTCACGCTGGATGAGATCTCAGATATGGAGACAACAAGCACCATGAATCTGTTGCTGGCGACGGAGGAACACGACTGGCATCTCAATCAATATCCAAGCCTTGAGTTTTCGTTGGACTCACATGCGGATAGCGAATCTCAGCTCTTGGATTCAAGCGATACTACCTTCTGTGACGATGGATTGTTCCCTGGCACATGCATCGGATTGACGGATTACGAAGTTCTTATTTCGAGCATGGTGAATGAGCTGCCGACAGTACCGTCGATATATGCATATCCAGTGAGCGCATTCGCGGCGTGAAGGCATATGGTTCGGACAGGAGATAGCTACCACCAGGGTACGGAGTTGGCGATTTAATTTTTTGTACACTACACGTTCTGTATTAGCACAATCTGATAGGCTCTGTTCCCCATATATCTTCAACATAACCATCTAGAAGCTGTGAATATGCAACGGTATGTGAGGATAGAGCACTACATTGAAACCAACAATCAAGAAAAGGAAAAAGAGATGAGAGGAGGTGGTTTTTTGGGGGGTTACACAAGTGACTTCTGGTGTTGCACCTGCAGATGATGTGCTGACGTTTAGGTGTAATATAACATTACACGGTGTTCATTTTGGGTGATCAATTTTTGTCAATCTACTGAGGTGAATTCTTCGCATACTACCTGAGCGTCCTGCAACACTACGCATCTATGCGTACACACAAATGGTTTTGTGTTCCTCGTAACTGTGAACTAATTGAAGCTGGCTGATCAACGTATACACCACGGTGATCTTGCCTGTGCACAATAAAGCTACTAGGTTACTAATCTGGATTTAACTCTCACTAATATAAAACAACCGGTTGCTGGGCTCCGTCGATATGTCAAAGTAATCAACGAGAAACAGTTGGTGCACCATGCTGTGCGAGTAACAAATGGTTTGATGTCTTCTATTGCCACGCTACACTATGAGTATGAGACCGTCCGTCACATAGAGTACTATTAGCTATTATTAACAAATGTATATGTAGTGATCAAGCTCAGCTTTGTACTCCACTACTGGACTGTTCCATGCTCAAAATCTTGCAGTCAGTTTCATCGGTTCGGTTACCTAAGGTGGCATAGTGAAATACACACAATTCATTATCAAGGTATGGCGGATTGATAGGTATCTATGTTCACCCCACAAACGATGTAATCAACAACAATGGCGGGGTTGTGAAATTGTTCCTTAAATAATGCTACGAACAAAACATTTTGAAGTAAAATTACAGTGGCAGCCGAACTGCTGTAATGCGCAGGCTGCGAGTAAGTGGTTTGCGTACTTAGTCAGTAGAGTACTGCAGCACCCTTGATGTTACACGGTCGATCATTCATGGGTAAATTGAGCCCGAGACTGATCCTGTTAATGAGTAACAGAGTGCCACGATGCAATGAGAAACTGAGCGTCTTGCAGCAGTGACTCTACTCCCTTAATCGCCTAACCCACAAAATAGGACAAAGACCTAGTTGAGAACTGCCAAAGACCTAGAAAAAACCCTGGCCGGATAATAATTCAAAAGGAAGCAACATCAACTGGCGCAACCTTAGTTGTCTTTCAAGGTCACAATAGACCTCACAAGTCCAGGAGCAATGCGATCCGCAAGAGCACCCACGTTCGACAGCTGCAGAGTTTTCTCCTTAACAACACCTTGTAAGGTCTTGGCTCTCTGATCCAGACTCACCTGCTCTTGCTCCAATTGAGCGTGAACGGAATGAAAGGGTCGACGCAGAAAGATGTCCGACCCAGGAGCCATGTACCAAACATGCGTCGTTCCATCATAATCACCACAAGTGCGGCACTTATCTGCGTCTCCATGTGACCCACCAGGCAAGACAACACTAGAGCGAGAGGTCTTGGCTAGCCTTCGCATCGCGCTAAGAGCCTCGCGGTTTCCATTACGAGATCTGTCGCACTCCACTAAGTCATGACGAGCAAGCAGAAGCTCCTCTGCTAACACCTCCACCTCCGCAACCTTCTTTTGCAAATCTTGCACCTCACCATCCATTCCTTAAACACGAAGCCTTGCAACCTTCCGAAAACCCAACAAAACCCTCACAGGAGGAACGAGAAGGAGAGGCAGATATGAATCAACGCATTGATTCCAAAACTGGTGAAAATAATCGCTGAAAAACCCAACACTGTGGTCCGAAAACAGGTTACCGTCATAAATTTCGAGAGCTCGCTGTTTGGATCATGAAACGTGGCGAGGAGAATTTAAGGGTTATGGGTAGCGGCATTGCTGCTGCTCTCCAGTTGTGAAGAAAAGCCAACAATCACCACTTCATTAGAGAACCCAAAATCACCGAATGCTTCAAAACAAGTGCCGATTACGCTGCTTCATGAGATCTCGGCAGCGACTGCGCATCGATCACGAACAATGCCGACCACTTCCTGATTTGGGTCGAGGATTAGGGCTGAGAGCTCCCTCGGCAAACCATATGGAATATTTTCTCAAGCGTTGAGGTCATACAAAACTTTGACCGTAGTGTCTAAAGCCTTTTTTAAAACATTAAATAAATAAATAAATAATAAAAAGCATTCAGGTATAACTTTGAAATTTTGGTTACAGTTATTAGTGTAAAAATTTGATGAAAAGATGTTGAAATTAGTTTGAATTTCTTTGTTCATACAGAAGACAAATTCTATGTTTTATTGGGTTTCATTTGTAACAAACGACGTCAACATACAATTGAAACAAATAAATTTCCAGTTTTTCAGAAAACATGTGAAAAATGAGAAATAATTGAAATTATATTTTTTTATTATTGAACAGGTGTCACACACAATTCTTCAGTATTATTTGCTATTTTGCAATAAGAAAGAAATTTTACAACAATAAAAAACATAGACCTACCAACAGCAAATGCTACTAGTATATTTATAAATAATAAAATAATAAAAAATAAATTACATTAAATATATTTAAATATTTTTTAATTTAAATATAATTCTATAAAAATATAAAAATATGAATATATTTAAATAATCAATATTTTATCTAAAATTATGTCTAATGGCAACAAAAAAATATAATTTTTTTTAATATGTAGTATTAATACTACAATATGTAATGTTTGTATTGTAAAATTTTAGAAATATAATTTGTCTATATAATTAATTTTTAAAAATCATATAAATTATTTAAAACAAAATATTCTAGATGTTGCTTTTACATTATAATTAAATTTTAGAATTTTTTTAAAATAAGCACCAAACAAACTTAGTGCAATATAATACTAATGAGACATCAACAAATTTAATTTATTTATATTTTTTTAATTAATTTAACCAAATGGTTATCTAAATGCATTGCTTTTACCATGAGATTTTATTGTCTTATAATTATTACTATTTACAACAAACAAATGTTATCTTTACATATAGAAATGATTTATTCAAAAAATATAAAAGTATTAGATTATTTTTAATCATCTTATATGTAGTGCAATTAGAAATTAACTTAAACATTTATAAATATATATATAATTTTTTAATAAATTCACTTCATTTAAAAATGATAATATTATGCTTATTGAAAACATTGTTGCATCACTGGATTACTTTAATTTTTGTATTCTTGATTTATAAATTGGATTAGATTTAGCTGCCAAGGTAGAAGTGAGGAGCCTAAATTGTAGGGCCTTAGCAAGGCTAATTTCCATCTTGCCTTCAACACACCACCTTTAATGATTAAGAACCTTTAATAATTAATATTTTTTTCTTCAACAAATGATATTAATTAATGGAAGGAGCACTATATATATAAGCATACATGCCATTCTAATGTAGGACATTAGAATACTTGTCATATATTAAATAATATAAGACACTAATTTCCTAATATAGGACACTAATAAAGAATATGAAAAAAGGCTTCAATTCTTGTGTATGCTAGAGCTGTAAAGGAGAGGCAGCCTTGCAATTTAATGCTTGATAACTACTTCTTGCTATCCTAGATTAATAATATTGTCCTTATTAGATAGAATGATTAATATTTATATTATCATTCGTGCATAGAATTTAGATGAGTGTGATAGGTTTATGATAAATCATATTCAAGTAATACTCATCACTTTGCGTGTTAACATTTATATTATTCAATATGCCATATACTGTTTTTCACATTATTAATGCGTCATTCTGATAAAAAACTAAATTAGTGTTTTGCTGAACCTAGCATCATGGTTTACTAATTTGTAGTACAATCAGACCTTAAAGATTGATATTCTACAGTTTCTCTACACAATACAGTACAAAAACACAATTAACGTTTCTAACCATGCATTTAAAAAGTCTATTCAGAATCAAAGCACACAGTCGAAAGAGTGTTATGTAAGGTATACCTTGGAAAAAAAATCCAATTTGGGTATTTTTGTAACATACCTTACAAGCAACTTGAGCATTTTCCTTTCAAAAACAATTGGTTCATTACTGCAACCTATCACACTCATCTAAATTCTATGCACGAACTGTTTTTTTGTTTCTATTTTTGAATCTTTTTTAGAACTATACACATCAGAGGCTTGAAAATTCCCATGATTTCAAAACCTCATGGAAAACTGCACCACAATCCTATTGCAGCAGAAGTAAAAACGGAAGCTTCCAACAATATCATACATTACCTCGATTTATCAGGAAAGATAAGAGTGGAGGAATCTGTTCTTTGAAGGACCTGGAGGCCATTGCCTGATTCATTGCATCTCCGTCGAGATTCCTGGCCGGGTCTTGGCAACGGGCCCCATTTCCAGATCGTTTTGTGGAGCACCAGATGTGGGAATTGCTCGAGGACCGTGCAAACCATGACTGAATATTCCTTGGGGTTCATACTCATATGGATATCCAGCTGTTTAACACAGACAAGCCACCAGATACGAGACGATCAGTTCAACAACGGTTGATGCGGAATCAGGAGCTTGGTATCAAATAGCTTTAATACGAGTCTCGTAGAGTACTCCAACCATTTGTAGAAGCAGAGGTATCTAATTCCAACGAGAAATTCTACGCGTATTCCACACATTGGTTGTGATATTCGTTGAGCTCAACCAGGTTAAGAATCTTATTATGAAGAGCGTCTGAGGACTCACCCCATGATCCAACGTAGATGCTTGGGTAGTGCTGTCTGTAACAAAGGTACGCAATGGGCAGTCCTAGAATCCATGAAACATCAGCAACTTTGATTACACATGGTTTTATCAAGGATTGCAGTAAGTTTTATTCGCAAGACAAATCTATCCACTACGTCCAGGAGAAGGGGCTCTGCTGATCGAAGCTGAAATCTGCCAGCAGCGGTTACAATGCTCACCAATTAATGCGGCGCCAACGATATCGACCCAACGATGCTGGTAATCGTTCACACGAGAAATCGCAATTAATACCGTGACTAGATTAGGAAATAGAACGAAGAAGACTCTTGATGAGTAGCCCCTCTTGTCGAAAAGACTCAGCTTCCCCGCCAAGTACAAAGACAGGTATCCGAGGCCAGCAAAGCACCCTGAAAACTCAAGCAATAGTTTTTCAGAAATCTTAACCCAACAACCTTGTGACAGATCCTGAGGATCCAGAGGTACACTGCGAACTGAGAAAACGAGACCGTGAATGAGAAAACAACTACTCGACATACTCTAAGTGCGGAGACGTTCTCTAAACACATTCACTTTGTTCGATTTATACACTGCAAATGGATTCAAACATCCTTCTGCAATTAGAAGCACAACGAAGTTGAAAGATGCAGGCGCATACATGATACATGTCCACTGGGGAAGCTTTTGTAACCATCTTTGTACTCTCTCATATTATTCGGATGACAGATTGCTCGCTTGCGCGAATCGTTTGAGTATACCTACAACACATCACATTTTTCCCCCACGTTTGATTATTTTCGCATTAGATCAAACCCAAGTTTAAGTTCAGGTTCAATTAACTTCACAATTGAAAAAGAACGTCAAGAAAAGCCTTGAAAGGGGAACCTACCGCAATACCATCAGGAAAACATCGGTCGAAGAAGTCGGGACGCGGCATTCCAACCATATTCTTTATGGAATCTGTGAATAGTGCTGTCAAAACGATCGCTGTAGCAAGGCCTGTGAAGGAAAGACTTCATCAGTAAATCACATCCGAACATGCTGACTTACAAAACTCCAATCCATCCACTTGAACAAACTGATACAACAGAAAATGTTTTCATTCCACTGAGGTAGGACTAACGGTATGCACACGAACAACAGATGCCCAGTTTCAATTTGTAATCCATGAAAAAACTCCTGCTGCAATTTCATGGGGCCACACTCATAAAGAACAACAATGCTGCAAGAAGCCAAGTCTTCGGAGCTGAAGGAACATAGTACTAGTCCAACTTTCCACATCTAGAATCACTTGAAGCGAGGTGCTAATGAACGACTTCACGATCATGAACCTATTTGAAGAATATCAAAGAAAATGAGGACAACCCTTTCTTACTAAAACTGTGTCGATGATGAGGGTGAATGCAGAAGAAAGGTTTAAGAATGCTCTATCCGACTTCCTATGGCAGGGAAACTAAATCAACTCTCTAAAGAGGCTTGCAAACCGTACCGTTCAACCAAGCACAACAAACATGTTAGAACTCTCCAAATGCAGAATTTCAGAACAGAGGAAGGAGTAGTTGTGATAGCCCAGTACTCACCAAGAAAAGCATTATGAAAATCACGCATACTTCTTCTCTTGACATAGTAGGCGATGAAGAAAAGGAACGGAATTAGCACAGCGACAATCTAGTAACAAAAGACAACAAAAACGATACTTCAAAAATTAATGCTGAAAGACCAACGCAAGCCAGGTGCTGTGTTCAAAAAATTTGCGATTAATGACAAGGGCATAAAAAGCTCTCGTGAATTTTGCAACCCGCAACAACACAGAAAATTTAAACGAGAATGCACGCTATTTCGAAAGTAATGTTGGAGAAAAATCGCACCCCTATGGACCATGTCGGTACAGTGTCTGGACCGGTAGGATATTTGTAATCCTGCATTTTCGTTTCGTCCACAAACCGGTGGAATGGAGGAATGACGAGGTAGACAATTATCTCTAGACCAATCATGACTGCAACCCATAGCCAGTCCCGCAAATGATGCTTGATCAGCTGCCCAAGCCGCACTTTGTGATGCGGTCGCTCCGAGGCCGGCTGCCTTCCCAAGTCGGGCTCATTCCATCTATCATTCTGCCTCTCTGGGAAACGAGAGAAGCATCCCGAACTTCAAATCTTCAGCACAATAATAAGAGTCCCGCACATGATGAAGAGCGGTTCCAAAATTATCAAAGACAAAGCAAAGACATTAACTTCAAGCTGGAAACCGGAAGACATAGTACATACCGTAACTCATTTTGGCCCTCGTTTGCTAAGAGCTTGGACCCGCCCACTTAGGTCTAGCGACACACAATCTGCCACAAGAATACATTAGTTTTTATAAACCAGAAATAACTCAAAAAGCCTTCATTCATGGGGACCGACAGCACTCGATCAACACAACCTTTGTTCCGAAAGACCATTATATGCTTAAAAAACAGGGGAAGGGTAGAAAAGCACATAGTGATAGCCTGTCAGACTCTGTGTCCCGACTATGAACCTTTTGCGCTCACGGCTCGAGTATCTACGAAGACTCGAGAAAAGTCAAGCCCCTTTACTTGTTTGTTTCTATGAGGGGAATCAATTATACCCTAAGGTCAATCGTCGCTGCCATCCAACCACGACAAGCTCGTTGCAAAATAAAACACCCAACTATTCTTACAGACTGCAGGTCGATAACTGAAGTCCTCAACATTATGTAACTTGAAAATGAAGCAAACAACTGCAGAGGACACACTCCAAAACGTGCACATCAACTGCCGAATACCTCATCCTCCACAGAAATTATCACTTGAATGGAACATAGCCTATCAAACTTTGTCTCTGCGGACTCAGTAGCCCAAAGCTTCGTCCTATCCCAGGCATAGACACAATCCGAAAGACATTCATAATGTTCGATCCTCATGAAAATGAATCCAAGACAATAACTGCCTTATAAAAAGTCACACTATTCCACTGCTGGGGCCTCGACTCACCACTGCACGGTAGAAGCTCACGGAGCTCACCAGAGTGAGAGCGACCACACTGAGCTTGCAACGACGGAGCCTGCACTGAGTACTCTCACTCGAGATGTGTGGCGTCTGCGCCACACTGTCCGTATCCAGAAGGCCCACACACGTCATCAACAGTCTCCCAGGCTATCATGTCGTCGATGTGTTACAAGAGGCAGGAGAGTGGGAGCTCCGCCAAATGCTCCTATAATTAAAGGGAATAAACACCGCTCAATACCATCCAGTCGACCCTGTCCAAGAAACGTGCCGGAATCTCAGATCCCAGTGTATGCCTCTTCACAGGCCATCGTATTATTCTTACCATCCTCGTTGACGACTTCAATTATTTTTCTCGGGGAAGGCTATTTCGATGGCCTTTTAACAGTTTCACCTTTCACTCTTTGTGCCAGCCTAGATACCACCGGCATGCAGCACTTGGGACGTGCTGATCTGCCAGAACCCTGCAAAGGCAGTATTCACGTGTCGGTGACCCTGTCTGGGGGGATTTGCAGTTGAAAGCAGCTTTGAAGATACTAAGGACGTGGAAGGTAAGAATCTGACACAGAATGACTGACACGTGGATCCCTTAGCGACGACTGACGACGGACAGCTACCGATCGCATTGTGAGGGGTACGTCACTGTTTTCCCGGAGTTCTCTTAACCTGTCTTACGTTGATGCGGTGATCCGGATTCTTAGTAACTCCACACTGATGGAACTGATCGAGCGCTTGACACACATCACACGCAAAGGCAGGATTCCAAATTCTCATGAAATTTTCAAAGATGTCTCTTGACGTTCCTTTGTGTGTTTTTCGGACTCGGTTATCTGAGAAAGTAAATGGGGTTTTTCGATCTTTTTTGTTTTTGTTTCATTGAAATAAATTTCTGACAATGAAATCATGCTATTTTCTGCACCATGTATTCAACATGTGCGTCCCAGTGTCAAACTACGCTGCCTTTATCCATTTATGAAGTTGAGAGATAGCCTATTCTTCCGAATCGAAAAGTGGGTTTTTTCGAGACATAGAGATAAGATGGTAAATGAAATGAGGTGGACACCGACGCTGGAATCCCTTAGAGAGTACCCAGATTGATAAGGAGAGGAGGTGTGCTACTCCAGCATCACCATCACAGCCCCCTCTTGTCCAAGCTACCTTTGGACACCTGCCATGACTGGATTACGGTACCTATCCTGTGCTCCGAGCAATTTCTTTCAAATAACCAGCAGTGTCGAACGAGCAAATATCAAGCATAAATTCTCGGAAACCTAGAAATCCATAAAACCCTCTCCGGCACGAAACAAGGTTCACTTCTGTGGAGTCTGTGTGCGGTTTCCCTGCGGAGAGGGAGGAAAAGTGGGTTACAGAGGACCTGGCGCAATCCTAGGACGACACGCACAGATCCAGACTGTAAGCTGCTGGGTCGACCCTCAGTTGAGATGGATTGGGCTAATCTTGCAGGGCCCGATGAGCATCGTCTCTTACATTAATCTAATTTAAGAAAGTACTAAACTTGATTTTATCCAAAGGGATAATATAATATCCGCCCGCAACGCTTGCGATTGATTTCACAGCCCTAAAAATTCTTCCCACTCGCCCAACAACTTTGCTAACGGAAGTGAGTCGAGAATGACACCAGCACTGATCTTTAATCACAACAGAAGGCAGCGTACGGGTATGGCGAGTATCAGTTCGACCAGACCAATTCCATAATTTCAGGTCTTGTCACGATTCATTAGAGCTGAGTGCTTCACATGAACTAGAATTAATAAACTCACACAGGAGGAGGACGAACTGTAGCCTTCGATAAACAATCATAGAATCAGCTCATCGCCTCGAACTATACTTATTCTTAAGAACAAACTTCACTGGAGAAACCATAGGAAATAGAACAATTTCAAAGCAGGAGGGTACCTGAGTCTAAATAATTGCAGGAGGATATGTTAACATTGTATTGCATCCTTGAATTCTCTAATCCTCGCAATAATTACAGACAGCAGCTCTAGAAAATCTCCTATGGCTCAAAGCACCAAACTTCAATGCTGAACTCCTCCACAAAGTGCTGGACTAAGGCATAACCGGCCAGGACCCGGACGAGCGACGGGTCCTCAATATGATATGGGTTAGGGTAGGTCAGGAGGGTTGAGGAGAATGGCTGTCAACGCCACAGCTACGGCTCAAGGAAATCGTCGATTCTGAGGAGGTTTGGGTGGGCAAGGTGGACTGCTAGGAGCGTCGCTTTGTGGGTTTCTAGCAGGATACAGGATTGTGGGGTATTGAGAGTTTCCATGGAGGAAAACTTGTAGGGCGTGAAATCCTAGGCTGGTAGCGATGGATCATGGGATGGGCTTGAGGAGGACGAGGAGGACGAAGAGGAGAAGGAGAGAGTAGGAGGGGATCGGAAGAATGAAGAGACAACTGTGCTCTTGACTAAGAAAATGATGCGGGACCCAAGGAGCTTCCTGGCACGGTAAATCAATTTCTTTGCCTTGTAATCGCGAATTGGATTGTGCAGATCCGCCGATTAGACGCCTTTGTCTCGGATGATGAGCTTCTCGTTGATGCACATTTTTGCCCTGGGGATTGTATTCTTGAAATTGAGAGCTTAGTGGTCGTTTGTGCTTTCTGCTCGACTCGTTTCGGAAATATTGGGTCGCCCTCTTCTCTGATCGGTTCAACGGATCGCTACTGCAGCTGTTCTTGCAATAACAATTGGAAGCTGTGGTATGTCAAATCGTGACGTGCTCTTCACATTTGTCTAAACTTCACTAGAAATCTTACTGAGTACGCATTCGTGTGATTAACTTCCCGCGTTAGAGCATGTAATGCGAATGAACTTATTGAGTTGGAACCTTGCGTACATACTTGAATGCTAAATTACTCAATGAAATAGAGCACGAAGATTCCATTGAGGCGAAATGATGAGTCTTCCTCATTAAAATTTCCCATCCGCCACTGGTTGAGCAGGGGGCCATCGTCCTATAGCTTAAGAGTTCATGAAAGAGCTTGTTCCCCCATGAAATCACTTTTAAAAATACAATTCGAATATATAGATATAACTATTTTAGAATAGAACACTAGAGTTTACTTGCGCTCATGAATTCATGTTACTAGTTTGGTATGTGGGCTGTGAATGTAACCTGAAATAGAGCACGAATTTCATCTTGAAGGCAACTCTTTCTTAGGGTTTCGTGTCTCATCAGGAGCTGGGATTGTGATTCCGACTGCATTATTTGTCCTTGAGGATTGTTTTCCATCATCATTTTCAAAACCCCTTTTCAGCCACTTTACCATTGGTCAACTTTCAACATGTTTTGAACAATTAGAGACGTCTTTCCTCTGGATGAGGTCAGATTTTTAAGTATTTTCAATAACCAGCAGATAAGGTTGGAAAACGAATAGAAACAGATATAGTCTTCATAGATTCTTATGTTTTATTCGTTTGCAGAATCTATGCTTCATCTTTGAATTTTGAAACTATCTCTGGATGAGTGTACTAAATCTGATAGTAATTTTTTGGCAGGTGAACTATTGCTACTTACTGAGGTACCAGGATAGTGACCGGACCGTATTCCACTAATTGTTAGTTGCTGCTTCAATGTAAAATGATGGCTTGAACTACCTGGACCTCAACATCCTTTTTGATGTAGCCATTACAGATTCTCTAAGCATCGTGTTGCACATTCCTGGTTGAATGAGCAACCAGGTTCACATGGGGTTGCTTCACAATTTTTTTGGTAGCTTCATGTGGTCCACGCCTACTAGTAGTTGCTGTATAATCCCTGCTACAGCTCTGAAATGATAGAGTTGTGAGCTAGGTCTTTGACTCATGCACGATCTTGTTAGGTAGTCGGCATCCTTGATGCTTTAAGGGGTCGAGTCTGGATGAGTGTTCACCAATTTGTGAAACTACCTGCTCCAGGCAGTGTTCTCCATTCAGTCCCTTCAGTTTTGGATCCGCAGTTGTGTGCTATGCTCCAAATCCGTGAAATAAAGACGGCATCTTTTCAAGCTTCTACTTCTTATTTACTCACGAACCTTTACCAAATGACTCAGGCAGCGTCCATCTGTTGAATTTGAGGTTGCAACAATTGCCTTCTAAGCTTGGAGAATGAGGTCTGTTAGCCCGTATGGTTCAGAAAAAGTCTTTCCATCTGGTGAGGCTGGTAGAAAACGGATGAGAAAGAGTCCTACGCAACTATTCTTGAACGAAAAGAAATTCTAAAATATCGTGCACTTTTTGGTCCAAAACCAAAGTGTCTTGAAATTGGAGATAGTACTCTCTAAAGTCGTACTTCTCTTTTGAAGAGCTGATCATAAGATGGAAAAAAGTGGGGTGAAAACAACCTAAACTATCCTGTGAATAAATAAATTAATGGTGGCATATCACTTCGTCTCAGTTATGATCTTCAATTCTCTAATCATACAAGAACGCACCTTATTCCACGTTTTGCCTGTAGCAAAGACACTCAATTTTGTTCCAATAGTTTTAGCTCTTGGCTCAGCAGATCTTACAGTAACTGCCTTTCGTCCCAAGTCATGGATGTCTCTGGTTATAATTATAAATGACACACAATACATGAAGAATTGAGCATTCTGAACATGATGTTCTTCAACGTCGTCGACGAAGTTCATCCAAATCATTCATCGATAGATGAACTATCTATCCTCCTCAGGGGCATATCCACCAGTGATCACTCACCACCCTCACCAGCGCTTATCTAAATTAGGGTTTCCATGTCTTTCCACATCCTAACCCCTCAACCCCAGTCTTTGGAGCTAGATCCATTCTTCGAATTGCTGTTGTGATCCCCTCACTGCCACAACCGTATCCGTATCCCTTTGTTTTTCGCTGCCTGTGCTGTTGAGCATTCGTCATGGAGTTTCAGTTTGTGGGCATTTAGACTTGTGTCGAAATTCGTCATGGAATTGAGAGCATCAATTCGGGCTATTTCGTTTTGTAGTGCGTTCGGGGTCTCGTTTGGGAATCCATGGGGGAACGAAATTGCTGCGAGGAATTACGCTGGGCGTGTTTTTCTCCCAATAGTTTCCCAAGCAGTGCAATTGAAGCGGAGCCCGTCGGTGGCGGAGATTACACCCAAGCAGCTGCAGCGGAGGCAGAAGAAGCAGGAGTGGCGAAGGAAGCAGCGGAGGATGAGGAGGGTGGCGGAGCAGGAGAGTCAAGAAAAGAAGAATTTCGTGAGAAATGACAGAGTTACTGTGCAATCCGAGGTAGAGATAGAGGTAGAGGAAGAGCAAGCGGGGGAGATTACTCTTATAAGCAAGTTTGAGAAAGAGTTTGCAATGAGGGTCAGAGACACAGCGAATTGTATTGAACCTAGCACCACTGCGACCTCGGAGATTAATGAGGGTGAGCTCGCGGTGAATTCTAGTAGGTTTCGAGAGGACTCGCATTCGGTGAATGAAGGCAGCCTGGATGAAGTAGAGTTTGAGTCAGTTGCACCAAATGATTGGCTTCTAGCTCATGAACGTCGCAGCAATGACGATGTAGATATTTCTGGAAAATATATTGGGGAAATTGTTGAGAATAGTTGTGTTTGCAATGATGATGTGAGGCTTAACAATGGAGGCATTGACGACGTAGGGTCTGGATCAAATTTTTACATTGAAGAGAGTGGTAGCCGTAGTTTTGGAATAAATGACGATGGGAGTTTGGGCGTTCAACATAAGGAGAGAAATCTGGATACGGCGATTCCAATGGAGACTCAGACTATTGAGCTCTTGCGTAATGACAATGGCAACAGGACAGGGGAAGACTCATCTGTAGTCAATGTGCAGTACAAGAGCGTGGAGGAAAATTCGACAGTGCGCTCTTGTAATAGATCACAATTGCATTTCATTGAGAATTCTTTTAATAAACACACTTCAATTAAAATAGCGGGCGTATCTAGCCGTTCCCATAATAATGCATTTAGTACGTGTACTGGACATAAGATGCGTGATAGGCATAAAACAGATGCAGGTACAGCATCTGAGGAAGCATGTTGCCAGGAAGGCTCTTCGAGTGCTCTTGAACGAAGGGATTTGCGTGTTAATCCTAAAACCTCAGGACGGAAAGAGAATACTGTGGGTCAGTGTACCACAGATGGAAGGAAGGGAGAACCTTTGGCAACATTACTGGATAAGCAATCGGGGAATAGTTTATCAACGCATGGTGTGCATGAAGAATTGCACGAAGATGCTACTAGCCAGATTCGGAGGTTGCCAGCCAACGAGAGGAAGCACCTGGAACGACTGGTAGAAGAGTACGTCTTAGATCTGACATTCATTCTGCGTGCTGATAAATCATTGGAAAGCATTGGCAGAGACATCTGTTGTTGGAAGTTGTCAAATGGTGATGTAGGTACAAGGTGATTGTCAGCTCGTCAGCTTCTTACAGATGTACTAATGTTATGTTTGAGGTATGAGTTTTCTGACTGCTGGTGAATTGGAATTAGGTTAACTAATGTGGGCAAGAAGCAGACATTTTTGCTCTCACGACTCATGCATGGCGCTCGTGTAAAGTGGACAAATGGTCATTTGATAGAACTAGTAAGAATGCTTGGGGTACGTAACGATTGGCGTAAAGCCATGGAAGTTGTACACTGGGTACATTGTCGAGAATACTTTGGACATTGTCGAAGCAGGTGCCATTTGCTCTCCTCACACCTCTTTTCTTTTCATTTCTTTGTTGCGTGCGTCTTTTCTCCGGTCAGTTTTCATTCCACTGCACGTTTTGCTGAATCATGTAGTTGAGCAGAAGAATTTCCTGGTTGTTTGTTATTAGGATGAATATGATGTTCCGGTCGAAAAGTGTGAGCGTAGTGAATGACATTCATTAATTCTGTGGCAGATATGTTTACACGACGCTCCTGGCTGTACTTGGAAAGTGTCTTCGACCTGTGGAAGCATTGAATGTCTTCAACGTCATGCGTGTATGTACAATAACCTCAGTGTTATGCTCATCCAGTCTCGTTATAATACATGGGCTGTGGCTGTTGATCTTTTTCTTCATCAGCGAATGATGTAGTTCATGCTTTGTTTTAGACTTTTACTTTTTTTGATGTTTTCTTTATAATGTATTCACGTATGATGGAGAGTGGGGTGGTATAAATAATTTCAAAATTCTCCTTATTACTCACAAGGGATATTGTTTCTACAGGAAGATCATTCAACCTATCCAGATATTGCCGCTTACCACTCTGTAGCTGTGACTCTTGGCAAAGCTGGTCATCTTACACAGTTGCTCCATTTGATTGAATCCCTAAGGCAAGAGTCCACGACGAAGCGTGTTAGGGGCATACCACAACAGTTAATCTGGAAAGTGCCCCTGGAGCCGGACATTGTGATTTACAATGCTGTACGTGAACATCTACTACTGCATATTCTTACATCGAATCTTCTTTTTTGATAAAATTTATAGTTTTAATATTGTTCAGAAAATTGGTGTCATAAGTAACTCGAAGTTCTCGCAGAATGTCCGGAAACGTTTGCATGAAGTTTACGATCAGAATCATGATGGAAGTTGTCCTCAAGCCATGCTGGAGAACGAATTTGGAGAAAGCAAATTACACTCTAGTTGCGTTGAAAGAAAATCTAATACTTGCATGTTTGAGTTACACGCATGGTGTGTGACATGGACAAAGACGCCCGACTGACAGTGGATGCTACAGGTCATAAATGCATGCGGACCTCATAGAGAATGGGAAGGGGCGGAATGGGCTTTTCAACAAATCAAATTTTCTCGGATCACTCCTGATTCTATCGCTTACGATCTCACAATTGAGGTGAGAATTGGCTCTTAAAGTATTACAGACATCCTCAATTATGTGGTCTATCTGTCAATTTACGGGAAGGCATGCTCGTTTTGTTGGAAACCATTCTATATGCGGTCATAAGTGAGTTGGTTAATGTTGTAGCTTGCAAAGTTGTTTAATGTGCATTTTCCTTTACACCACATAGGAATCTTGGCATCTAGATAGGATCACACTTGAAGCTGAAGCTCACGATGCGATATCATGGCTGGGGTTGAAGGTTATGGTAAAATCAGGGCAGTATGATAAAGCTTGGAAATACTATGAGCTAATGGAGAGAGAAGGTTTTCTTCCCAGTGGTAAAACTTTCAAAGGTCTGTTCCATCAACCCTGTTTTAATACTGCTTCTAATACAATTCAAGGTTTTCAGGAATTTTATCCTTTAATCAAAAATATCAATCAAGAATCATGTTCAGCTTATTTAGCAATCAATTTTTGAATTGCCAGATACAACATGAACTAACTGCAGATACGGACAGGTTTAATTTTTATAACAAAAAGGGTTATAGTAGTATGATTTCGTTTCACCACAGTATAAGTAAATGATTCTGAGGTGTTTGAAGCTCGACTTTTTGCAGTTCTTGTGGAGGCCCTTGGCACGACTGGTGAGGTGGATAGAGCCATGGAAGTGGTAGAAGATATGGAAAGTCGAGGAGTCTCTGAATGTGCTGGAGTTTACTATGCTCTTGCATCTGCTCTTTGCACCGCAGGTCGGTTAAGCGAAGCCCTCGTACAGGTGCAAACTCACCGCACCTTCTTTTTGCATTAGTTTGCGATCCAACCTCAAATTTGGCCATTCGGTGATCCAGACCGTGCCCCTATTCATCTCACTATGACAAATCGAATTGTGCAGGTGGCAAAACTAGCTAATCATCCTTCAAAGAAATCCGACGTGATAACATTCACTTGCCTGATTCAGACCTGCAAGAAAGCTGGTCGATGGCAAGATGCTATCACTTTATTTAATCGTATGCAATATGTGTGCGCTCCAAATGTGGGGACCTACAATACTATGATTGCTCTTTATGGAAGACTCCGCATGTTCGAAGAAGCGAGGAACATGTTTGAGTTCGTGAAGGAAGGCAAGGGCAAAGACAGCAGATCTACTCCAGCTGATTCAAGGCTCAGTCCAACTGCGCACACTTATGAGTCTATGCTGGGTGCATGCGCTGCCTGTGAACATTGGGATTATTTTGAAGTTGTCTTGCAAGAGTATCACACTTGTGGATTTCAACTCGATCGTCGGCGTCACTTATGGTTCATGTCGCCTATTGTAAAAGCTGGCCAGGTATGCCTACCAGCCTGTGACTTGGGTAGATGTGACGTATGATTCAAAATTGCTCTTGTCAAGTTTTCTAGTCATCCATTCATCAAAAGTTGAGATGGTACTTCGAGCCACCATGGGTTTTGGGGTAACATTTGTCATTATTGTGACGTGGTTCGAGTATGTCAGTTTTGCCCGTTGTGACTTGAAACGAGTTGTCTATGGAAGTTGCAATACATCCTGGATGGCTCTAGGGGGCGTAATGTGAGCATTTTTTCTGTTGATTTGATATAGACGTGTCTTTATCTAATTTCTGTGATCTGTCTACAGGAAAGGTTAATAGATCTGGTGGCTTGTCTTTTGCAACGTCCAAACGAGCCACCAAATGCAGAGTTCTACAGGGTTCTCCTCCCGTTGCTATCTATGCATGGACGGTACACCCTAGTCCTTAACTATCTCAACGTTGCACTTGAACAGGGTGTGGCCCTTAATACAGCAGAGTGGTCTTCAATTGTCGGGAAGGCTCTAGAACAGTTACCCATGACAGATGCTAAGAAATGTTTTTGTGAAAAAGTCACAGCAGTCAAAGTGAATGATAACAAGTTAGTGAAGCAGCTATTGCAATGTCTCATTTCTGTGGGGGCTGAAACGAAGGCGAGGAATATAGTCACCTCATTAGGTCTACAATTGAGCGAGTTTGCACCTGACAAACATGATTCGAGGCTAGTGACGCAAGAGGAAGAAAATATTTCAAGTATCTTGGAAAACAAACCAGAACAAATATTGACCTAGATTTAGAGAGCCTCATTAACCCACGTCATTATCGATGTGAAGACTGATGATGACGGACTTTGTATCCATATGTGACATCAAGCTGCAGTGGAGAGAGAAGGCTTCCTGCAGGTCCAGAATAATTGGCAGTGTAGAATAGATGTCATTAATGATAATTGATCGCGTATATAAAAGAGTTGTGAAGCACTTGTGTGTTATTGAAGTGCTATTTTGTAGCATTCTGGTGGTAGTTTTTAGGGGGGTGTAAATTTATTTCTATCTACACCGGTATTCATTATTTGATATCGGGGTCATCAAGCCTTACGATCGTAATCGAATTTTTTCGGTTGTGGATCCACCTTCACGCTCGCTGCCCGGATCCGCCTGAGTGGCGTTGGTATTGCACAACATGGGTGACCAACATTTTAAAGACGTGATGTATCCATATATAACACCTTATGCCCTTCACTCTACTGGACAAGGAGACCCGACACAAGCCTCAAACAGGGTTTCTTAAATCAGACGGGGTTTTATTGGATTGCTCAGACTTTTAAAGATTTGCGTCTCGCTTTCTAGTATTCGTGTCTAACTGACTTCGTACACTGCTTCCAAGTTTCTGAAGAAAAATGCTATTACAGTGTTTGGAGATCACACATAGAAGGTAAGACTAAACAGAAAGAGGCTGGATTACACAACAGAGAAGATTTTAGAGTGCATATTCGCTATCGGCTGCCGTTTGATAATGTTTCCAGTCATTGATCTGTAATTTGATGTCCTATAATTGCATAACATATACAGCGCATGCATGAAGGATGTGAATTCCAAGACATAAATTTTACATCACGTCTTTAAAATGCTGTGGTTATTTAAGAGCCAACAAGCTTGTGATTCCATACAGATTAATCTTCTGCTGTATTCATGTACACAATTACTTCAACTAGACTCTGCGGCTGTCATCGTAGCCAACTGTCACTGTCATAATCCGGTTGTTCTACATACATGTACTCAGAAGATTCCTCATCTTCAGGAAAAATTATATTCTCTGAATTGCGCGTGTCTGCATTGACAGTTTTCTCTATTGTCTCAGTTGGTGTAACGGTAGAAGCGGTCCTCTTCCGACCACTGAAAAAACTTCCAAGATTAGAACTCTCTGAGCCCTCCACTCGCTCAGAAGTAGAGGAAGCGGTGGAAGTTTTACCAGAGGAGGGAGGCGCAACAGGAGGCTTCACCTCGTCCTTCCAAAAATCAATCTTGGAAAGACTATCATCCGAAGAGAAGGCGCTGTCAGGTTTAACTCCATTCGGTTGAGATACTCCGTTGCTGGTTCTTTCAAAGACCTTTGATTTCTCCACAGCTTGAGTAGATCCAGAACCTCCAAGGGTTTGTGCATGTGCGCCATGTGAAGGTTTGAGAACTGACTTGCTCCCATTTATAACACTCTTCGGCTTCTTAGAATCCAAAGCTTGCCCTTCGGTTTGCGACCTTTTAAGGGTGAGAGAAATGAGTGCCAACTGCTTCGCTTGAGCTTCCTGTAGAAAAATGATTAGAGACAACTGGTTAGAAACTCCTGATGACTAATAACGACCTTTGAGTTAAGGGTTACTTGAGGGACAAATGAGTCGCACCTGCATTGCTAGGAGGGCGTGCTGCAATTCCCGCAGCTCCTGCTCCAGCCGGTCTTCTCGTTGCGCAAGTGCGATCGTCACTTGAGATGTCTTTTGAGAAATTGCTGCAGTCTGCAATGATTACCAACAGGACAACAACCAATTATGTGGCGCTTTTACAACCTGAAGAAGCACGTCCTTCGGTAACGAGAACAAAATCAAGTCTCAGGAGTTGCATGGGTTTCGCACGTGCTAAGGCTAACCTCCTGCATTGGGTCTCTTAGAATCCTCTTAGTTGCCCGGAACCGCACCCCAAGCTTTTCCACTTGTCTAGACAGTAGCCGAGAAGTGGTGACAAACTCCCGAACATTTTCTTCTAATTCCATAACTCGGTGCTTTAACGTATTGTCACCCTTGTCTGTGCTTTCCTTTCGTTGAGGAAGATGTGTCAAGCGCTCCACAACTCTATACTGCACAAATGCGTTGAGAAGGATGGCTCCCCACACAGCAAGGAGTGGCAGTGACAACCAACTTGATGGAGCGTCCTTTTGTCTGACTACTGGTAGCACCTGTGTAACCATATGTAGCGGCAGTCACTTTCTGTTCAACGTTCAATTCTCGATAAAACTCTTTCCAACTAATCCAGTAGCAAGTTTTCTTACCAACGCAGAAAGAGATCAAATTCATAAGGCACAAAAGCTGACCCAAAGTGAGAACTCAGAAGGATGGAGAATCTCAACACTGTATACGTCTGCTCATAGCAGCAAACCCAAAAATGGGTACATTGGCAAAGGGTACTTACAGGCTTCGTCACAGACATCAGAAGTACAGCATTCAAGCCAATTGAGGTTGACGCCACTCTCAGCAACTTGTTCTCCTCCTCCCTCTTCTCTCCACCACTAAATTCATTTCGAATAACTGAACCTGCATTCCAACTCGGATTCCAGCACCTACCATGTGAAAGAGGAATAGTAACATTCTCACTTGAACAGTAAAGATAAGGGCATGAGGGAAAATGCTACTGACTTGCTAACATGCTAGACCTGAGATTCATGTTTGAAGCTAAAAGTTTCGTAGAAGGAGATCACATAGCCATTCACTGAAAAGTAATTGACTGCAATTTCAAGCACACTCCTACGTCAAAGAGAAGGAGATCCATAATCACGTCGAAAATTACAATGTTTTACAAGGAGATAAACCTCGACCTTGATACAAAAAAATTCTGAAGACCAGCAGCCTTTTCATCATCACGGCTACCACATTCTGAAACAAATTCAACATCCAGGAATTTAATTAACTACATAACTGCACTTACCTACGAATTTATTTTCCACTCGAGCAGGTTGTCGCAACGACACCTTCCGATAAGATAGTTCCTTTCCAAATAGGCTCGACCCAGTTGCCCTGAATTGCTCAGCTCCCAAAAAAATGCCGGAGTGAAGAAGAACCGAAAACCCCATCGCCTCTCCGGTTTCTCAGCAACATAAAGGAACCCACCCACGCACCCACCCTAAACCCCTGATCCCTTATCACCCAATACTAACCTCCTCACGCCAATGCAGGGAGCTCTGACATCTCAGCGCACATCTTGGCCTCCTTCAGAACCTCCACAGGCACTTATTTCAGCACAGCGTGCAGCAACCCGTCGCATGCCACCTTCAAGCAGCTACTCCTCCACATTGCCCTGCAAAACACACGATTCCAATCTCGTTCTCAAGTAACTTCTACACTGCAAAGCTTGAAAGAGATTTGGATTAGGAAAATAACAATGCTAATGCCGATAGCGGGTGTGAATGCACTAGCGGTGAATTGGACGGTAATTCCATCCCCGCACAGCACAGCAAAGGAAGAAAGGATCTGGCAAACTGCAGATGCGTTTCCGCAAAGTGTTCGGGTGCGAGATGAGCCACGGAGATCCATCGCCGTGGACGGACTCTCCAAGGGTTTAGCACCTGGGCGTGGGTGGCCCATGACCACGCCAAGAGGCTTCCCATGAAGGCGATGATATGAGTCGTATTGAGGTCCAAGAATTTTGTTGTTCATAAAAACAAGTAAAAAGTTCCCATTGAACTTTGAATCTCTAGATGAGTTTCATTTGATGTCAACAAACTATCTTTTTGTTTAAAGTTAAAAATAAAATTTATGATTATTTGGATAAATTTAATTTAAGACAATTTTCTCTATTTTAAAGGATGTTTATATATTTTTAAAAATCAAAGTTGATATGTATCTTTTTTATATAAAATAACTTCATCTTTTTTACAAAATATCTTTTGGACACAACAAAACTTTGGAGTTTATTTTTAAGAAAATATTATAGTAGAAAGATGTCTAAAAATTACTAAAATCTTGTAATATTTGTTATTGGAAAAAAATCTATCATTGGTCATACAAATTCTCTAATCATTATTATTATTTTTTAAATATTTCTTTATTTAAATAGATTTTTATTACAAATTCTATTAACTTCTAATTTTATGACTCTATTTGTATGATGGTGGATTATCTAATCCAAATAATGTACTTTGTATCTTATATAAAATCTATTATAAGTAAAGAAACCACTAAGCTCTTCTATAATAATATTTATCAATATCATTGAATCTTAGTTGACATTATATTTTATCAAGGACCTCAATTTGAATCAAAGTTTTGAAGAATGTTCTTGAAAATATCAAAGATGGACATAAAATTGTCATCAATTTTACATCTTCAAATTATTAAACAAATAAATCATATAAATCAAGTATTAGCAAAATATTTACTATATATCATCAATTATTATTAAGATAATTAGACAACTTTCTTACTGCTAACAAATTTTTTATAATATTATATATTATATATTTTTATGCAATAAATAACACTTTTTACCAATTATAATTATCATATGTAATTTTTTATTTTTAACTTTATAAAAGATAATAATTTTATAATAAAAAATTTGGCAAATAGATTATAAAAGCTTTATATAACAACAAATATGCAAGTAAAAAAATAATAAAAAATAATAAAAGATCAATGTAGTTATGTCTAGATAATAACAATCTCTATTCAAATTTGATAATGAAGTATAATTATTTTGTTGTGAATTATTTTTGCACATTTACATTACAACAAATTGAATTATTAAAATTTTAAATTTCTTATTTTTTTTTAAAGATAAGATGAATCTACTTTGTAACTATCTAAATTAATATAGATTTTATTATATTTTAATTTTTTGTTAATTAAACATCATAAAAAAATCAGCATGCTAAGAAGAAAAAATTATAGATTGTTTTTAAAATGGAAAATAATCAAGAATTTTATTTGGAAAAAATCTTAGATTTTAAATGGTAGTAAAATAATTTAGAATATCATATATATTGGTACAAATATAATATTATTAAGTGTACACAAGAGCCATATAAGAATCTTGCAAATGTACAAAAATAAATAAAAAAATAAAAAAATAAATCAATGATCATATCTATTTAATTCAAAAACCAACCATAAAAAATAATAAAAATAATAATAAAAAGTAGAAAGAAAGGTTTAAGAATCATTTTTTTCTATTTATAATTATAATTTCTTTGTAAATTTTTTTTGGTAGTATTAATAATTAATAGTGAGCAAATTCATGTCAAAATAATTACTTATTTTATCACAACCTTTATAATATCAAAATCAAGATAAAGATCCTCAAAAAAATTATATTTTTCAAATAAATGTTAAGATATAATGTATTTTGTAGCACAATCTTAGAAGAGAGCCTTAATACTTGGTGATCTTATTGGAGGTAGATGCTATATTTAATAGTATTTTAAAATATATTATTTGAAGGTAATTAAAAATGCTTCAATAATCACTAAATTATTGGATGATCTTTTCTTCCAAATATGGGACATTATTGATGGCCTAAAAACCTATCAATTATCTTCATATAAAGTATAAGTCAAAGTTGGTAGCAAATACCATTTGATAGATTTTAAATTGCATCAAATTATAAGGCAACTTAAAATTTAACCATTATTTTTTGAATTTGTTCTATGAAAAGCCATAATGTCACTAATATCTATTCTGTTTAAGTAAAAAGAAATAAATATAAATAAAGAGAAATATATAAAAAAAATAGTATATAGATAATATTTTTTTTATTGATTATAGTAACATCAAATACATGGAATGTGAAAAGAGACACAAAAAATAATTTTAAGAGGCAATTAAATCTAAGAAAAAATAAGAATAAAAATAAAAATTACCATAGAGTATAAGATCATAAAGAGGTATTAAGACTTTAGATACTTATTTTATTTCTTGATTTATCTATGCATATATATACTCAAGAAACGCGTATAGACTCATGATTGCATAGCAATACAAGAGCAGTACAAGAGCAGAACAAAGCAGAACAAGAGCAGAGCAAGGATAAAAATAATGCAGAACAAGGGCAAAAATAGTACAGAATAGAGCAGAACAGAGCAGAACAGCTACTGCAACAACAATGATGCTATGGTGCTAGTATGAGCATTGGATGGATGAAATCATTTTAGGGGACATAGATGCACACATCTCGGCTATTGGTATATATATATATATATACATAGACATATATTTATTTAATTTTTAATATCATTATACATATATTAATTATCTAAAATAATTAATATAAAAATGTTAAACATTTAAATATATATAAAATAAAGTATGTTATATTAAAAATAATTCTATTATGTTAAGCTTAGCCATATCAATAATTAAACATTCTTATAACATATTTTTAAAGATCTTTCTTGTCATATTATTACTACTTATAAAAAATGATATAAGAATATTACTATAATAAAGAAAAAAACCAAAGAGGTTAAAAATACATGCTCTTAAAAGTATTATAATATATTTTTTTCATAAAATTAGTGTATTAATTGGACTAAAATTTAGTGTATATATATATATATATATATATATATATATATATAATTAAATAATTTAAAAGAAAATTCTAAAAAAATATTACATAAATATTTTATTTCTAAATTTTCTATCTAATGTAAAACATTTGAAGATAATTTTTGATCTTAAAACCAATAACGTTAAAAATAAGAATAAAAGTTTTAAAATTCAACAATATACCAAAATATTCCTTTACAGTTATATATTTATCTAAATTTAAAAAAAATTAATATACCTTTAAATTATCTATATTTATGTTTATTTTAATTTTCTTTCTTTCAAACATCATTTTTTACAAATTATTTTATTGTAGCCACAGATACTAATTTTAACTTTGTAAAATAAATTTTAATCTCAAATATGTTGAAAAGTAATTAAATAGTTTTTACTACTAATTTTTATCTTAAGTACATTTTTATTTCTTTGGAGAATATATATATATATATATATAGAAGAATATTAATATATATTTTTATAAATCAATCAACTTAAATAAGTTGTTAGAACTTAGTAAAGAGATTTTATATAAAGTATTTTAAAATATTTTAATGCTTAGTCAACTCAATTAGATCAAAAAGATTGATATCAATTATGACAAGTGTCACGTAAAAAAGTACACCCCTTGGATGGCTTAAAAACCCACACGGATTTTCTTTATAATTCAAATTTTGAAATGATATTCAAGTGCATTTGTATTGAAGTCCACTTCTAATTTTTATTTCAATTTTTTCCATTTGCTCAATTCTATGAATTTATGTGAATAAATTAAATGTTAATTCCAAATTCCCATAGTGTAACTGAATCTCAAAAATTCATAATAAATTCATTATAACTCCAATTCAAGAGTTTTAATAAACATTGGGAAGCCAGAAACAAGGAATATAAGAATAAAATATCCAATTAAAAATTAAAATGAATTCAAGTTACCAATTTGAGGTTCAGCTGCGGCCTACTGGATTTCCATCGAATTGACTCCTACTGTGTAGCCAAACTTGCAGATTTCATAACTAATTCATTCTAACTCCGATTGGAGTGTTCTAAGTGGCATTGGAGAGCTATTGATCAAATCTATGAATATAAAATATTAAATCACAAATTGGAGAAAGGTTGAGTGATAGATCTAAGTTCAGCGTACTGCCTCCTAGATTTTTCACAGATCCAACTCCTACTATGTAGTCGGACTTTCAAAATTCATAATTAATTCATTCTAACTCCGCTTGAAGTATTCTAAATGGCGATTGGAAAGCTTATGATCAAATCTATCAATATTAAATATCAAATCAAAGATTGGAGCAATTGAAGAGCAATGATCAAGTGTGGCCGTAGCTTATTGTAATGGTGGTTTTTGCCATTCCTACATTAGATGCACACCTCCAAGGTCTTGGTCTATGCTTCCAAGGTCTTCCTAGCCATAGACCACCCTTCAAATCCAAGATCTTACATTAGTCTTCTCTTAAAGCTTGAACATTGGTCCACCTAGAAAACACATAAAAAAAAGTAGAGGCAAGAGAGAGAAGCCAAAGAGGAAGAGAGAAGAAGGGAGAGAGAGGGCAGCAGCCAAGGCAAAGAGAAGAAGAGAAGGAAAAAAAAAAAAAAAAAAAAAAAAAACCACAAGAGAAGGAAAACAAGGAGAAGGAGAGGGGAAGGGAGAGAGAGGGCAAGAAGGGCAGCGGCCAACAAAGCCAACTCTCATTGCTGCCTTAACTTGCACCCAAGATCCTTTTTGTTTTTTTGCATTCTTTAAAAAAGTGATTAAAATCACTAATGCATGAAGGAAATTAAATTTTTATAGTAAATAAAGTAAAAAATCACCAAAAATTTTAGTATTATAATTAACACATTGGATCTACTTGGAGTGAATTTTTCATAAATTTTGGAGATAGAAATAAATTTTCATGAATTTTAGAAGTAATTAGTAGGAAAAAAGGGGGGCTTGAGTTTTAGATATCTTTTGAATTATAATTGCAATGGAAAAAATAGCTTTGGAATTGGATTACAAGCATATCAATTAGTCTATAAAGAAATTTTGGAAATTTTAAGAATTTTTTGCAATTTCTAGTGAAGTTCCAAGGAATTTTTCTTTATCTTGGAATTTTAAAGGAAATTAAGGGAGTTTTGGTTAAAGGCTAATTAATTGAGAAAAAATTATCCATTTGATAGAAATGAGGAATTAGACTAGAATTTAACATGGTCAAATTTTGGAATAATGAGGTATTAATTCTTCCATTATAATTATATAGCATTAATTAAAAAATTGAAAAAATGCTGCTTAGAAGGTATTTTCTAGAACCCATGTTGCTTCTATTGTGTTTAGAACATGACAATCTTTAGAGTCTCATTTCAATCCCCTTAGATTAACTAAATAGTTTTTTTTTGCAAATAATTAGTTCATAAATAAGGAAGGAAATTTTAGATATCTAATTTGGACAATCTAACATTACTAATGGATAAAAAAGAAAATATTTAACTTTGAAGATGGTTTTTTTAGTAATAGATGGCCTTAAAACATCTTTAAGCTAGAATTGGTAAAAAAATATAGTTAAATATGCTATTTAATTATATTAATATTGAAATTAATAAAAATTAATTAAAAATAGAAAAATTCAAAAATTTGATTGATGGAGCTATTGGTAGCTCTGACAACAAAGTAGATCATAAGATAAAAGTAATTAGATACCAAATAAACTAAGAGTGAAGTTATTAGTATCTTATTTGATTTAATATAATCCAATTTGTAATAATAAAGATAAACTTTAATCTAATTAGGATTTTTAAAATATATATATATATATATATATATATATATATATATAAATATTTTAGAAATATAGGTCAATATTTTTCAAAGCTTAGGAATTTAAAAAAAAAAACTTAGTTGCTTTAAATTAGATGGTTTTTTTTTTTTTTTTTTTTTTTTTTTTTTAAATTCTTGATTAAATAAAGATAGAATAAAATAAAAAATAATTTCTTATTAAAGGAAAAATTTCTTAGATAAGTTAAGTATATTATACCATGTAGTTGCAATAAATGTAAAGTCATAGATCTTAAGATTAGAGATGGATGTTGAATAAAAATTGTGAAGCTCTTTAGTTCATAGACAAATTTAAATAGTAGAAGATTATAAAAGACAAATAATTAAGTTTTATAAGCTGATACTAAAATATGCTAGTCAAAAGTAAATAATGAGTAGGAATCAAAAACAAATTGAATTATTTTTCTTCTAAAGACTAAAAGATAATTATATAGTTATGTTTTATGTATAGATAAGGTACTTTTATGGGTTAAGTTTGGGTGGATAGCAAGTTGAATACAAAATTCTTAAGATTGGTAAGTGCAAAGAAAACTTATATTCTTAATGATTTCAAAGAAATTTTATATTTTAAATAATAAGAATTATATGTATATAATATTTTTATTATTTTTATATAATTTACTGGTCTATCAAAATTTCTATAAAAGTTAATATAATTAAAAAATTCTTTAAAGTACTAATATATCAATTTTTTTTAAAAAATGCTTGAAATATAATAATTCTATTTATTACCACAATTGATACTATGATAAATTAGTCATGATAATAAAGATATGTTAAGATTCTCTTTAAAAAATTTATGATCTAAAATAACTCTTTTTATTCCTAATTATTATAGAAGTATAAAAATATATATTAGAAAATAAAATCAAAATTATCTAAATTTTTTAATGGTACTATATCTAAGTTTTGATAATTTATCAACCAAGTATAACTTGTCTTTAAGTTCCTACTACAAAGTTATCAAACTTCAATATTTTAAATTGATTTCATAAAAACATTGATCATTAAAATCATTCTAAATATGTTTATATATATATATATATATATATATATATAATTCAATTTACAATGCAATCAACAAAAATAAGATCTTATAACAAAAAAATAAAAAAATGTTATATAATTTTTTATTTATAATTAAGAAAACTAACAATTAATACCAATTGAATTGATATTATAATTATTAGTAAATATTTTTATAGAAAAAAAATTGATACAAAAAGTTTAATTAGTTAAATATTTTAACTATTTTTAAAACATATAATAAAACAATTAACTTTTTTTTGTTGAGTGTAACAAAAAAAAAAAAAAAAAAATTCAAAAGATTTTATGGCTATGTCTTAGTACTTTTATACTTTAATCAAGATTAATTACAAAATAATACAACTATAACCATTTTAAAAAGATTTATACTATATATGTAAGATTAATTTTAGTAGCAACATAATAACTTCAAGTTGAGTTTTATATAACATTATATATATATATATATATATATATATATTTCTTATTATATAATATTTTAAAATACTATTATATTAGAATTAAATTATTTTCAATAATTAATTTTAAATTGATCTATTTTTACTTAAAATATTTTATTTTTTATTTTATTTTTTTCAAGATAATTTAGACATATTATTATATGTTTTTGGGAAAGAATATCCAAATTATTCAAAATTCCATTAATTGATTATTTATATATTTACATATCATATTGCAATATATATATATATATATATATATATATAAATAAATTCCTTTTGTTTTTTTATTTTTTATTTTTTTAAATGCAATGTACATTGTTTACTTGTTTAGGTCTAACGGGTGACATTCATCCTCCCAAAACAAGACCGTCATCCCTATAAAGTGATGACTCACAACACACTATGTTGAAATTGTGGCAGTCACCTGAACAGAGCTGGTTTAGGTTTGTTCAGCCTTCATCATGACTGGTTTGGGTTTCATTTGTATAAAATAATAATATACAGGCATTAGAAAAATCATATCCGAACATAATGCTTTACATTCGACATATTTTGGTACAATGAGAAGCCAGAAAGAGGCACATGACGAAGGAAGGACAAAGCAAAGCCAAAAGGACAGTCAGGATGGAGAGAGGGGGACGGTGCGGCGAGAGTTCCAGGCACTCGCATGGTCTGCTTCCTTGAAAATATGACACATGCCATTTTGATGAGGCGCTGGCGATGTTGACAAGACGATGTTTGTGTTGACGAGCCGCCACACATTTGCACATTAGGAGGGGTGAAGAGTTGTTGCACGGCGTCGCTCTCATCGATCCAGCTGAAGAGTCGAAGGACAAACCATGGAGACACCGGCATGGATGGCGAAGCTGACGCACCGAACGGTGAAGACAAATGGTATTGATCTGCACTTCGTCGAGCAGGGCACGGGGCCAACGGTGCTGCTCCTACATGGATTTCCTGAGATTTGGTATACCTGGCGCTATCAGATTCCTGCGTTGGCCGAGGCCGGATATCATGTCGTGGCACCCGATTTGCGAGGGTGTGGCGAGTCCAAGGGCCCGTCGGACGCCGGGCTCTACACTACATTGCATGTCGTAGGCGACTTGATTGGCCTCCTGAACGAGCTGAAAGAGGAGTGCGTGTTCGTCGTTGGCCATGACTGGGGTGCCGTCATTGCGTGGGACCTATGCTTGTTCCGACCGGATCGCGTGAAGGCCGTGGTCTGCATGAGCGTCCCGTTTATGCCCCGCACTTCTAGCGGTGGCGGGCTCGAGTCACTCGTCAAAGATTTTGGTGAGGGAGTTTATATTGCCAGGTAATTCACTCTGCCCTATCACCACGCACTCCTGCCTCGACTCTTGTGTCTCAGCGCACTGCTAATTCTCTCCTCATCCTCTGACGGTGTTGTCGCCGACGCCGTGCACAGATTTCAGGAGCCCGGTCGCGCGGAGAGAGACTTCCAGCGAACAGGAACGCGAGAGTCCTTGGAGAAGATACTCTACGCAGGGTTCCGAGAGATCTTGTGTGCGCCGGAGGGCAAAGAGTTAATGGAAACGGCTCCCACGCCGCAGCAACCGTCATGGATCTCCGACTTTGATATCCAGTACCACGCGGAGCAGATGGAGAAGTCTGGGTGGACCGGCGGTCTCAACTATTACCGATGCTTAGCGAAATCCCACGAGCTGAAAGGGCCGTGGACTAACGCAGGGGTGAAGAGCGACGCCCTGTATATAGTGGGAGATCGAGATGCGGGGCTTCAGGTCCCAGGTATACAAGAATTTGTGGACAATCACTTCAAGGAGTTTGTGCCGAATCTGAAGGGTGTGGAGTACGTGGAGGGTGGGCATTTCATTCAGCAGGAGAAGCCCTCTTGCATTACCGACCTCCTCCTCGCCTTCTTCGCCGCCCACTCCTGGTCCTCCCCTCCCCCATGATGCGCTGCATGTCTCGTGTCTTCGTGTCCTCGTTTGCTTGATTATGTGTGTGTGTGTATATATATATATATATATATATATCTGTATATATAGGTACATAGATAGATAGGTGGAGTCTTTCATGAGTGGAAGACTGTGCGGTTGTGCAGAGTGTACAAATTACAATTCCATAACAGACTTCTTGAATAATTGTATCTTTAAGAAATTCATAAAAATATAAATGCATATACAAATTTGAGTCCATTAGTCTCAATCCTTTTGAGATATGTTTGAATATGATGAGATTATTAAAGTAGTAATTATTAAATGATTGATCTTTATGTATAAACCAATAAAATAATGCTTGTTGATATATTATTGTATATGATGAAAATTGTTATACTAAATGTAAGTGAGAATATTTAATAGAACACTTTTAAAAAATAATAGTCTTTGTTATTGTTGCATATATATGTATTTTTATATATATATATATATATATATATATATATAAGTTTAATATTTAATAAAATTAAAATCTCAATATCAATTAATTCAAATAAAATAAAATAATTAAAAATTAATTCTTATATATATATATACACACTTACACACATACTTATATATACTATAATATTTAATAAATAAAAATATTTTTTGGACTTACACACATACTTATATATACTATAATATTTAATAAATAAAAATATTTTTTGGATTTTATTTTATTTTATTTTTTTATAAATTTATAGAATTAATTATTGATGTGATTTAATCATAAACTAGAACCAATTTTTTCTACTTGAAATTTCATCATCTATTCATCAATTAATTAGCACAAAGATGCAAAGTTTTGACATCATATATCAAAAATCCTTTATCTATTTTTGTTAACAATAAGGTCAATTGTTTTTTAAAAAAAAGGGTATATTAAATAATACAAAAGATCTTTATATTATCTTTTAATTTGTAAATAAAGTTACCTATACCTACAATGATTTTGTTTGGTAATGTCCCTCTTTGATTATATAATTAATATCTATGAATTTAGGATATCTAATCACCTTCTTCATATCACTAATTAAGGTGATTAGGCCATTCTTTTACTCTTCCAATGCAAGCTTTAACCAAGGCTTTTACAATTGGTGGGTGTCCACATTCACTATTTGTATTCTCCTTTGGATTATAAGCAATAGTCAATGACAATTTAATTCCACATCTCTTAAAGAATTCACGAGCTTCATATGCATCCAATTCTCTACAATCTGCAATGATCTTTTTCACACATCCATAACGACAAATGACATCCTCAAATAAAAATCTGCAAATTCCTTCTGTAGACTTTGTTCTTAATGCCCTGCCTTCCACTTGGTTTAATAAATCTTCACGAGCCAAAATTAAATATCTCATTTGCCACAATCCTATCGACATAATAATCAAATCCATAATCCATTTAAAATGAATAGCCAAAAGATATGTTGGATGTAGACCATCTTGATAACGTATATTTGAATATAATTGATAAATTATACAAGATTCCACAAATGAAGCTACATCTCGATACATATTTTTTGACCAGTACCATTCTTTCAATTTACCAAAGATAGCCCAAATTCCTCTATGCTCTGCCTATAGACTATCATGAAATTCCTTGAGTAATTTTTGTTGATCTTCTTTGGTATTTACTACTCGCTGCGGCATTCCAACGTTTGATTTTGGCCTCTTCCACAAAAATCCTCCTTGTAGTATGAACTTGTATGCCTTTTTCTTGATTTGTTTGAATTTTTTAATAAACCAATGAGTATGTTTGGTTGATATGCTCAAATAATATCTAATATCTAATAACTCTCCTTCATAATTTTCTTCATGAAATGATATATCTTCCTTGTTTAATTGTAAAACTGAATAAAACTTTGTATCCACATCATCAACATCCTTGATCATCTCATCTTCTCCATCATATCTTACTCGAGATAGCATATCTGCTACTGGATTATTTTTTCCTGCAACATGTTTAAACTTTGAATTTAATGACTTAATATAAGCAATCCACCTTAACATTACAATATTTGGTGTTGTACAATTAATAATCATCTCAAGCAAAGGCAAACAATCTGTTTCAATCACCACCATTGCTCCAATTAAGTAATCCTTTTCAGCTTCCATAGCTGAAACAACTCTCCATAATTCTCTTTTCACTTGTGAATATGGACGTTGGTGAGTACTTAAAACCTTAGCCCTAAATCAAAGTACAAATTTGTGTCCATTTGCATCATCTTGACCTACAATCCATCCAATCGCAATTAGACTAGTATCCATTATAAAAATCACTAGTCTGTTGCACTTATTATCAACTTTTCTTATCATTGGAGGTGATATCAATAAATCCTTCAACCTTTGCATTGCTTTGACATGCCTTTCTTCTCATTTAAATCAATAATCTTTGCATAATAATTCATTTAATAGATTTGTTATGTAAGCATAGTGAGGAATCCAAATATGATAAAATACACATGCACCCAAAAACCTTCACATCTCTGTTAAAGAACTGCAATCTTTTTTCATTTTTTCAATTGCATCAACCTTAATTAGATCCGATTTCCTTCCATAAAATCCACATCAATATCCAACAATTATAACTTCTTATAATCTAAACATAAATTTTGCACTTGATAAGATAAGATGAACTTCTTCAAGCCGAATCAATATCTTTTCACAATCATGTATATGATCAATAATATACTCTCAACATCCTCTCTTAACTAAAGTTTCATCCTTGTTTTCTTCTTTGTATCCTTTTATAGGAACATTATCTAGAAAAGATATAGTCTTTTCAGGAATAAAATCTTTTAAGACCTTATTCATCCCGCTCATCATATGTACAACTAAGTTAGTAGCACCTTGAGGAAGAGTACACATTCTAACTAGTTCAAGTGGTGTTCTCATTGTTGTCATATCTCTACTTTCCATTGCAAGTTGAAATTGGTCATAGCTCAAATATAAATCACCCATTGAATAGATTGTGCTTTTTATAAATGCTTCAGCAAATTCATCTACTATTGGTCTAATTCTTGCATTCTTAATAGTCACTGCATTTATTGGTTGCATATCTTAAAAAAATCGTAATGATCCATTTTTCTTAGGCATTATAAACCATCAATTAGATATACTGCAAAGAATGGTTTTAGAATCTTCATCTTCACTTTCTCTTTCAATAACTCTACTAAACTTGGCAAATATGTCCTTGATATTAGAATTGGCCTCAAATTCCAAGGTACATATAGTATAGTGAAAATAACCATAGAAGTTACAACATTTGGATCCACACACCCAATTTTATGAGATTCAAAGGCAAATGATTTATCTTGTTTTGTTAATATTTCTTTGAAGTATTTAATTTCTTTCGATAATAAAGAACCATTAGATCCAATCTTCAATTCCTCAAAAGTTTCTTTTCTGAAATTATGTCCAATATTCCTTGGATTTCTTAAGCTCTTTTCTCTTGATGCTTTTTCCATCTATTCTTTAAAATCTTTTGGCAAAGATTTGGCAACAGGTTTCACCTTCTTGTCTATTGTTTTATATTTTGTTTTAAATATAACCTATGGTGCTTGAAAAGATTTAAGTACAGAATAAATTTCTCTTGAATGAATTTACACAATCTTGTCATCATTCTCTATACCAATTGATGCAATCATTTCCAGAGAATCATCTAATTCATTTTTCTCATAAACACCAAAAATCCTTTCATTATCTTCTAACATTTTCAATTCATATAATTTCTTTTCAATATCACATAATATTTTTCTTTCTTTTTTTTTAAAATCTATAACTATTCTATATATAATACTTCTATTTTTAAAAACATCAATAAATCCTATATCAAAGGTATCTACATCTTGTAAAAGTACCTCCTCTTCTGTACCTCCATAATCCCACTTTATGGTGGTACTCTTCAAAAATCCATAAACTCTTCAACAACTCTTGGCAATGGATTCTTTTTCAATTTGTCTCGATTGCGTTCATGATTTGGAAGCACAGTCAAAAATTGTATTGCCCTTCTCCCATCTTCATTACAAATCCATGTAGGATCTTTACATTTGGGCAAGCATTATACAACTCACCTTGTATATTATTAGTTGCATGTATTATCTATCTATGTTCAATATCAATTGGCCATTTTTATTTCATATAAAGTTTCTTAGACATAAGATTTATTTCCGAACCATGATCAATCAAAACAACAATTGGCTCATCCATATCTCCAATCTTCACTAATGCCTCTATAATTGCTCTAGTCCAATGCTTTCAAGTGTAATGACTCAAAATTTCTTTCTTCTTATCATTTGGATCATCAAAATGTATTTTTTGATTATGACTCTTTTCTCCACTTGTTGATTATTTGCAACAATTGTCAATTTTATCTTCTTCATCTTTACATATGTATACATCAATAGCATAATTTGATCCAGTTTCTTCCATTAATTACCTTTTCCGCTTAATACTGTCAATAATGACATCATAAAATTCTTTCTTTGTAATTCTCAATATCTCCTTCAATGTAAATTCAACTTTAGTGTTAGATATGCGTTGTTCAAGCACCTCCTTTAAATCTGTTGTTGCTTCAATATCGGAGAGAAGTTTGTAAATTGTGGATTTATCTTTTTCTCCTAAGTTCTTTGATTTTTTCTTATTGATATTGAGACATCCTTTATTGATAACTCTTGTGAAGCCATCTCACAAGTCTTATCTCCTTGAGTCTGCCTCTTGGAAGAATTTCCTTCTTTTATTTTATTAGAATCATGTCTTCTCTTTTCTTCTATCAAGGCTTCATATTGGCTCTTAGCAATATAGACATGCATTGACAAAGCTTCTACAAGATCCTCCCAACCCGTAGTTCCACAAATTATTGTAGCAATTCTCAATAAAGCTTCTTGTGGCATCTTCTTTTTATACATTGTAGAAATGGCAAAAGACCAAAGTCCACTTGATTCAATATTTCCAAAAAAATCTTATTTACCACCGTCATCCACCTTAGTACCATAACTTGTAACTTCCATTACTGCAATCCTATTTTTTACCAAATAATCTTTAATCAATGCTTTCATACTTTTTTTACCAAAGTTAGTTTGGAAAAAATCACCAATATCCTTTAATGCCACTTTTTCATCTTTCCAAAAAGCAATGCCTTATTGCACCATTTTATTGAATTCACCACAATCTTTTTGAGAATAAAAATCATCATCATGTCAAATACATCTTTGCACATATCCTTGTTTTAAAGTGGCTTTTGAATTCATTGCAGAAGTCTTCTATTCAAGCCTTATAAGTTTAATTTGAAGATCTCGCATCTTGCGTATAAGCTCTTCAATTCGCACATCTTCTTTCTTTGATGTAGTCGTTGAAGGTTGAACAATAAGTACCATTGATCGTGAAGAGGGCACTTGAGTTTTAGATATTTGTACAACTCTTTGAATACCAACCTTGTCCTTTCTCTTTTTTTTTTTTGCAAGCAACCCCATTACATCTTCAATTTTTTTTTCATTTTTTTGTTAATCCTTCATCTTCTTCTTTATCCTCAAGAAGAATTTTTAATCTCTCTTACAATTCTCTATCAACTCCTTGAAGAAATAATTCAACCTTGTTTGGTCCTAAGATTACTTTTTCTACTTTCAATAACTCGGAATACTGCCTTTGAAACTCCTTTAATAATTCAATTGCTTACAATTTCTTATTAGGGCCCTCAATCCATTCTAAAAATGATTTCTAAGTGATTTGATCAGAGTCTTCTAAAAAATACTCATCTCTCAATGCATGAGAGAATCTCTTCTAAGAACTTCCAAATTATTCTATAATCCATTTTACATATTCTCTTCTCTCCGACATCGTAGCAAGCTCAAATAATAAAATCAAATCCTTTTCTGAGACTCGATTCAATTCCATCTCTTGCATATAACATCTCAAGTATTTAGAGTTATCCTTTCCATCAAACTGATCAACCTTGTTAACCATTGCTTATAATGCTTTGATTGTGAAAGCCTTCTTGCGATCATTGCCCTTTTGCTGTTGCATAAACAATGTAAATGCTTGAAACATATTTATAATGTTCAATTCTAGATACATACCTTGTCCACCAAAAAAAAATCTACTTGAAGCTCTACTTGAAGATCCACTTGAAGTACCATCCAAAACTCCATCAAATACTCCAAAATCCACCTTTTTGCTTTCTTGCGCCATTAATTCCAAATAACCAAAATAAACTCCAATACCTTCCATCCCAAACTTTCACATCGGATTCACCACTTATGTTGTATAAGATAGTGTCTTGCTTGGAAATGGGCTAAGCACTTGGTTGTGGAGGGTGAAGTTGTGGTTTACATACACTCAAAAATCCTCAACAAGTTTTATCCACATACAAAAGATATGATTTGAATATCATAATAAAAGTGCTTGAATCAATGCAAAGTGCTTAAAAACACTCTTCTTGATAATTTCATTCACATTAAATTCCAATTGCTTGTTACTTGTTACAATCAAGTGACCAAGAGTCTCTACATAAGTCTTAATCTCAATTAGTGAAATTCAATAAGCTATAATTTTTAATCTAATTATTAATTTAATATGAAACTTTGCATAAAAATGAAAATACAAGCCTTCTATATATTTAAAAAGTTTCAATATAATTCAACTTACAAATTGTGAAAAATTCACCAAATCTCGCACTGATGTCACTTGGCCACTGGCTTGAAAGTTAAGGCAGAAACTCTAGTAGCAATTTCTCCTTTAATAATTATTAACTTCAGTTAAAATTTGGTGTGTAGCTCAACCTTCAAGTCTCCTAATACTATGCCAAATTTCTCCTTGATCCAATTGATAGATCTTAAGATATTGCAAGAACCTCAAATAACCCTAAACTGCTAACTTTTGGTACCTCTTTGTACTAAAGATTGAATAAATCCCAAATACACAATTAGATTGCCACAACTTTTCACTTGATCTTGGCACACTTAATTAATCACACATTATCAAAATTTCAACTATGGATGTCACACCAATTGCACAAAATAGCCAAAATATTAGTTCTAATTTTATTGCATAAAAAAAAGAATCTCACATATAAATCCTAATTTTGAATAGCAATTTCTAAGTCTTCATAAACCCTCTGAAAATAAGCCTAATGTCCTTAGAACAAGCTTTAAGCTAGCTTTCCAATTCTAATTGCTGATTTCTAAATGAATTGACTCCCTATCCTCGGTGACTATTTTTGTGGCTGGAGATCTGCTTTCAACCTTGTCCCATACATGGTTGACCCTTGGGTATCAATCCAACTTATTTTAAGGATTTTTAAGCTTAATCTTATCCTCAACTTAACTTTAGTATTAACCATTTTAACTTTTTATCTCTCCTATCCTATTTTGATTAACTTATGGCTTTTTTAAAAGTATAAAAAAACTTCTACAACCCAGAAGAAAATTTTAGTAACTAATTTCTATCTATTAGCTATTAAAACAAGAGAATAATCTAAGAGGCTTTTATAAATCTTTTTTTAAGTATCTTAAGTTCCTATTGAATTAAGATAATCAAGTATTAAATAGAAATTATTTTTATTCATGCTTTTCACTATATAAACGTGTTACAACATGATAGTGGATTAAAGAGTCTTTTGCAGATCAAAGAGAGGGATATGTAAGAAGACTCAAGAGGATATGTTTTAGTATTGGTTTTGAGTGATTTGAAGAAGAATTGGCTTTATAAGAGCTTTACAAAGTCAAGGTTGTATTGGGTGACTTTGGATCTTATAAAGTAAAGAGGGATTTACAACTTTGAACTTTTCAGGAGTTTGATTTCAAATCTACAAGTGAAATTTTAAGGATTTTCAATTAAAGTTGTGATTAATGTATACTGTAATTTTAAGTTGGATCAAATAGTTCAATTGAGAGTTATTAGAGTTTAAATGCAATAAGGTCTCAAAAATTGAGGTTTGAGGGTCATTGAGGATTTCTTAGATATTTAGAAATTTGTCAATTGGATTGAGGTGAGAGTTTTTTGTATAAATAATAGACAAGATTTTCTATTTGTGTATGTATTTTAAGAGTGATTGAATGGTACAAATAGAAGTTATTTGTACTGGAAATCTGACATTAAGATTGGAGAAGGAGGGTAGTTGATACCTAAGTACAAGTTTGATCATAAATTTTGTTGGATAATTTAGATCTCTTTCAAACTTCTTGTGTGTCTTGTTAATTCAATTGATAGATTGTGTATGAAGTTTGGAATAAGATCAATGATTAGATCTTTAGTTATTGTAGTTTAAATCTACTTTAAGATTTGATTGGATTATTTAGGATTTGTTTAGGATTTGTTTAGGATTTAATTAGGATTTGATTGGATTATTTAGGATTTGATTAGAATTTGCCTAGGATTTGTTAGGATTTGGCTAAGGTTTGACCAAGAAGATTAGGATTTGTTTAGGATTTGGTTAGGATTTGACTAGGATTTGGCTAGGATTTGCTTAAGATTTAATTTGGATTTGACTAAGATTTGTTAGAATTTGACTAAAATTTGATTATGATATTTAAGATTTATTTAGGATTTGATTATGATTTAATTAGGATTTGATTATGATTTAATTAGGATTTATTAGAATTTGACTAAGATTTAATCAGGATATTTAAGATTTGATTATGATTTGATTAGGATTTTTTAAGATTTGACTAAGATTTGATCAAAGTATTTAGAATTTAATGAGGATTTGATTAGGATTTATTTAGAATTTGAGTAAGATTTGCTTAAGATTTATTTAAGGTTTGATTAGAATTTGGTTAGAATTTGACCAAGGTATTTAGGATTTGCTTAGGATTTGATTAGGATTTGGCTAGGCTTTGTTAGTATTTGACTAAGATTTTTTAGGATTTATTTATGATTTGATTAAGGTTTGTTTAAAATTTAATTAAGATTTGACTAGGATTTGATTAGGATTTATTTTGATTTGACTAGAATTTGACCAGAGTGTTTAAAGATTATTTAGGATTTAACTAAAATATTTAAGATTTATTTAGGATTTAATTAGAATTATCTAAGATTTGATTAGGATTTATTTAGGATTTGATTAAGGTATTTAAGATTTATTTAGGATTTGATTAGGATTCATTTAGATTTATTTAAGATTTGATTAGAATTGTCTATGGTTTGATTAGAATTGTTTAAAATATGACCATGGTATTTAGAATTTGTTTAAGATTTGATTAGAATATTTAGGATTTTTTTAGGGTTTGTCTAAAATTTGATTAGGTTTGTCTAGGATTTTTCTAAGATTTATTTAAGATTTGACTAGGATTTGATTAGTGGTGTTAGGACTTGTTATTGTTATTTCCTTTTTATCTTCTACAACCAAGTGCATAATGCATTCTAAAGCAAGACTTCACGACATACGACATATTTGATGAACTTGATATAAAAAGTTTGAGGTGGAAGGTAATTGGATTTTTTTGATCTATTTGAATTATGAAAATAGAAGAAAAGAGAATAGAAGGAGGAGCTATGGGTGGTATTTTAAGTAGAGCTACAAGCAGAAGTATTAGTAGAGGACAAGGCATATATTTTGATCCTAATTCTGTAAGCATGTTTGAAATATTTGCTTTATTCATGCAAGAGCAACAGGTTAAAGATTGCAAAGAAGGTATGGCAAATAAAGCATTATAGGCGGTTGTGGACAAATTAAAATAATTTGAAGGGAAGGATATCACAAGATATTTAAGGTATTATATGAAAAAAATAGAATTGAAGTGTATTTCTAAAAAGGAGATAGTTCTATTATTTAAATTGGCTACTGCACTAGAGATAAGGAATCATATGAAGTCCATTATAGGACATGCTAGAGGTTCATAGGAAATTTTTTCTCAAATGTTGAGGGATGAATATTTTTTAAAAGATAATGATTGGATTACAAAGAAGTCATTTTTTAAATGGATTGAAAGGCCTAAGAAGGATCTTCAAGCAACAAAATTATTAAGAGAATTTGAAAGATAATATTCTCATTTATCAAAGAAAGAAAGGCAATTGTTGGATCCAACTACAGTGGAACTTTTTCTTCAATCGATTGATGGAGAATTGCATGAAAAATTGAAAATATTGCTTGAAGATAAAAAAAGAGAAAGAAGGATAGATATCAAATTGGAAAGAGGTAGAAGAAGCAATAGGATTGCTTTCAAAAAGAGAAAGGAGAAAGGATAGAATGGATATTCAAAGATCATTACAAGCATCTAAGATAAAATTGCATATCAACCATCTTACATCTATGATTCAATCTTCAATATCTACATCAAAGAAAGAAAAAATGAATATGGATGAGATCATATGCGGGATGAGAGATTTATGAATAAATTTTACAAAACTTGAAGAGAAGGGTCAATCCTTAAGAATATCAACAAAATAAAATTTAGGGCCAATAGAAGATATAGTACATAGGTACATGTGATGTGATAGCATGGAACATTTAAGAAGGGAGTGTGAAGATTTTACAGAGGTGCTATGCAAAAGAATTATTTTTTTTAAAGATGGTATGATACACTTGAAAGAAAGTGGAGAAAAATTGGAGATAAATTTTGATAAAAGAGAAATGAAGGTATTTACGAGAGATGCTTTTAAAGTGCATATAATCTCAAGCAAATAAGCATCAATATATTGGATGGAAGAAAATCAAAGCAAATGTTTAAGTATAAATCTTAAACTTCCAAGAGAAACTTGTTCTTTGTGAATAAGTGCAATGAATTACGTTGAAAAGGAGAAATTTATTCTAAATGATTTAAAATGTGTTGGTAATAATATTTGACAAATTACTAGATGGAATAATCTAGTAGATGGATTATTGGTACATGCTCATATTGCAAGGAATCAGCATGAAGCATTAATAGACAAAAAACAAAGAAGAGATGAAAATAATGAATGGCCATCAAAAAGAACCATAAGAAGAGAAAAAGCAAGACAACAAAAAAATCCTATGCATGAAGAGGAAGTAGAGAATGTTTCTATAAAGGAGAAAGAAATTCTAAAAGAAAAAAAAAAGATTCTTGCCTACAAATTACAATTAGATATTGAGGCTGCTACAAATTTGAAGGAGATATTAGAAGATTGGATTTTAAAAGAAAAGGTCAAATTTACAATTGGTGAAATTTTAGAAATTACAAAGCATAAATTTTATGAAATTATTATTGATACAATAAAGAAAAAATGACAATCTATAAAAAATATTATGACATCAAATATACATAGAACAAAGGCAATAAAAAATAATATAAATGAAGAAGATGAAATACAAGTTTTAAGAAATGTTTTATAAATTAAACTTATTAAAGAAGGAAATAAGATTCAACCATCTAATTATTATTTCCAAAATCATTAGACAAAGGCAACTATAGAAACTTTAGTAAAATTAGAAAATTTGGAAGAACCAATTGTGGCATTAATTGATCATGATTTTGAAATCAATTTGATATCAAAAGAGCTATATAAAAAGAAAAAATGGCCTATTGATACTGAACATGGATAGATGATAAGATCAGCAAATAATTCAAAAGAAGATTTATATGGAGCTTGTCCAAATATCAAGGTAATAATAGAAGATGTTATGCATGAATAACATTTCTTTGTACAAGAGATGTTTATATATCCTATTATATTGAGACAACCATATATTACCATCTATATTACAAATAGAGACAAAGGTAATAGATGATGGTTTAGCTTATGCAAGGATAAGAAGCAAAGATGGAATGAAAGTAATTCAATTTTTAATTGTTTGTGCCAATCATGAAAAAAATTGTGATAAGTTGAAAGAAAAACCATTATCAAATGAAAATTTTGAAGACCTTGAGGATTTTTACCATGCACCATTGTAAAGCAAGATTGCAATGGATTAGAGAAAGAAATGTTCCCGCTTAGTTTAAAAGAGAAGGTATTATCTATTAGACTTATTGGATTGAGATAAGATTATGTATTATCTTTTAAGACTATTGATAAGATGAAAATGATAGACAAACATTATATTAAAAATATGGAGTAAATCCTAAAAAAAAATGGAGAATTAATTGAAGACAAATTTATTTCAGGAGCATTTGAAGAAAATGGATTTGTAGATACTATGGAAGAATTAAATTATTTGTTATAATATGGATTACAAGAAGAAAATAGATTTATTAATGTATGTCCAAAAAATATTATGATGAAATTCAAAAATTTATAGAAATCTTAAGTCACCAAGAGGTATATGTTGAGACTAAGTATATATCAGTGGAAAAAAATGTTAAACCAATGGCTTTGCTATTACCATTGGATTATGAAGAAATGATGAAGGGAGTGGCTACACAACCAAATTTAAGGAATCTTAGGAAGATAGAGCATGAATTTACAAATGCTACATTAAATGGATTAAAAGTTGGATGTGGTGGATTTTTGACAAAATGTGAAGAAGAATATTTTAGAAAAATACTTTCACAACATAGAAAGGCTTTTGTATTTGAAGGACATGAAATTAGATATATTGATCCAAGTATTATAGCACCTATGATTATTTTTAATATTCTTCATGAACCATAGAATTTGCAGCCAATTCCAATGCCAAAAGCACATTTATCCAAGTTAGTAAATTTATTCAATGAAAAGATTAAAATAGAAAATTTAAAACTATCTATTATACCTTATTTTAATCAATGGTTTATAGTACCAAAGAAAAATGGAACAATGAGGTTTATACAAGACATGCAACCTGTAAATAAAGTGACTACACATATTAAAAATATGGATTCAAGTCTAATTATGGATGAATTTGTAGAAGCATTTGTTGGAAGAGCAATCTATTCAATGGATGATCTTTACTCAGGATATGATCAATTCCAATTGATATTACAAAGTAGAGATTTAACTACTTTAAAAATTCCATTGGATTTGATAAAGATGTGTACATTGCCTCAAGGGGCTACTAATTTAATAGCCCATATGATGAATATGATAAACAAAGTATTGAGAGAATTTATATAAAAAAAACTATGCCATTTTTAGATGATATTCCAATTAAAAGATGTGCAAAAGAGAATAAACATGAAACATTGGATCAAAAAGGTTGTAGAAGATTTATTGCAAATCATATTATAGATTATAAAAATATTTTATTATGATTAAAAGATGTACATTTGACCTTATCAAGTACTAAATCTATGTTTGGGATTAATGAGATATTTTTTATTGGATATATGTGTAGCTCTTATGGACGTAAGCTAAGCATTGAAAAAATAGATATTATTAAAAAGATGAAAGAATGTACAAATATAACAGAAGCCAGAGGATTTTTAAGAGCATATATTTTCTATTATATATAGATATTTCATTTTGCACATATAATAGATCCATTATATTTCATTTTGTACATGTAATAGATCCATTGAATTTCTAAGAAAGAATCAAAAATTTCAATAGAAAAAAAAACAAAGAAGAGCTATGGAAAAATTAAAAAAACTTCTTTCTTTACCTCCAACTTTGAAGAAAGTGGATTATGAATGTGGAAGGCCGGTGATATTGACAGTTGATGCAAGTTCAATTGAAATAGGTTGGACAATTGGACAAGATGATAAACAAAGAAATAGATATGTAATAAAATTTGGAGCAAAGATTTTGAATATTAGACAAAGGACATATGCAAAAATTAAAAGAGAGTTATGGAGTGTAGTAATAGCTATGAAAAATAAAAAGGGGTATTTGATTGGAATTTCAATAGTTATAGAAACAGATTGTCTATCTTTATTAGGCATGATCACAAGTTGTTCAACTCCTGATATTGCTATATTAAGATAGATAGCATATATTAAATCTATAAATTTAAAGTTTAAGTATATTTCAAAAAATAATAATTGAGTTGCAGATATGTTATCAAGGGCGAGGTATTATGATGAAGAAGATATGATTGATTTGGAAGATGATGTAGGCACAAAATTTTATACTAATGCATTATCAAATGAAGAAGGTGTATATTTGAATATATCATTGGAATCATTTTCAAGAGATTTATATGAAGGTGAATATAAAGATGTTGGAAAGTATCTAAACACATTAAAGCAACAAGAAGATTGGACAAATGAAAAATTTAAGAAAATTCGTAAAAATACCTATGGATATTTTTTATATGATGGATATTTATGGAAGCATTCAAAAAAAAGATGAAAAGTACCACAAAAAAAGATATGCAGTTTAAAAGCTCAACAAAAGATTATTAAAAAGTTTCATGAGAATTTATGGGTAGGAAATAGAAGAACTTGGACAACTTTTATTAAAATAAAAGAAAGGTATTAGTGAAAAGGTATATATAAAGATATAGCAGATTTTATAGGATCATGTATAACTTGTCAAGTTTATTCTAATATTCAACATTGAGATGAATTACATCCAACTTATTTTCTAACATTACATTATAAGTGGGTAGTGGATTTAGTAGAAATGCTTATAGGAATAGGACAAATAAAATATTTGGTATTTGCACATTATCATAGTACATTTACATGCACTATGTAAAAATATTATATTTTTTATTTATTTTTGTTATCTATGTATGAGTACTAGAGGCTATTTTGGAAGATATTTTAAGGGAAGGATTTGTTTTAGCCATTTAATTAGTGAATTAGGATGGCTATTTTTTTTTATTCCTACCTTATTTTTATCTTAGAGTAAATTCTTTTATAGTTGGAAGAAAGATAAAGGCTACTTATTTTTTTTGTTGACTTTGAGATAACATGGTTCTTTATAAGGGATAAGAAAGAAGAGTATGGAATAAATAAGGCCTATCCAATAGGATTTTGGTTGCCCATGTGGGCGTGGCATAGATTGATGTGGAAAAAAATGAGAAGATACTCCTCTTGCTGGAACGAGAGTTTTGAATTTGGAGATATATAATTTTTGGAGAGAGATAGTTCCAAGGGTACAAAAGCTTTTGTAATGAAATTTAGATAATATATTTTTCAAGTTGTGAGGATTCCAAAGCCTACTCACTTGCTTGTTTTGGAGTCATGAGTGAAAAGTTAAGCTTGTTTTAGTGGAATGAGGTTTGCTGCTATTGAGAAGTGAAGGCAGAAACTTTGAATTGCTACTGCAAGTTTGATTTCAATTCTTTCTTAGTAAAATTTGTAGAAAGTATAGAAAATTGTACTAGCTTTCTATCAAGCTATTTCTTAAAGAATTTAGAGTTGGAAAGAAAGAGTTGTAAGCTTGAGAGTGGGAAAGGGTCTACTGCCACCTGACAAAGAAGGGCAAAGATTTTGTTCAACCACCCGAGTTGGTCAATCTCTTCAATATTTTTGGTATTTTAGGTGCATATAGTAGCTTATATAAGCTTTCCATGAGAATAAAAATCAACATATTTGAAGCTTCTTTGAGAATTTTATGAGCTTTGAAGTGGCAAGAGGGAAAATTGTCACTAGGGTTTAAGGGGTAGTTTCAACTAGCCATAAAATCTGAAATTTATGAGGTATATACACAAGATTTGAAGTCAAGTTAGATGATGGAGTGAGCTTTTTAAAAAGCTATTGCATGTCTAATTTGAAGAAGGCAAGTGATCACAACGGAAGCTATAGTAAGAGGAGCTTTGTTGTCTATGCAGTTTGCTGAAATTTTTATTACCTAATTCAATTAGCCATAACTTTTAAATGGTAAGACTTCTCTTTGTGAAATTTTGATGGATTTTACAATGTGTTATTAGCTTTTTATAAGCTATAAGCATGATTGATTTGACATTTGGATGAATTTTTAGTGATTTATTTAGTTTTAGCTAGTTGTATAACTTATATTTCTCATATGCGGTTGAATTTTGAGGTATACTTGAGTATATACATATTATACATATATGTATTATAAAATTATAGATACTTATATTTATATTAAATATTTATATAATTATTTTACAAATATTATATAAAATATTTGTATAAGTATTATTTAAAGGATTATATTTTATATTTATACAAATTTTGTATAAGTATAATATAAGTATAATATGGAAGCTTGAATAAGTATTATGCAAGTATACAAGATACTTGCATGGCTTCATCCTATATTCCCTACTAGTTTGAGTAGCAGCTAGGAACTTGGTGTTTTCTCAAGGCGGATTCTCTCTATCCGATAACGTGAAGATTTATCAAATATGGTTGAAAGACAAGTATTAAGAATAAAGAGCATTGAAAATGTATGTCAATTCTTCTTAGAAGACATTGTTTGTTGCTATGGTTGTATTAAAAAAATCATTGTAGATAGAGGTGAATTGGATGCAAAAGAAGCAAGAGAACTCTTTGATAGATTAAGAATTAAACTTTCTTTGACAATAGCATATAATCTTAAAGGTAATGGGAAGAGTAAGCGTAGACATTCATCTATTGTTAAGGCATTAGTAAAAGCATGTAATGGCAAAGTACATTAGTGACCAAAACTACTACTATTTCCATTATGGGCAAATTATACAACTCATAATACGATAATTGATTATATGCGTTTTGAGTTAATATATGGACAAAAGATAATTATGCCAATAGAAGAAATAGTGTCTACATGGAAAATATTACCTTGAAAGGATGATCTTAATAGAGAGGATCTTTTAGCATTACAGATTCAACAATTAGATAAAAGACTTAAGGATAATGAAATAGCAATTGAGAGATTGAAGGAAGCAAGGAAAAAGAATAAGGAAAGATTTGATAAAACGCATCGACTACAATTTAAAAAAAATACAAGAAGGTGATTAGATATTAGTCTATCGTAATAATTTGGATAATCAATATAGTACATTATGAAAAAAATTTAAGCATTGGTTTGGACCATATGTTATAATAAAGATCTATTACAATAAAATATATCATTTATAGGAGCTTGATAGAATAAAAATGAAGTCACTTATAATAGGCAAGCAAATCAAGTTATTCAAACAAAAAAGAGTATGCATATATTTTGATGAAAAATAAAATCTACTGAGAGATATTGAAACAAGAGAAGAAAAACAAATTGAGGATCAATAATTAGACCAAGGTAGAGAATATCACATATTAGTATATTGAAGAAATTTTGGTGCATGCCGAAAGATGCACAAGTTCAGAGGTGGTGGATGTTGTGTAGTAACACGGCGATTAGGTAAAAGAGAAAAGAAATAATTATAATATATAGAAGCTCAAATAGAAATATTTGAGTAAATTATCTAAAAATTATAGATAATAGAAAAGAAAGTAAAAAAAAGTTAAAAGACTAATGCTACTTTTTTATAAAAAAGACTTCTACTTACTTTGTATAGCCATAAATAAGGCAAAACAAAGTGTATTAAAAAAATAAATAATATAGGCATATTTAAAGAAAAATTAAGGTAAGATTTTTAAAAAAATTATCTTAAAAATCTTAGAGCTAATACCCAGAGGGGACCGGTTATGAGCCTAGATTGGAATCAAACCCTGAGGTACAAAACCACATGCCTACAACAAGTCAAGGAGTCTTTTGTAGATCAAAGAAAGGGATTAGTAAGAAGACTCAAAAGGGTGTGTTTTAGTAATTTGAAGAAGAATTGGCTTTGTAAGAGCTTTACAAAGTCAAGGTTGTATTCAGTGACTTTGGATCTTATGAAATAAAGAAGGATTTACAACTTTGAGCTTTCTAGGAGTTTGATTTTAAATCTACAAGTGAAATTTTAAGGATTTCTTAGGATTTCTTAGGATATAATTAAAATTTTGATTAATATATATTTTAATTTTGAGCTAGATCAAATAGTTCAATTGAGAGTTATTGGAATTTAAGTGCGACAAGATCTTAAAAATTGAGATTTGAGGGTTATTGAAGGTTCTTAGATATTTAAAAATTTGTCAATTAGATTGAGGTGAGAATTTTTTGTATAAATAATAAGCAAGATTTTCTATTTGTATATATATTTTGAAAGTGATTGAATAGTGCAAATAGAAGTTATTTGTACTGGAAATTTGATATTAGGATTGAAGAAGGAGGGCAATTGACACCGAATACAAGTTTGATCATAACTTTTGTTGGATAATTTAGATCTCTTTCAAACTTCTTGTATGTGTTGTTAATTCAATTATTAGAATGTGTGTGAAGTTTGGACTAAGATCAATAAATAGATCTTTAGCTATTGTAATTTAAATCTGCTATAGGATTTGATTGGATTGTTTAGGATTTGATTAGGATTCGACTAGGGTTTGCTTAAGATTTTCTTAGGATTTAATTAGGATTTGATTAAAATTTGATCAGGGTATTTAAGATTTATTTATAATTTGATTAAGATTTGGTTAGAATTTATTAGGATTTGACTAAGGTTTTATGAAGATAATTAGGATTTATTTAAAATTTGATTAGGATTTGATTAGGATTTGATTAGGATTTGATGAGGATTTGCCTAAGATTAGCTTAGGATTTGATTAGGATTTGTTTAGGATTTGAATAGAATTTGACTAGGATTTATTTAAGATTTGACTAAGATTTGCTTAGGATTTGTTTGAGATTTGACTAAGATTTGGTTAGGATTTGATGAGGATTTGCCTAAGATTTGCTTAGGATTTGATTAGGATTTGTTTAGGATTTGAATAGAATTTGACTATGATTTATTTAAGATTTGACCTTAGGATTTGTTTGAGAAGATTTGCTTAGGATTTGATTAGGATTTGTTTAGGATTTGAATAGAATTTGACTATGATTTATTTAAGATTTGACTAAAATTTGCTTAGGATTTGTTTGAGATTTGACTAAGATTTGGTTAGGATTTGACTAGGATATTTAGGATATGTTTAGAATTTGATTAGGATTTGATTAAGATTTGTTAGAATATGACTAAGATTTTTTAGGATTTGTTTAGAATTTGACTAAGGTTTGTTTAGGATTTAGTTATGATTTGATCAAGATTTGAATAGGATTTATTAAGATTTGACTAAGATTTGACCAAGGTGTTTAGGATTTATTTAAGATTTGATTAGAATTATCTAAGATTTGATTAAGATTTGTTTAAGATTTGACCAAGGTATTTAAGATTTATTTAAAATTTGACTAAGGTATTTAGGATTTATTTAGGATTTGATTAAGATCTGATTAGGATTTATTTAGGATATAATTAGAATTATCTAAGATTTGATTAGGATTATTTAAGATTTGATCAAGGTATTTAAGATTTGTTTAGGATTTGATTAGGATTATCTAAGATTTAATTAGAATTATTTAAGATTTGACCAAGGTGTTTATGATTTGTTTAGAATTTGACTAATATATTTAGGATTTGTTTAGGATTTCATCAAGATTTATTTAGAATTTTTTTAGGATTTGATTAAGATTTGTTTAGGATTTAATTAGGATTTGGCTAGGATTTATTTAGAATTTGACTAGGATTTGATTAGCGGTGTTAGGACTTGTTATTATTATTATTTTTTATCTTCTACAATCAGGTGCCCAACGCATTCTCAAGCAAGATTTCATGACATATGACACAAGTTTTCTACATGTATACCACATATTTAGCTTGTCCACAAGCTACCAACATGTGTGACACGTGGCTAATTTATTGGCCAAGTTTCTAACCTATATATTACCTATAGCCATGTATAAAGGTGAATTTGTATTTACAAAGCTTTTAAAAAGCTTATTTATAAGATATTATCAAATTAATCCACTTTTATTTATTATCTATTCATATTAATTAAATAATTATTAATATAAATCTTATATTTGTAATAAGATGATTGGACAATTCTTTTGCCATTGACAAAGTTTGCTTATAATAATTCAATACATTCTTCTAAATAATAAATATCTTTATTTTCCAATTATAGTTATCATCCACAATTTGATTTTTCAAAAGTTGATAATCGAACAATGGAAGATTTAGCAAATTGATTATTAAAGCTATATGCAATAATGAAGGTATAATTCAAAGAAGCTCAAGAATGACAAAAGACCAACATAAATATCTATCATACGAAACAACCTCAATTTTATATTGGTGATAAGATATAGTTACTTTGTTGTAATATCAAGACTATTTGTCCTTGTGACAAGTTGGATTATCATAAGCTTGGACTATTTCTAATTTGTAAATAAATCAATTCAATTGCTTATTAATTACACCTATTGGAATTTATGAAGATTCATCATGTATTCCACGCGTCTCTGCTTGAGTCATATAAGACAATAGATATGCAAAGAAAAAGACAAATGCCACCGCCTCATATAGAAGTGGATAACAATCAAGAATTTGAGGTAGAAGAGATCTTAGATTCAAGACAACGCAAAAATAGGTGGGAGTATCTTATACATTAGCACAATATTATATAGAAATATGACTATTAAGTAAAAGAGAGAATAAATGATTATATTAAAGAAGAATTCAAATAAAAATATTTTAATAAATTATTTTCAAAATATAGATAATAGATAAAGAGGTAGTAAATATTAAAAAGTATTAATACTCCTTTCTTATAGAAAAGGCTCTTATTTACTTTATATGGCCATAAATAAGATAAAACAAAGTAGATTAGAAAAATAAATAATATAAGCATCTTTAGGAAGGAATTAAGAATAAGATTTAGTAAAATTTATTCTAAAATTCTAAAAATTGATACCTAGAAAAGACTGATTGTGAATCTAGATCAAAATCAAACCTTGAAGAATAAAATCATATGTATATGATAGATAAAAAGTTCTTTAGCAAATCAAAGAAAAGGATTTAAAAGAAAAATTTAGAAGATTTTTTAACTATTGGTTGTGAGTGATTTAAATAGATATTGACTTTGTAAAAGCTTTATAAAGTCAGATTTATTTTAGGTAGTTTGGATTTTTATAAAATAATAAATTTATATTTTTGTAAACTTTGTAAGTACGGTAGTAGATCTATGGATAAAATTTTGTAGGTTTGTGATTGTAATTGTATTGAGTGCATGCTATAAATTTGAGCTTGATTGAATTATTAGATTAAAGGTTATTTAAGTTCTTATATTAATATTTTTAAAAAATTCTTTATTATTTCTTTATAAATTTTTAAAATTTTTTGTAAGATTTCTTTGTAGATTTTTTATAATTTTTTAAAATTTTAATTAATTTTTTTTAAATATTAGAATATTCTTAAATATTTTCTTATTAATCTTTAATTATAACATATATATATTAGAGATATTAAGACTTATTGTTGTATTTTTTTTTTAATATTCCATAACTAGGTGCTCAATACATTCTTTGGTATAGAATATTATCAATGGCTGAAAGAACCTATCAACTATCTTTAAAAAGAACAAATATTAAAGTATGCGGCAAATACAATTTGGTGCATCTTGAACTTTTTCAACATATAAGCACTATTCATTGTGAAATTTGTTTTTGGAAGGGGAGATAATGTCACAAATATAAGATTTATTTTAATAGTTATCTAGGTAATATGGATAGATATAAATAAATAAAATTAGATTAATTTAATAATATCTTATAGAAAAGCTTCTTAGAAATTTCATAGATGTAGTTTCATATTTATTTATATTTATAGGTGATTGATAGATTAAAAACTTGGCCAATAAGTTAACCACGTATTATACATATTGATAGATTGTGGAACAATCTAATTATATGGTATATATATAGAAAACTTATTTTGTAAGTTTGACATGTGTCTTATAAATTGGACATGTATTGGAGGTCCTATAAAATATTGCTACGTAGCTCTTAGATAGATAGTATATAATAAAGATGAGAGGGAAGACTTCTTCACTCTTGTCAACACCTTTTTTGTTTCTAGTTTTATTTCAAGAGTCTCTCTTATTCTTGTCTTTGACAATAGCTATTCAAGTTTAATATTATACCATCTTTGAATAAATCTTTACTCTTTTCATGTGATATAAGAATACTTTAATACTTTGATTGTTTGTGTTTTATGTCCTTTATTATATATATATATATATATATATATATATATATATATTAAAATTATAAAAAATAGAAATTAATATTAAATTTAATTATATTTTATTTTTTTAAAGATTATTTTATATCATAAAGAAATTACTATTAAATTTTGATGATATTCAAATATTAAGTCAAATTATTAATATTATTATTAAATATAAAAATTAATTCATCAAATCTTATAAAATAAGTTGTATGATTATATTTTAAAATTTTTACAATTTTGAAGAAATAGCTATATTCTTTGAAATTATTCTATCAAAAATCAAAGATATATAAATTAGTATTATATAATTTAAATTTTTTACAACACAAAATAAGACTTAATGTAAGGAGAAAGGTTTGCATGTATAATGCAAGAAATCTAATTATATTTTCTATTATTGTTTTAAAAAATAACACAACCATAAAATAAGGAGTATAATTATTAATAAAGATAATATGTTAGAAAAAAAGTTTATTCAACTACAATAGGGATTATCAATATGTGACATATTTTCCTATAAATTTAAATCTGTATTTATGCAATTTCCATTTTTTTAAAAAATATTTGAACTTGATGAGATTATTTTTAAAATTTATATTTATAATTGATCTTTATTTATGTATTAATAAAATAATAATTATTTTTATATTATTATACATTAAAAAAATTGTACTAACAAATTTATGTAAGAATGTTAAAAAATATTTTGTTAATAAAACCAAATAGATTTTTATTATAACATCAATATATATATATATATATATATATATATATATATATATATATATGTTTTTTTTTTTTTTTCGAGAATAGCTAAAATATTTTATAATTGGATTAATAAGATTAGAAAATTTATCATTATATCAGTTTATTATATATATAATAATTTTTAAGTTAAGTATATGAAAACCAATTAAATTAGATGTCTAATTATACATGATAAAATAAAAATCTGAAAAGTAACCACTACAATAACAATAGAAGTATAATTCCTCATTTTTAATATGTAAACACATATATCTATACATTACAATATTTAAAAAGAAAATATATACTATTTTAAAAAATAAATTTTTATTTTTAATCATATATAATATAATTAAAAAATTTAATCAATTTTCTCTACTTTATTATTTATTGTTTGTTTATCAATTGATTAGTACAAAGAAACAAAGTTTCTATATTATAAATCAAAATCTTTATAAGTAATTTTTTAAAAATAAATTATATATATATATATATATATATATATATATATATATTCCATATATTAAATATCAAAATATTTTATTTTATTTTATTAAATCTACAAATAAAGTTGCTTACAATCACAATAACTTAATAGGGAGAGCAAAGGCTACACTCTTGTAGCAATGTGTGTGTCCTATTTGGTAGGTATTTTAATATTTTGCTAAAGAAATTCAAGGGATTTTAGTGGCTTTGATACTTAGTTTTATAGAATTGCAATTATGTAAATGTTTGTTTAGATCTAAGTATAATAATTTTATTCTTTATTAATTTTTTTATTTGTATGGTTTTATATTTTTAAATTTAAAAACTAAAAATAATATAATATAAAAATATTACTAAAAAAGTAATTAAATTTAATATTAATTAACAATCAATCTACTATATTTTAGAGATGTATAGAATTTTATCTAAATAATAATATTATTAATATATATTTATTTTTACCATATTTTTACTATTCTATTTTAAAATTGATTTAGTAATAAACAAATAAAGTAATGTTTATCCATAATTTTTTTTTAAACTTTTTAAATTTTTTTTTTTAAAATTTGATTCTATATCAATTTTATGTAAATTTATATGAATCTTATATAATTAATGACAAATTGTTTATGTCCTTGGTTATTTCTTAAAAATGTGTGCCAATAATGAGTAAAATAAAAAGAATACTCAATACTAGAATATAACGTTAAGATAAAGATGTAAAATTTTAGAAGTAGATAAATAAATTATACTATTTTTTATGTTTCTTGTATAGATTTTTGATAATCATTATAGATAATAACAGTTATTATAAAACTTAAAGAATAATTTTGATGATGAAAAAATAATTATAACACGTATTTTTAGTTTAACCATTTTATCAAAGATATATATTAAATACTATAATCAATTCAGTAATTTTAATTATATAAGCCAAAAACTTTAAAATTTATTGGATTGAATATGATTAGGATTAAATTTTTAAAAATAAAATTATAAGGACTTTTTTTCTAATTTTAAAAAAATAATACAAGATTAATTGTCAATTTGTAAATATATTTAATGTCTTAAATGGTATAAAAATCTTTTGAGAGTTTAGTAAAAAAACAAAAAATTTGCATATATGATGGTACTAAAATACATATTGGAAATTAGATTAATGGTTTGATCACATACAAAGGTAAGAAAATAATTTTTAGAAGAGAAATCAAAATGTATCCTCTTTCAAAAACTAGAGAATATATTTTTGAATGCAATAGTGAAGGAAAGTTTGAAATTTAATTTAATAAATCCATATATATTTATATATATTTATATATCAGCAGGTTTTAACTACAAAAACTTCAAATTGGTATAGTAATTATTCTTAACAGTTTATAAATTAATCATAAGTAACTTGGTTTATTATCAAAAAGATATTCATGGCATCAAATGAATAAGTATATTTATATAAAAAATAAACTCTTATTTATTATTTAAATAATTTTAATAAAATCTAATTATTTTATACATTATCAAGATAATTAGTCAATGATTTTTAAGTAGAAGATTAATCACAAAATAGCATAATATTACTCAAATTGAATAATTTATTAAAAACATAAAAACATCATGTTATTTTATGATATTCATTATAAAAAATAGACTAATTTTTATATCATAATTATACATATACATATATATATATATATATATATATACACACACACACCTTGTATCTTATTCTTGAGTTTTATTACTTATAAAAATAGATTTTTTATAAATATTTTATATATGTAGGAGTTTTTATATTCTTAAATTTTTTATTAAGTTATTATAATCTATGTGGTTTCCTTTAGGTTTTTAATATATATATATATATATATATATATATACATATACATATTTTTAATTTAATTTAATTTTGTATGTATTTACAAATTTCCTTACAGTAAAAATGTACATTTTTATGATAGCTTTCAAAAATTCTTAAAGCTATTCAATTTTTAGTATAAAAATCAGAAGTTATTTTTATGTTGGTTTAAACTATAAAATGATGATTACTTTTGGAAATTATGATTAAATTATTATCCTATTATAAATTTAATTTGCCTTACTATTTGAAAAAAAAAAATGCATCTAAAAACTATATAAGAAAGATTTGATTTAGTACTTTAAAAAATTTTCCAATAAGTTAAATTTAAACATAATTCTGTATTTAAAAAAAATAATTAGAAAAAAAAACTATATAATCAAAATATAAAAATTTATTATATATATTTAAGTAAAGTTTATAGTTATTTATAATATAAAAGATATTTGCTTCTTCTATTATAAGCAAAGTAATCAATTCTAATGATTGAATTGTGTGAAAATATATTACAATTTCTAAACACACACACACATATATATATATATATATATATATATACATATAGATTTTTTTTTTATATATTTATAGAAAATTTGTATTTACAAAATATTAATACAAAATAACAACTCAAGCATAAATATTTTATTAGCAAAACTTATTGTCTTTAGTTATAATTTTGTTTTTGGAGAATTTATCTGTATTTATTTTATAACTTAAAATTCATACTTAAGTTTTAGATATAATAATTAAACAATTGTATTAGTTTTTAAATTTTATTTTAATAATTAATTAATATTTATTCTATTAAAATAGACTTGTTTCTTTAAATTATTAATTATATATATATACATAGGAATAAAAATAAAATATACTTGTTAAAAACAAAAAATCTTGTTGTTTAAAAATGCAAGTAATTCATATTATAATATATAAAGAACAAAGTTTTATTGGTTGATACATAATTCTTTTTTAGGTGTTTTTAATTTTTATATATTTTAATTGACATATTATAATAAAATTTACTAAAAGCTTGTATAGAAGCTTTATTTACAGAATAATTAAAATTTAATTTAAAAGATTTGTTTTATTTTATTATCAATATTTATTATTAATCTAAAATAGTCATAGATTAAATTATTTTAATAACTTTATAATAGTAATTTTATAATATATATATATATATATATATATATATATATGCTTTTGTGTGTATATACATACATTATTCAATAGATAATTGAAAATCTGAAAAATACATGCAAAGTATTTAATTTTTATTAGAAGTAATGAAATAATTGAATTAAACAATTGATGTTGTAATACCTTTTTTTATGTTATCATTAGATTGATTAATAATAATTATATAATTTTATTAATTTATCATATTTTTATATAATAAAATTATATACATATACACACACACATACACATGTTTTTTATTTGGGCTCTAATAAACAATTTAGTTATTAATGCATCTAAATTACAAAGTCTACATATTTTGGCCATTGGCTGGTATGTTAAAGATTTAGAACTTTTTATTTTATTAGATATTTAAAGTTGTTATTGCTTAAGTAAAATTTTTATTTTAGCTATACATATTTTATAACTATAGGATTATAAATAAAAATAAAATGCTTGGGTAATAATAAGTTGATAAAATTATTCTATTAAAACTAAAATTAGAAGAAAAAACAATTATCAATAAATATATAAAGAAGTAAAGTGTAATCAAAAAATAATTTTATATATAATTTTATTTGTAAGGATAATATTAGCTATTTTATTTAAAATTTTAAATACTAATTTCTAAAAATTTAATTATTGAAGTGTCACGAATGGTTCAATAAAGATTTTAAAGAAGTTTTAAATTTTATATATAGAAATAAAGAGAGAAAAAAATAAATAAAAAAGATATAGAAATATATATCTATATATATATATATATATATATATATATATATGTGTATTGCTAGATTTTTTTTTTTTAAAAAAAAATTATAAATAATTTTTTATTGATTTATATAAATTAATAAATTTAGAATTATTAATTTTAATATTTTTTTGATTTTTTAAAATTATCTAATTTTAACACTTATAATCTATATATATATATATATATATATATATATATATAGTATTATAATAAATTTATTTTGTTCAATATCACTATACAACTTATGATATTTGTAATGATAAAAATTTAGAGGGTAGAAAGTTTAAGATTTAAAGCAATTAGTATATTAGTAAAGTTTTCATTTTAAGTTTGAATGTAACCAAAATTTATTGAAGAGATTTTATACATTCAAGTTTTTACTAAATAATAATATTACAAGCATTATCAAAAAAATATGTAAATAAAAATCTTCTTTATTTGGTTAAAATTGGCATAATTTGGTCTAGCAATAAAATTATATTAATTATTAATAAAGAATTTTAAAAAAAAAATTAATTTTTTTAAAATAATAATTTTTTTAAAATAATTTTATATTTAGAAAAAAATATTAATATATTTTAAAAAAAGATAATAATTGATGAATATTTAAATTTTACATCTTCAATCAAAATTGGATCTTAAGGCTAAAAAATATATTTTCCTAAGTTATAAAATTTTTTTGAAAGAATATAGAATGCAAAATCCAAATATAAGTGAGATCATTATGACTAGAGATGTGAAATTTGATGAAGTCTCCATGTTAAAAGATAATGGTTTATATTTAAAAAATAAATAAATAAATAAATAAAAATTACATTTAATGTTCTTGAGGTAAAGATTAATGTTCTTAAATCTTTACATATTATTGAAAAGTCCTTAGATCAAAATACACTTAAGATAGTTGATGATAAAGAAAGACTAGTTCAAGAATTGTAGAAGTTATAAAAAGAGCAAAATTTGTGATAGACTTGGTTATTGAGGTATAGTAATATTTACTCATATTATAAAAAATGATAAGCCTTTCAAATTTTAATTAATTATAACAGATAAAAATCCATACAAATAAAAAAATAATAGATAAAAATATGGATTTATTTTTATAAGAACCAAACATAGAATTTGATTCAAGTACATGGAGAAAAAAGACAATTGGTTGTAAATGGGCATATATATATATAGACTTTTTAAAATAAATAAAATAAGATATAAGATAAAATTAGTAATAAAAATATATATAAAAAAAGAAAAATATTGATTTTAATAAAATTTTTATTTTTATGATTAAAATTACTTCTATTTGTATGTTGGTAGTAATAGTTATACATCATAATTTGGAATTAGAGCAATTGGATGTTATTATGATTTTTTTAATCTAAAAGATTAAAAAAAAAATCTATAGGATTTGAAAGATCTAGAAAAAAAAAAATCTTATATTTAAGTTGAAAATATTACTACATGGATTAAATTAAAGATGGTATAAGCAATTTGATGCTTTTATGATAAAGCAAGGATATACTTGTAGTAATTGTGATTGTAGGTTATATTTTAAATATCTAAAAATACTAAATTTATAACTATTTTCTACTTATGTTGTATATTGATGATATGTTGGTTGTACTAAAGGAAAAAAATTTATATTGATAAATTAAAGATACAATCAATTAAAGGATTTTATATAAAATATCTAAGACTTGAAAAGAGAATTTTAGGTGTTAACATCTAAAGAGACTAAAGAAAGTATAGACTTTAGATATCAAGAGAGATATGTTGAAAATATATTAATACATTTTGATATAGGAAAAAAAAAAAAAGTAAGCATTCTTTTAGAATTTTATACAATTATCTTACAAAGGCAAATTAGAAAAGAGTTAGGATGTAGAAGAAATATTCTAAGATTTAATAATAGCTTTCATCAAAATCTTTGTTTTACATTTTTCATATTTAAAGCCGTTTTTTTAATAGATATAAATGTATTATAATTTTCATTACATAAAATTTTATTACAAATAGAATTGGATAATGGAATTTATTTTATTACTTTTAATTTTAAAAAATTTCTAGAAATTGAGATTAAAAATAAGATCCAAAATAGGAAATTATTCGTTATTATAAATTTAAGAAACAAAGTTGTTATTTAGAAGATACTTCTAATCCAATTATAAATTATAGTGATTACAAGAATCTTAAGTGTTTTATATCAATATATGTTTTAAATTATTATCAAGCCCTATAGAATATTTCTTTCTTATAATTTATATTTAGTATTATATATTATCTTAAAATTAAAAATAAAAAAAAATTCTTGAATGTCTTATTTAAATATTTCTATCTTATATCAAAAGAAGAGAATTTTTTATATGAATAATAATAATAAAGTATTATTTTAAAACCAAAGAAAGTATATCTTTAACTATAAAATTATAATTATAATTAATAATATATTTTTTAATGAATTTTTTAAAAATATTTTAATAAATTTTCTTATTTTTTATTAAAAAAAAACTTTAAAATAATTCTAGTAAATCTTATTTTAAAGAAAATTATCTCTATTACGAAAGATATTTACTTGATCTAAAAGATAAAGCAGAATAATAGGTCTTTTGAATATAAGATTATTTTCTAATAATATGATTTATCAACATCATCAAAATTTTGATATAATAAAAATTTGGAACCTTTTTTAAGAGATTTTAGTAGCATTAAATATAAAAAGCTATCAAACTATTTGTTCAATCTTATAAAATTTGCTCTTAGTCAAAGACTCTATATTTATCAATCTCTTTAATTTTTATTTATTATAAAAATAAATTGGTCATTTGTCTCAATAAATTTTATTATAAAATTTTTAATTTCAGTTTTTTATAATTTTATTTATGTGATGGTAGATTGATTAACTAAAATGATATATTTTTAATTTTTTTGTAAAAATTATTATTGATAAATAAACATCTAAGGCCTACTTTTAAAATATTTAATAATATAATGGAATTTTATCAATATTATACTTGATTGAAGATCATGCTTTGTATCAAATTTTTTAAAGATATTCTTCTAAAAATTCAAAAAATTGATATTAAATTATCTTTAGTATTATTATCCTAAAATCAATAAAATAAAATAAAATACATAAATCAAATATATAAGCAATATTTGAATATATATCATTAATTATCATTTAAAAAAAAATAAAAAAATAAGACAATCCTCTTACAAATAGTAGAATATTTATGTATTATTTTAGCATATTCTTCCATTTAATCAATATTATTTTTTAAAAATTATGATTATTACTTATAATTTAATAATATCAACATTTTAAAAGATAACAATTTAATGGTAGAAGATTTTACAACTACAATATTATAAATTTGTACTAAAATAAAGATGTAATCAAAAAAAAAATCAAATTTAATTAAATTGCTAATATAAAGGATTTTATAAAATAAAAATTCTTATTTAAAATTGGTGATAAAGAATGATTACCTAAATGCAATATCAATACAAGTTGATGTTATAATAAGTTGGATTATTAAAAGCTTAGACTATTTATTATCTAAAGGAACATCAATCTAATTGCATATTAGTTGCATTTACTAAAATCAATGAAGATTCATCATATTTTCTATGTATCCTTTATTAAATCATATAACATAATCAATCTACCAAGAAAAAAAAATTATGACCACTTCTAGTTGAAATAGGTAACAATTAAGAGATTATATAATTATATATGTATATTTGTATATACCAATATATATATATATACTAATCATATCCATGCCAATATATAATTAAAATATATAATCATATAATTACTAAATAATATTTAAAAAATAAAAAATTATATTTAATAAAAAATTTAATTTTTTAATTTAATATTCAAGAAAATTGAACAAAAAATTCTATAATTTATATCATAATCCATAGAAAAATTGAATGGTAAGTGCAATAGAATCCCACTTGATATTAACTTTTAATTATCGAAATCATAAAGCATGTAGAAAAAATTATCAATTTTTTTTTTTAAAATTCCAAATTATGTAAGTTTTTTGTAAAAATTGTAAAATTTTCATGATCTACAAATAAAAGTTTTGATAGAAATACATCTAAGTTATTTATTATTAGATTTTATTTTTCTAAAATAATACTAAAAAAAATTCATTGATTAATATTTAATAAAATTTAACTTCAAATATTTAGATTAAACAACTTCAAAGTTTCAATTAAATGACAAGTGATATTTAATTAATGAATCTATAAAACTTAGACTTAGTATTATTAAATTTAAAAAAAAAAAAAAAAAAAAAAAAAAAAATCTTAATTTTTTAATAGATTTAATTATATTTTTATAATTATTTTTAATAAAAGTTGTTATTTGTATCAAAGACACAAGAATACAAAACAAAAGACTTGAACTATAAAGAGGTTTCAAGAAGAAATTGATAAAGATTTGAATTATCTAGATAAGTATATGAACAATACTAAGAAAGGTGAGCTAGAACTGTAAGAGATGTATTGTCGAAATTGAAGAATTCTTTAGCCTTGACTCCAATATATATTTCTATTTAGGAAGCTTCTTAAGAGGCTTCCATCAAACTAAGAAGCTTCTTGAGTAACTTCTACCAACTTGGAAGCTTTTTGAGCTCCTTCCAATAACTACGAAGCTTCTTGAGCTACTTCTATTAATTAAGAAACCTCTAAAATATTCTAGAAGATTTTGTGAACTTCTGAAGTGTATGTCCCTAATATCACATCTTTTTCTAGCGACAAATTCTAAGAGTAGCTCATACCTTTAGAAATCTTCTTATATACGTAGAAAGTCAAAAATATGCTACATCAATAAAGCTATATATTTTGTTTTTTATTTTTGAATAATAGGTTCTACTAGTCCTTGAAAAAATTGCCTATAGCCTTGAGCTAATATCTTTGTTGTTGAAACATTCCATTCAAGAATCTGATCTTTATTATAACTCTTAAAACATCTTCCAAATAAGATCTCAGGCTTAGGAAGATTCACTTTTCTAAACTCAAGCAATATCATTAAAGCTCGAGCATTAGAATCAAGACTTATATAGTTGGATGTTCCTCCTAATGGTTCCAACCATGGTCATATTCATCACTGAAATATATCATCCTCACTTTGTTCAATTGCAGGTTGTGAAAACTATACTAGTTTATTTGAAGCTTATATAACAAATGAATCTTTTAAATTTCTTAATACTTAAAGATTTGATATGGTGATTGACTTACTTGTACAACTCTATTCTATTTTAGAACACATGATTGTATGTCTTTTATAATCTTTGAAATAGCCCATTATATAACCGCCTCTTCTTTCTTGGAAGCCATCATCAAACCTTCAATAGATACAATGTATCCTAAAAATTCTATCTTAGATTGATGAAATATATATTCTTTTGATTTGGCATACAAATATGTATCTTGCAGCTTTTGTAATACCAACTTGATATGCCCCTCACGTTCTCCAAATTTTTTGAGTAGATCAAGGTATTATTAAGATAAATCACCACGAACTTGTTCAAATACTTTCAAAACATCTCATTTATTAAATATTGAAAGATAGCACGTGCATTTGTTAATCCAAAGGGCATGACATTATATTCAAAATATCCATACCTTATCCAAAATGCGGTTTTCTATTCATCTCCCTCTTTGATCTATATTAAATTGTATGTTCTACAATGATCTATCTTAATATAGATCTTGGCTTGCCTGAATTATTCTAAAAGTTGTGAAATTAATGATAATAGATAACAATTTTTCACCGTTATCTTATTCAATCCCTAATAATCAATGCACATATGTAAGGAACCATCTTTCTTCTTCACAAAGAGTATAGGTGCACTTGCTGGAAACTTTGAATGCTTAATGAAATTTTTTATAAGATTTTCAATAATAAAATCCTTCAATATTAAAAGCTCATTTTCAAAAAAGATTATAGATTGGACCAAAAAATGGTTGCATTGTCGTATTACGTATTATCTCGTTCGGGAATGCATCAGGCACTTGGCTATAGAAGGTAAAGTACTGTTTGCAAATATTCAAGAAATCCTAATAGATTTCATCCATATACAAGGAATATAATTCGAGCTTTAATTCAAAAGTATTTAAAAACACTCCTCTTAGTAAAATCAACCATACATATACCCCAATTACCTCATTTCTTTTATAATTAGGCAATTTTTATTTTTATTTATAAACCCTAATCCTAATCAGTGAGCTTTGGAAAGCTATAATTTTTAATCAAACCGTCCACTTAGTGTAAAATTTTGCACACAAATGCAAGTATAAGCCTTTTACATGCTCAAAAAAATTTAGCCCAACCCAACTTACAAATTGCAAGAAAACGTCCAAAAAGCGCACTAATGACGCTCGGCTGCCAACTTGAAGATTGATGCAGAAACTCCAGTGGTGATTTCTCCTTCTTTCACCATTAACTTCAGCTCAAACTTAGTATGTAGCTCAACCTACAAGTCTTCTATGAGCATACCAAAAATTACATTGATCCAATTAGTGGATCTTTAGTTATCACAGAAACCCTATCCAACCCTAAACTGCCAACTTCCGACAACCCTTTGTATCAAAACTCAAATATCTCCTGATTGCATTACTAGATTAACACAAAACTTTGTATACACTTAGCACATCCAACAATCCAGACAATATCAAATTTTGAACTATAGATGCTTCACAGATTTTACGAATCACTCAACAATGCAAGCCATCATTGTCTTATATAAAAACCCAAATCACCAATACAAACCCTAACTTTGAATAGCAATTGCTAAGTCCTCTAAAATCCTATGGTTGCAAGCTAAATGCCCCTGGAACCCCTTTCAAGCTAGCTATGCAACTCTAATCGCCGATCTTCAAATGTCCCCCTCTCTTGCCTTCGGCGGTCGTTTTTGTCCCTAACGGTCCGATTTCAACCCTGTCTTATATCCGGTCTTTCCTTGGGTATCAATTCAACTAATTCTAAGGATTTTTAAGTTAAATCCTATCCTCAACATAATCCTAGTATCAACCATAATAACTATTTTTCTTTTCTATCCTATTTTAATTAACTTATGGCTTTTCAAAATTAGTAATAGAGTTTCTATAGCCTAGAAGAAAACTTTAACAAATAACTTTTATCTGTTAGCTATTAAAACAAGACAATAATCTAAGAGGCTTCCATAACCCTTTTTTCAAGTATCTTAAGTTCCTATTGAACTAAGATAATCAAGTATTAAATATAAATTATTCTTATCTATACCTTTCATTATATAAACGTTTTGCAACACGACAACGTTCTTTTCTAAAATTCTATAGCATAATTGTATGGTCAAAGCTTTGGCAATATATTAAGATTCTTCTTCTGAAAAACATCTTGAAATTTGCTATACTGCTCTAGAATACTTGCCGATGAAGTAATATCTTCTTTAATTGGAATTGCATAAATAACAAACAATGTATCTTCTTTGGTCAATCTTATAAAAATCCTTACTCTAACAAATGAAGGCTTATCAATTTGTGGTTTTTTATAAATTTTTTTGTAGAAATTTCTATTAGAAATATTATTCTTTGTAATTTTCAATCTATAAATGGATTATATTTTTTCAACCAAAATAGTTTGAGAATAATAGAATTTGAAGGAATCTAATAATGTTCAATACAATTTGGCTTCTATGATCTTTGATTGACACTTCTATAAGCATGGTTTCATAGATGATACTACCAGAGGATAAAGATTGTCTATCTATTATCTCTATATGATTAGGTTTGGATTTTTGTACTAGAAGAATTTTATGAAGCTTAATAAATGCTTCATCTATAAAACAAGCAGATGCCTTTAAATCCAACAAAGTAATTGTTTGAAGCTTTTGAAGGCCAAATTACAAAAAAATTATAAAATAATAAGCGGATTGAGTAGAAAGAGAAGAACTTGAATAGTTTTGTAATATTGGATTGTCCAATCATATGGTCCCTATTGTGACTGAACATTGTTGCTTTCTTGAATAATTGTACTTTTGATTTTGGTAATGTGTTAATTTTATTTTTTTAGACAATTGCTAATCTTATGGCATTCCTTGCCATAATACAAGCATAGACCTTCTTCAATTTGATGTTTCTTTTTTTGTGGACTAAGAGGTTTAAAATATACTATACTAAGTTACATATCTTTTACTTTTGAATGTGAATTCAAAATGCTTGGCAAAATAACAAGATTAAATCAGATTGCATATTGTTTTATTAAAGCCCCATAAATGCTAATCTTAACAATGTTGAAATAATCAATTATCACATTTTACGGCTTGGCTAATGGCTTTATTGAGCGATTGTGGATCTAAAAGCAAAAATAACAAATCCTTTACATCATCTTTTATTTTCCAATAGAATTGGCTCATTAGAATTTTTTCATTTCAATTGATGTTGTACATCAATTATCTAAAATCAAGCTAGAATGGCCTTCAAATCTAGAATGGCCTTCAAATCTTGCTCCATTTCTTCATAATGACTCCCAAGGTGGTAAAACTCATTTTTACCAAAGTCTTCAAAATTGCTCTAAAAATTCTTAATAAATTCTAAATAAATTATAAATAAATTCTAAAAATCTCTATAATATTTCTAAGATGATATTATCAATTTAAGACTATTTTATTCTACCTTGGAAATTTTTTATAATAATAAAATCAATAAAAATCAATTCAAAATCCTATTTTCTACAAGAATAATTAAAAAGACATGAGATTTCTTTTTCATACTTCTTCTACCTACTAAGTAATATTTATAGGTTTTTAATGAGTCTTACATGTAATTAGAAGGCCAATGTAGACATTGGTCTCAATAACTAACTCTTAATACTTAATAATAAGTAAAAATACTAAACCAATTAAAATAATTGCCTCCAAGACTTATTAAGATTCTATTTTTGTAACTTTTTTTCTAATAAGACTTTCATATTTATAAATACTTCTAAATTCTAATAAATACTTAAATAATCAAAAAAACTCTCTAATCATCATATTTGTATAATTAAATGATTTAAGACTATATTTTTAACCAATACACCAATTAAGATCCATTGGTGGGACTCACATAACCAAGTTATGAAATGTGATAACTAACTATTTTAATGTCATCAAGATCAACATTCATGGACTTCACTAAGACAATATGCAATCTAACATACTCTTGCTATATCGACAAGTAGTCTGACTTCACATTCAAAAATAAAAAATATATAGCTTAATACAATACATTTTAAATCTCTTAGTCTATAAAATATAAAGTATTGGATAGAAGAAGATTTATATTTATATTATAGCAAGAAAGGCCATAAAACTTGCAATTGTATAAAGAAACAAAATCAATGCATCACCAAAATCAAGAGTGTAATCATTGAAGAAAATGAAGATATTTAATTATAATAGGGAGTGTACAGTTGGACAATTCAACATTGCAAAACTATTCAAGTTCCTCTCTTTTTGCTTAACCTACTTATTGTTTTATAATTCCTTTGTATTTCGGCCCTCAAAAGCTTCAAGCAATTGCCTTATTAGATTTAGAGATATCTGCTTGTTTTCTTAATGAAGCGCTTGTTAAGCTTCATAAAATTATTTTAGTACAAAAATCCAAATCTATTCATATAAAGATAATAGATGGACAATTCTTATCCTTTGGTAGTATCACCCATAGAACAATGCCTATAGAAATGTCATTTAAAGACCATAGCAATCAAATTGTCTTCAATATTATTAAGACTCCTTCAAATCTTATCATTCTTGGACTTTCTTAGTAGAAAAAGCATAATCCATCTACAGATTGGAAGTCATAAAGAATGATATTTCTAATAAAAATCCTTGTAAGAAAACTTTATAAAAAATCACGAGCTAGTAAGCTTTTATTTGTTAAAACAAGGATCTTTATAAGATTGGCTAAAGAAAGTATACCATTTGTTATTTATGCAACTCCAATTAAAAAAGATATGACTTCATCAACAAGTATTCTAGAGTAGTATAATAAATTTTAAGATGTTTTTGAAAAGAAGAATGTTGATATATTATTAAAATATTGACCATATAATTGTACCATAGATCTTCAAGAAGGAACACAACTACCTTTTGATATAATTTATAACCTTTTTCAAAACAAGCTTTTGAGATTGAAAGATTATATTGATGAAAATCTTACAAAAAACTTAATTACACATTCAAAGTCTTGAATAGGTGCACCTATATTTTTTATAAAAAAAAAAAGATGGTTCTTTACATATATACGCTGATTGTTGGAAATTGAATAAGATAACAATAAAGAATTATTATTTACTACCATTAATCTCAAGACTTTTTGAGCAACTCGGTTAAGCTAAGATCTATACTAAGATAGATCTTTGTAAAGTATACAACTTAGTACGGATCAAGGAGAGAGACAAATAGAAGACCATATTTTAAATAAGGTATGGACATTTTAAATACAATGTCATATCCTTTGGATTAACAAATATATCCACTATCTTTGAGCATTTAATAAAAATCATCTTTCAAGAGCATTTAGACAAGTTCGTGGTAATTTATCTTAATGATATCTTATTTTATTTGAAAAATCTAGAAGAATAGAAGGAGAATATTAAATTGATATTACAAAAGCTATAAGATGCAAGTTTGTATGTCAAATTAAAAAAATATATATTTCATCAATCAAAGATGATATTTTTGGAATATATCATATCTATTAAAAATTTGATGATGGATCCTAAGAAGGTAGAGGCGGTTATGTAGTGGGCCATTCCGAAGACTATAAAAGACATATAATATTTTTTTAGATTTATAAACTTCTATTGAATCTTTATCAAAAATTATTTTTAAATTGTCACTTCTCTTACTTGATTGATATACAAAGACAAGTTGAAATGGATACCTTAAGCAGAAAAGACTTTTTCAAATCTCAAGACAATGTTTATCACAATTCCAATTTTAGTACATCCATCTTTTATAAAAGCATTCAATATGGAGATTATTGCTTTGGATTTTGTACTAAAGGCTGTACTTTTACAAATAGATATAGACAATAAATTCCATCCTATTGTATTTTATTCTTGAAAATTTTTTGCTATCAAAATTAATTATAAAATCTACAATAAGAAAACTTTTTATTATTGTGGATTCTTTTTAAGAATGGCATTATTTCTTTAAAAGAACAATGCATCCTATAATTGTATACAAAATCACAAGAACCTAAAATATTTTATATCAGCTTGAATTTTTAATTGCCATCAAGTTTGATGGAATATGTTATTATCTTGATTAAACTTTGTTATTACTTATGAACCTCAAAAGAAATAAGGATTGTTTGATATTTTATCAAGAAGATCATATCTTGTACCAAAGGTAGGAAATGTAATATTTAATCAATAATATGCAATTTTATTGAAGCCAAAGTAATTTTGTCTTTCTAATATTATTACATTGGTATCTAATGATTTTAGTTTCCTCAATAAGGTACGTGCTACAACCACTAATGATATTTTGGCCCTTAATATCAAATGTAGTTTTAATAAAAATATTGACAAATTTAAGCTTGAGAAAGATTTTTTATATTTTAAAGAATATTTTTATATCTCAAAAAGACCAATAGAATGCCATGATTTTTGAATTATAAGTCACTTTGGATTTAACAAGACATTAGAACTTATTTTTAAAGATTTTTAGTGGCCTCAAATATAAAAGACTGTGAAGAACTTTGTATTCTCTTATAACATCTGTTAAAGGTCTAAGAATCCTTGACATCATCTTATAAACTCTTATAGTCCTTGTTTATTCTAAGATGGTTATAATCTTTTATTTTAATAGATTTCATCACAAATCTACCACCATCAAATTCATTGAATAATATACTTATAGTAGTTGATTAGCTCACAAAGATGGCTCATTTTATTCCTTGTAAAAAAACTTGATTCTAGTGAAGAAATGGCAAGGCTCTTTCTTGATAATATATATATATATATATATATATATATATATATATATTGATATCATGGCCTATTAAATAATATTATATCTGATTAAAGATCTTAGTTTATATCTAAGTTTTAGAGATGTCTTTTTAAAATATTAAAGGTGGATATAAATTTTTTTTTGGCTTTCCATCTTTAAATTGATAATCAAATAAAATGAATTAATTAAATCTTGAAGTATTATTTATAATATAATATCAATTGCTAATAAGACAATTGGATCTTATATCTACTATTAATAGAATTTATATATAATAATATTATTTATACCTCAATTTAATAAATACTATTTTATTCTAACTATGGATATTACTCAAAGCTTGATCTATAGAATATATCAAATAATAACAATCCAATAGCTGAAGGATTTGTAAAGCATCTATTGCAATATCAAATAACCTTGAAGCTTCAATTACAAGCAACTCAAGATGCTTATAAGACACTTGCAGATAAATTTAAAAATCAGCTATATGCTTTTTGTATTAGTGATAAAATATGGCTTCTTTGATGGAACATCAAGACCAAGTAGCTATGCAATAAGTTGAACTATCAAAGGTTAGGACCATTTTCTATCCAAAAATAAATTAATTTAATGGCATATTGTTTAAAACAACCATCTTTTATGAAGATATATCTAGTTTTTTATGTCTTTCTTTTAGAACCTTATAGAAAGTTGCATATTTTGGAAAGAGTATAATAATTGCTATCTAATATTAAAATCAAAAATCATGAAGAATATAAGATTAAAAAGGCATTTGATTCATAGAAAATATAGGACAAATTAGAATATCTTGTTCATTAATATGGTTATGATATCAATGAGCGCATATGAGAATTAATCAAAAATCTTGCCAATGCACCTCAAAAGATATAAAAATTTATTGAATCTATCTTCACAAATCAAAATGTATTTGATGATAACTTCTTCATGAAAATTGGATTTGAAAAATATCTATAAAAAAAAGAGAATCAAACTAAAATCTTTATTTTAATTCTTCTAAATTTAGCAAATACTTATAAAAGTAAGAAATAAGAGCTAGGAGTTGGAGGATAGAATCTAGGGAGAAGACATGAGAGAAATAAGTTTCTAATCTATCTTATATATATTAGTGTGGAGGAATAGATAGAATGTATAAAACCTTATATCCTCAATCTTTAAGACTTCACTTGGACGTTTAGCTTGAAATCAATTAGGAAGAAGTTATTCATTTTGGAAGTTTGTTAATAAGTATCAGATTGGTTGGAGATACAATTAGGTGAGTTCTTCTTCAACGTGGTGTAAATTATTTGCAAAGAATCTTTTTTGTAATATAATCTTTATCGTTAACCATTGTAATAGATAATTTTTTAACTGCTTTAGTATGAAGAAATAAAAAAAAAAAAAAAAAAAAAAAAAAAAAAAATTTGAGCTCCTTGCTATCCCGGAACATAATTTTTTTTTATATTATTATTGATTAGGATCACTCCCATAAAGGGTCATACTATATAGTAATTAAAATTAGAAAAAGTCTTGCTTGAGCTGATACTCAAGCAAGCATTCTTTTTTTAGTTGCTTCTGTTTTGTTTCCCTTCCCTATTGGAAGGTATTTTAAATGGATTGCAGGTGGAAGGCCAAAAAATATTTTAATTTGATTTTGTAGAAATTAGTATGTTAAAATTATAAGTCTAGGTGAATGTTATGTCTATAGTTGCGCTAGATGCATTGTTCTACTAGATCTAGATAACTTAACTAATTCCTCCTATAGAATATTCAAAAATTTGGAAGAAAGAAGTTATATAGAATAATTAAATTCATATGCTAATTGAATGGAGAGGTGGAATTAAAGTGTGGCCTTATTCGACATTAAAAAATTAGCCCCAAAATTTTTGATGATCCTCTTCCATCTTTGAGCAAATATGCATTTAGGAAGCTAAGGGATGAAAGGTTGAGTCCCTCCTACGCTAAAAAGCAGTGAACTTCCTAACCGAAGGGGAAGGGCTAAGTGATCGGATATGGGACAAGGTCGGCCCTTCCTTCTCTTTTGAGGTGACCTACCACTAAGGTGAGAAGAAATGAAATTTAATGTTCAAAATATTTATTCCTCTTAGGCCATGTTAAATTAGATGTACAAAGCTACCAGGTTCCAAAATCCAATTTTAATTCCACGACTAGGTGAATCACATCAACATCGGTAAAATCCTTCAAAAAGTAGAAAAATCCTACCAAAAGGCAATCAACTTGAATTTAGTGGGATTTTAATTAATCCACTTAGTCCATCAAGTGACTTCATTGAAGTCAATCTAGATAGTACCAATCCACCTTTTAATCCAATGACTTCCACTTTTAGTGGATTACCAGATCCAATAAGTACTTCTTTCTTAAACCAACTCGGATTAGAACAACTGCTAATTCCAATATCTTCCAAGGATCCTACTTTAGATGTTAGAGATCCTTTAGAAATACTTTTCAATCCCTTGGTCCAACCAAGAGATTTACCTATCGTAATTCTAAAAGATTTATAAATTGCACCTATGCCACACAACCTCCTTATATTTTAAGGGACTAGGAATGATGATCCAACAGCACATATAGAGAGGTTTATGGAACTTTTGACAACATGTTTGATAACCAATCATGGATATTATCTTGTATGATTTTCAACCATGTTAAAGAATGGAACTTATGAATGGTATAGGAACTATCCCCCTTAAACCTTTAAAAATTGAAACATGCTCATGAGAGCGTTCTTAAAGAAGTTTAGACCAGAAGTGGGACAAAGTAACACCCTCACGGCCCTTTCTTCTTTGAAACAAGAAAAAAGAGAGGAAATTATCAAATATATTTAGGAATTTGAATTAGTAGTAACTCAATTTGTAGAAATTCTTTTCACAAAAGACACCCTTATCCACTTTTTTATCCAAGGATTCAACAATGAGGGTACAATTAGAGAAATCATCAAAAGAAGGCCAAAAAACTTAGATGATGCTAAAAAGATAGCATAGGTGATTAGAGACATTGACAAACAATAAGAAATGATGTAGAGGAAGGAAGACCATAGAATCCCAAGTTTTATACCAATCTATGCCCAAAATATAGATAAGTCTCAAGAACACCCTTATAAGATTGTGAGAAATCAATTTCAACCTATAATCTATTATCCTACATCTTTAGAGGTTAGACTACCACCTAACCTCCTAGAATTGACATATCCAGAGGATAGCAATAGGTTGAAGGAAGAATTTTTTAAAAAAAATCTTCAAAATCAAAGGGAATTTCAGAACAAACTAGCACAATAGATAAAGACCATATAAGAAGAAATGATCTTTTTAATTAAGGGCCAAAATCCAAACCAGGCTCCACCTCCCATAGAATCTGATAGGCATACTTTAGAGTTGTGGTGTACTCAATGTAATCAACTAAAGCACACTAGCAAATTTTGTTCAAACTTATAAAATTATCAACATAATCTTAGTTGGCAACAATCCTATATTACATCTCATAAGAACCAAGAAAATTCAAGGCTTAACATTCATCCAAAAAATCATAAAAATTCTAATGAGAGCTTTAAAAACCAATCACAACAATGGCAAGAAGTGCATCACCTTTGTGGTAATAGGCACCTACCTCGTAACTGCTGGACAGAAAATAAAATAATGTGTAGAAATTGTGGGAGAATCCATCCTATGAAGGTATGTAGACAAATTGATAAGATAATCTCCTTGAAGTTTCTATAAGGAAATTATCATGAACAAGTCCAAGATCAATTGAAAGAAGTAAGAAATTCTAGTTCAGATAATAGTTTAAAATCTCCAAATCTACTCTATGACTACAACAATAATTGTCAAAATCAACATCATCCTTAAAATTTAAATACTAAGCAAGGATTCATTCTTCTAAACGTTGGTTAATTGCAACATAGCCAACAATATGATAGCCAAGATTCATAAGATGTGAGGTATTTAGAAATATCAAATAAAAAATAAGGCTTTTAATTTATTAAGGATCAACCTTCATCTTCTCAAACCAACTATATTTCACATGAAGAGGTTCTTGAGAAGATTAAAGAACTTCCTAATATACCAGCCTTGGCAGTTATGACAAGGTCTCAATATACTAGTCCTCCTCTTCCTACTTCAATTGATAGTGAAAATAGTTCAAAAGATTCTCCTCACTTTTCAGATTTAAATAAAGCCACAAAAGAAGCAATGGTTAGTATAAAAGATTCTAAGAAGTATCTCAAGTCCTTGAATCCAAATCAAGTAGACTACCAAGAAACTTAAAGAAAAATATCCAAATAGACGAATTTTTTTTTAAGGAAGAGTGGGAAGGACCTAGAATTTCTAATTTTGAATTTAATTTTTCACCTCAACTTAAAAAGAGAATCAAGTTGGATCATATGATATATGGGAGGATTTGAAGAAAATAAATACAGATATTATAATTGCTTAATTATTAGAAGTTTTTCTAATAATAAGAAAGAGCTTTAAAATATTCCTTTCTATTAACAAACATTAAAGGTCTAAAATAAAAATCCAATCTCATATTAGAACTATTCAAGGAGCACAAGAAGTGAAGGCAATTCAATTGGAGATGTCTATAGTAGATAAAATCATACCCTATACTATTGTAGATGGAAGTAGTGGTTTAAATATTATGCCAGTGAGAATTATCAAAAAATTAGGATTTAGTATCATTGGACGTTTTCTTTTTGTGATCAATATGGCTAATCAAAGCCAAGATATGCCTCTTGGATAAATTAGTGGTTATAGAATGATGATGGAAGGTGGAGAATACTCCCTCATCTTTCATGTGATTCACATATATCCTAATAAAAATTCATATCCATTGCTTTTAGGTAGACCTTGGCTAAAGGCAGTAGATGATATTAATTATAAAAATATCTTTGGAATGAACTTTGATGGCACTCAAGTTCATGAGTTAGATGGCTTAATAGAGGAAAACGACCTTATTCCATCTTTACAATTTAAACAGACTTCTAGTGGGCTTACAATTGGAAATGACATGGCCAATTATCCATAAATACCAAATGATTGGTATAGAGGACCCATAGAGCAATCGCATGTATATGAACTTGATTACAAATTGATGGATGTATCTTTTGAGAATGAAGATCCAAACCTAATTAAAATTGGAGTTCAATTGATAGAAAGATTGACAACTAAACAATCATTGATGGATAGATTGGAACGTTGTCGTATAGTGACATGGTCATTAGGTAAAAGAAAGAGGGAATAACTATAATATATAGGAGCTCAAATAGAAATATTTGAAAAAAATTATCTTAAAATTATAGATAATAGAGAAGAAAATAGAAAAAGGTTAAAAGGCTAATATTGCCTTTTTATTGGAGAAGTTTCTACTTACTTGGTATGACCATAAATAAGACAAAACAAAGTATATAGAAAAATAGATAATATAGGAATCATTAGGGAAGAATTAAGAATAGATTTGAGAAAATTTTATCTCAAAAATCTCAAAATAGATACACAAGGAGGATTGGTTATGAGTCGGGGTCGGAATCAAATCTTAAGGCACAAAACTACATGCCTACGGTGGATTGAAAGTTTTTTTTGCAGATCAAAAGGTGGGATTAGAAAACAAACTAAAAGATCTTTCTTTGAGTATTGGTTGGGAGTGATTTGAATTTGTAACAACTTTGTAAGGACTTTGCAAAGTCAAGGTTGATTTCAATAACTCTGATTTTTATAAAATATATTGGAGTTTTCATTTTGTGAGATTAGTTATAGATCTATAGATGAGATTATGAACTGCCTTAGGTTGAAATAAGTTAGTTAAGGCTTAGTTTAGAGTTTGGCTAGGGCTTATTAGAGTTTATTTTAGGCTTTGTTAGGATTTATTTTAGGATTTGGCTAGGATTTAGATTAGGATTTGTTTTAGGATTTGTTAGGATTTGACCAAGGTTTGATCGGGATTGATTAGGATTTAATTAGGATTTATTTTAGGATTTGTTAAGATTTGACCAAGGTTGATTAAGATTTAGTTAGGATTTATTTTAGAATTTATTAAGGTTTGATCAAGATTGATTAAAATTTAGTTAGGATTTATTTTAGGATTTGTTAAAGTTTAATCAAGATTGACTAGGATTTAATTAGGATTTATTTTAGGATTTATTAAGATTTAATGAGGATTGATTAAAATTAAATTAAGATTTATTTTAGAATTTATTAGGATTTGACCAAGATTGACTAGAATTTAGTTAAAATTTGTTTTAAAATTTGTTAAGATTTGACTAAGATTGACTAGGATTTAGTTAGAATTTATTTTAGGATTTGTTAAAGTTTGACCAATGTTGATTAGGATTTAATTAGGATTTATTTTAGGATTTATTTTAAGATTTATTAAAATTTAATGATGGTTGATTAAGATTTAATGATAATTGATTAAGATTTAATTATGATTTATTTTAAGATTTTTTAAGATTTGACCAAGATTGACTAGGATTTAGTTAGGATTTGTTTAGGATTTATTAGAATTTGTTAAAATTTGATCAAGATTGACTAGGATTTAGCTAGGATTTGTTTTAGAATTTTTTAAGGTTTGATCAAGGTTGATTAGGATTTAATTAGGATTTATTTTAGGATTTGTTGGAATTTGACTAGGATTGATTAGAATTTAGTTAGGATTTATTTTAGGATTTGTTAAGATTTGACCAAGATTGATTAGAATTAATTAGGATTTATTTTAAAATTTGTTAAGATTTGATCAGGGTTGATTAGGATTTAGTTAGGATTTATTTTAGAATTTGTTGAAATTTGATCAAGGTTGACTAGCATTTAGTTAGGATTTGACCAAAGTTGACTAGGATTTATTAGGATTTGACCAAATTTGACTAGGATTTAGTTAGGATTTGTTTTAGAATTGGTTTGGATTTAACCAAGATTGACTAGGATTTAGTTAAGATTTGATCAAGGATTGTTTAAAGATTGATTAGAGAGGTTAGGACTAGTTATTTTTATTTCTTTTTATCTTCTACAATGAGGTGCCTAAAGCATTCTTGAGTAAGACTTCATGACATATGAAAACATTTAAAAGGTCTAAATGAGGCTAGGAGACGGAGTGCTCAACACACAGAGGCAATACAAAGAAGAAAGAAAATTGCCTTTGACAAACGACATAAGGTCAGAATACTTAGAATTGGCATGTTGGTCCTTTTACAAGATGCTAGGAAATTAGATTTTCCAAGAAAGTTTGATACTTTTTGGCTGGGCCCTTATTTAGTTAAAAAAGTCTTTCTAAACAATTCAGTTTAGTTACAAATACTAAATAAAAAAGATTTTTTTACTAGAACTTCTAGAAATAGATGTAAAGAATATAGAGTGTGATTTTTATTACACACCAAAAGAAAACACCTCATCTTTATGTTCATTTTTATTCAAGGCCTAAGAAAAAATTAGAGTCATGAAAATTTAATGAAATTAAGAGATGAACATTGGAATTTAAGAGAAGCAACAAATTTATTTATTAGTCTTTTCTTCTCTCAAAATTTAGTCTCTTTCATGATGCAATCAAGTATATTCCAAGTAAGTGAAGAAAGTATTTTAATTAGACCCTCATATTTTTTGAGTATTAAAAAAAAAAAAAAAAAAAAAAAAAAAAGTATTAGAATTTATAACTTGTACTTGATAAACATCCAAGGAAAGTAGAAGTATTGGTCACAAGAGAGGTTGTTGATGGAGCATCCCAAGTTCGAATCCGGTTGGAAAAATGAGCTACTCCAATAAGCTAGTATTAATATATGAAAAGACCAATCTTAACATCCAAAGGATATATAGGCCTTAGAGGGTTGATACTAAAATCCTCTCATGTTCAGAAGGAATCTAAAAATATTTATTTTCTATTTTTTTATCTTTTAGCTCTGATTTCTTTGTCTATAATCACTAATTCTTAGGTTAGATTTAATTTTCTCTATCTTCTTTGTTTAGTTCTATGGAATAAAATCTATTTTAGTTCCTTTAAATTAGTAGCAACTTACTCATTTTTATTTTGGATAGTTGTTAAAAACTTCTTTAGAAAAATCCTCTTTTTATTCAATAGCATTTTTTAGAAGACAATTTTAGGTTCTTCTCTTTTGCAAGTCGTCCGAGATGGCCACCATGTGTGAGTCATCAAATTGACTCATTAGTTGTTTTAGGACAAAAGGATGCATTTAACTACCAAAATTATAATTATTAGGTGAAGATGTATTTAAAAGATGCTAAATAAAAGAGAATATTATTAATAGAAAAGAAATGGAGTCTTAATAAGTCTTGGAGGCAATTATTTTAGTTAATTTAGTATTTTTTTTTAATTTTAAAAATTAGTATTTAGTTATGGGGCCCAATGTCTACATTGGCCTTCTATCTATATGTATTACTTATGAAAAACATATAAATGTTACTTAGTAGGTAAAAGAAGCATGAGAAAAAAACCTCATATCTTTTTAGTTATTTATGTAGAAAATAGGATTTAAATTGATTTAAATTGATTTTATTATTATAAAAAATCTCCAAGGTAGAATAAAATAGTTTTAAATTGATATTATCATCTTAAAACTATTATAGATGTTTTTAAAGTTTATTTAGAATTTATTTAGAGTTTTTTAGGATTTTTTAGAGTAATTTTGAAGACTTTGGTAAAAATAAGTTTTACCACCTTGGGAGCCATTATGAAGAAATGGAACAAGATTTGAAGGCCATTCAAGGTCCCTAGGCTAATTGGATATTTTTAAATACCATGGTGAAGTCAAAAATGCAAAAATATTAGTTCTACTAGTAGAAAATAGAAGGACCAGTAGCTAGTGTAGTCCTTGTAGGAAGGGAGGTATACAAGTCCCATATGGATTGTAGCACCTTAGATGTAGGTAGGAGGATAAGACTAAGGCCTTGTGGCCTCTCTAAGAGACCCACATATACTACTTGTGAGCCTTGGTGAGATTCGAACTCTTGATCTCTTAAGCAAGTTATCCTTGAGATAAAAATTACTCACTTAACTTTTCAATTTTTTACCTTTTATCTTTGAACTATCATAACTTACTCATAATAACTTGAATTTACATATTTTTTACATCATTAAAAAGATAAAAAAATTACCTATTTAAAAATATAATTTTTTTTTATTATTATTTTTTATTAGATAAAAATCTAGTGAATAGATTATGACTAGTTTTTTAAGGTGTAATTGCTTAGCTACATATATTTCACTTATTTTGTGTTTGTTTTTCTTTTATTCTTGTTTTTTGCTTTCTTCATTTCATACCACCAATTACAAATAATTTTTAATTAAAGCCATCTTATAATTTGAGATGAGGGGTGAATTTTACTCTCACAATAGTATCATTATCTAGAAGGCACTTCTATTTTATCACCATATATACTGATCATAATATATACTTATATTTTATCACTATATATACTGATCACAAGAATCTTAAATATTTCATATCAATATGCATATTGAATTGTTGTCAGGTATATTAAAATATGTCTTTGTCAAGATTCAAGTTCATTATCACCTATTGGCTAGGAAAACAACAAGGTCTATATGATATCCTTTCTAGATGTTCTTATCTTATATCAAAAGAAGGAGATGCAGCTTTTTATCAATAAAGGGCGATCATCTTGAAGTTGGAGCAATTTCATCTTTGAGCAATGAAATCAATATTGATTGTTGATTTAACTTTCAACAAGTAAATTTAGTCAAATATGTCTTTAGATCCTCTTATTTATGGTATTAAGAATAATTCATCCAAATCTTATGATACTTTCAAGTTTGAATTTAAGAATAATCTACTCTATTTCAAAAGATGCTTAGATGTTTTAAAAGGTAAAACACAACTACATACTCTTGAAGCTCGTCACAACTTCTTTGCTACATGATATTTTGAACATAACAAAATTTTGGAACTAATATCAAGAGATTTTTGATAGCCTCAAATGTAAAAGGCTGTTAAAGAATTTATACAATCATGCAATATTTATTCAAAATCAAAAACTCCTTGTCATCAACCTTATAGACTTCTCTAACCATTATCTATATCAGAACAACCTTGGTCTTCTATTTCTATGGATTTTATGACAGATTTTTTAAATTCAAATTTATATGATTTTATATTTGTGATTGTAGATTGTTTCACCAAAATGGCATATTTTGTATCGTATATAAAATCTATTATAGATAAAAAATAAAAAATAAATAGGTAAACTCTTCTTTGATAATATTTAATACTATCATGGATTATCAAGGTATATTATATCTGATAGAAGAATGTAATTTGTATTAAGATTTTGAAAAATCTTTTTTAATATATTAAATATAGATATAAAATTATCTTCAGCTTTTCACCCTAAAATTGATGGACAAATAAAATAGATAATTCAAGTTTTAGAGTAATATTTGACGTGTACTATCAACTATCATCGAGATGATTAGACAACTCTTTTGCCATTAGTAGAGTTTATTTATAATAATTTGATATATTCTTTTATTCTACAAACTCCATTCTTTATCAATTATGGTTATCATCTATGATTTGATACTTTTAATTTTTCAAAAGCTAATAATTCTATAGCAAAATATTTAGCAAATTGATTGTCAAAGCTACATACAAATATGAAGGTACAATTAAAAGAACCTAAAGAATAATAAAAGATCAATATAGATGTCTATTACAAGAAACAACCTCAATTTCATGTAAGTGATAAAATATGATTACTTTATCATAATATCAAGACTATTTGTTTTTGCAACAAGTTGAATTATTGTACCCTTGAACCATTTCCAATTTATAAATTAATTAATTCAATTGCTTATTAATTATATCTATCAAAATCTATGAAGTTCCATCCTATATTTCACATGTCACTGTTTGAATCATATAAGATAGTGCATATACAAAGAAGAAGACAAATGTCATTACCTCCTATAGAAATAGATAACAATAATTTAAAGTGAAAGATGTTTTAGATTTAAGATGGCATTGAAATTGGCTAGAATGTCTTATACATTGATATAGATATGATATTAGTGAATATACATGAGAGCCATCTAAGAATCTAGCAAATGCATCAGTAAAAGTGAATATATTTCATCAATAATATCAATCAAAATCAAAATAAAGAGTCAAAAAAATCTTTGCTATAAATCAAAGCAGGTTCAATAGAGATTTTATTCTATCTTGTATCATTATTTTCTATTCTTTTAAATTTTTTAAGGCCAAAGAGATGGAGAATCAACAGCCACCAAATTCAGCTCAAGAGCTATTATTTGTTGATTTATTGGACAAGACATTACAACTATCACAACCTTCAAAATAATAACATACAGATAAAGATCCTCAAAAATGACATATCTTTCTTTAAATTGATGGCAAGATACAATATGTTTGATATCACAACCTTGGAAGAGACTCTCGCTGTTTAGTGATACTTTTAGAGATAGAAACTACTCTTGATGGTGTTTCAAATATTTTCTTTGAAAGAAGTTATGAAAGCCTCAACAATAACCAAATATTATGGTAGTCCTTTTGCATTGATATAAGACACTATTGATGGCTAAAAAAACTTATCAAATATCTTTAAAGAGAATAAAGATTAGAATATGTGACAAATATAATTTGGCACGTCTTGGACTTCTTCAACATGTAATCACCATTTTTTGTGGAATTTATTCCTAGAAGGGGAGATAATGTCATGGACATAAGATTTATTTCATTAATTATGTAATTAATATAGATAGATAGAAATAAATAAAAATAGATTAATTTAATAATATCTTATAAAAAAACTTTATAAAAGCTTTATAGATGTGATTTCACCTTTATACATGTCTATAGGTGATTGATAGGTTAAAAACTTGGTCAATAATTTAGTCATATATCACACATATTGATAGCTTGTAGAACAAGCTAAGTAAGTGGCACACTTATAAGAAACTTATTTTGCAAGTTTGACATATGATTTATAAATTAGACATATATTAGAAGTCCTATAGAATGTTGCCACATAGCTCTTATATAGATAGTATATATAAAGATAAGAGTAAAGCCTTCTTCATTCTTGTCAATGCCTTTTTTGTTCTTAGTCTTATTTTAAGAGTCTTTAGTCTTCTTGTCTTTGACAATAGCTATTCTATTTTAAATATTATTCCATCTTTGAGTGATTTTAGGCAACTAATATGTGACATCAAGGATATGAATCATAAAAGATGTCACATATTAGTTGCCTAAAATTACATATATAGACTAATATAGAGCATGTCCTTTGTCGTAATACTTAGATCTTGGCTATTGCCTAACGAGCCTTGTCATATTTTCCAAATGCTTCTACAAATGATTTCATAAAAGCTTTAAAGTTACTTAAAATTGATAATTTTTTTTCAAATAAGAGAGCAAATCATAATAATGCTTGTCCCATAAATAAGGTGCCAACCAATCCAATCCTTGATTTTTTTGTCGGATAAGTATTAAATTATAGAGGGACTATTAATCAAATTTGATTGACAAATCTTTAGAACTTCAAACGTGTATTATTATATTTTTTTGAAAGACTAACTTGAGACTCATTACATTGCAAAATAGGTAGATTTCTTTGATACAATATAAGTAGTAGTACATCTTCAAGTGCAAAATTTTAAGATATTGTAAAAACTAGTAGTAGTACATCTTATTAAGTAGTAGCACCAAAATATTAAGATATTGTAAAAACTAGTAGTAGTACATCTTATTAAGTAGTAGCACCAAAATATTAAGATATTGTAAAAACTAGTAGTAGTACATCTTATCAAGTAGTAGCACCAAAATATTAAGATATTGTAAAAACTATCATTAAGTATAAAGTAACTTTAAATTTTTAAATTAAAACTAAAATAAAAATAAAAATAAAAATCAAGATTGAGAATAGCATTTGTCTTAATTCTATATATACTAGCTAATAAGAAGGTCATGTAGAAATTGCTTAAAAATCACAAGGCTTATAAGTCAAATTTCTAAGTTATAAGATACTTTTGTAATAAAAATCTAAATATAAAATACTTCTTAGAGAAGTTTTTAATACCACACAATTCATTTAAGAACATTTAAAGATTTAATTTGCTTCTAAAAAGCTTCATCTACAGATTTTGAAAAAGATCTTGTTTACTTAATATTTTTATAACTATGTCTATTTACTTCTACTAACTTAAATAATATAGGTTTGTATCACAATATTATTAATTTAAATTAAATTACATTAATTTGTATTAGATCATTTAAAATTTACATATGATATTTTATAAAAATAATAAATTTAATTTATTAATTTGATGTATGTTAATTCATATAAATTACTTCTTTTAATGTCTTTTAATAATTGATTATTATATAAAAAATCTCATAAATATATTTATTTAGAATATATATATTTAAAATTATCAAATATAAATATTTTGTATTATTCATAAGACTTAATCAAATTTTATTGATAGTTTTTTATTTGAAATAGATTTAATAAAAATAGTCAAAACTTAGTAATATATAAGATATATTCTAAAACTTATATTTTACAATAAATATATATATTTTTTAAATAAATCTCTTTTTATTTTATTTTAAAAAAATTAATATAATATCTATTATAAATTATTAAAAATAGATAAGAATTTTAGACTTAATTATTAAAAATTATATGTATTAAGCCAACATAATACTAATATAAAGAATATTTCTAAATCCTACTTAGATTTAAAAAATCAAGATTATAGAAAAGATACAAATATAAAAATAATTGCACTTGTTGAATAAGTTTTTAAATATTTTTTTATTTTCCTATCAAATTTATTAAAAATTCTATTTTTATACTCTATTGAAACTAATTAATAACCTTTTATACAAGAAACTTAGATGGTTGATTTTTCAACTTTTTTTTGTCAATAATAGTTCTTCCAACTATTATTATATTTGTTTAAAATATTTTAAAGAATTTATAAAAGAGTAGTATCAATATAGACATTTCACAATTCTTTTATTAATACTTATAAGCTTTTTTAAAGTCATAAAATAAATTTAATAATTAATATAATAAATTTATTAATTAATATAATAAATTTAAGATAAATTTTTATTAAAAAAATAAAATTTGGATAAAGGTATCACTTAAAAGGTGATTAAATACTTCTAAAATGTATTAGTATTTTGAAAGAAGAATAATAAATTTTATTTTTTAAAATTCTTACAAGAATATATCTTTTAGAATAAATATTTTATAATTTTTTAAATTACTTGATGCTTTTGTCAAAAAAGTAATACATTCTATTAAAAATAATTATTTTAAGATAAGATAGAATAGTATATTATTTACAAAGAAGATAAATCTAATTATTTTTTTAAAATAGTAATATTTTTAAATTAAAAATAAATCAAAGATAAAAAAGTAATAAACTAAGAAGTGTTAGAGACACAAGATACTAAATTAGAATCAAAGCAAGATTTAAGATTAGAAAGAAAGTAACAAAGCTTATTCAAAAATTGGCATAGAAAATATTAAAGTATCTTTATTCTTATCTCCTTATTCATATTATAGAAACTAGATCTTATAAAAACTCATAAGAAACATTCTAAGAATTGTAAAAAATTTAGAAGTCCAAAAAATCTTTTATAAAACTTCTAGAAGAATATAAAAGATTCTAAATGGTTAAAAAAGCCAATAGAAGCGACTAGAAGAATGTGATAAGTTCCTAAGAACTTCTATAATATTATAGAAGATTTCAAATAGTTTTAAAGGTTTCAAAAGATTTGCAAAAACTAAAAGATATATATGCATAAGAAAATTCTAAAAGAACCTAGAAAGTTTTAGAAGGTATTTGAAGCCAAGTTTTGGTGTATGAAAAAAAAAGTAATATACAAGCTTATATTAAACATAATTAAATCTAGATATTTTATATATCTTAAAAAAATATATGTATCTTAAATTATTAATTGGAATTTTTATAAATACTTATTTTATAAATTTAATATTTTTAAAAATTAAATATAGATAATTTATTTATTTAAATTAAACACAAATTCATTGATAAAGATGTGACCAATAAAGTATAAAAAATTATCCATATAATAGATAGTCTTTTATAAAAATATATATATAATTTTTTTTATTTTTTTTATTATTATAAAATTATATAAAATAGATTAAAATATATATATATATATATATATATATAATATTATAAAACTTTTTTAATATAAGATTTTTTTAATTTAAAAATTATATAATTATTTTTAAAATAATTAAGATTTCTATTATCACTACAATACTATTAAAGATTTTTAGAAGAATTGTGGTATTGCTTAGTATTATTAAGTTATTTTTTCTTTAAGATTCTAAATATTTTTTGGTACATAGAATAAGTCTTAAAAGAAAGTCTAATCATAAAAGAATTATTCTAAATAAACTATGAATGTTGTAACATAAATTTTAAAAATTACTAAACATCTATTTAAAATAGTCTATTTACTTGGCTTTTAATTTAGATATAAGAGCCTTGACCAATTATTCAAAGAATATTGTAGTATAATTGAAGTAAGTCTACAATAATACTACTTGGAAAATTTTGGATGTAATATTGAATATTTTTTAGAGTATTATTGAAATCTTTTTTAAAAACTTTATAAATATTTTGGAAAAAAATGTGAAAATAAAATTTAAACCAAGATTACAACCTATATAAAATCAAAATAAAGATGTTACAAATTTGATTAATTTATAACAAAAAAATTTGTTTTGATTCTGGTTTTGGTTTTTTTACATTTTTTAGCCTCAAATGATATTTTCTCCTAATATTAAATAAGCTTGACAAGATTTAAAAAATTTAAACTTATATATGATTAGAATAAAAAAGTCACTAATTTATATATGTGATAATAATATATTTATGTTATAGATCAACTTCTTTTAAGTTTTAGAAGTGCCATAGCAAGGATTGCATTAAAATATCTAGTCAAAGCATTTTGGTGCAACAATCCTAAATTTTGTAAAAGCTTTAAGTCTAAACAATCTTTTGACACAATCAAGATTTTTTTTGTGAGGTTTCTTTGAAGTTTTATAAATTCAAATATTCTACCAAATGCCACCTTATTATACAAAGAATTACCCCTTAGTATTAAAAAATAAATAAATAAATAAATAAATAAATCTTATATTAATGTTATTTTTTTATTTACACAATTATATTTAAATCTATTAATATATCCAAATAAATAAGTAAATAAACTATACACACATACTTATATACGTATACTAGATATTTATTTATGCCATTTTTTTTAATCTTATAATATGTTCAAAAAAGCATTCAAACCCTAAATATGTGAAGATTTGATGGAAATTTCATCATAAAAGTCAGACTTTTGAGGTGGGTGACGGGGGGTTGAGGAGGGAGGGCGGCAGAAGAAGAGGAAGCCCCCTTCACTCATTCAAGCAGGTCTTCAGTGCCTTGGGTGGTCACCAAACCACCCTCGCAGCGTTGCCCTTCCAAGGATGATTTGAATGCGTGCCTCCTGCCAAATACTAGGTTCTCGACTTTCCCATACCACCGAATAACTTGACGACCCTACCATAACCACCATTCCTCAACCAATCATTCTTTAATATATATATATATATATATATATATCTGGATTTACATATACGTAGAGCTCAAATGAATATTCATCATGCAGACAACCCTATTCCCACTCACATTGAATATCAGCACCATGGCCATTGAGACCAGGGACACCGCATAATGGGCTTCAAACTTGGGCGTCAAAAGCTTGAAACAGCTTTGTCAAAAGAAATCAGCTCCGCTAAATTTGCACTGGATGCTTTGTTTTTCTCATGGTAGGATGTGGATGGAATATCCAATTATTGGGGACCAATATAACTTTAACAAGTGTAGTCGAAGAAAGACAGAGCGACGAATGCCGGAATGACCTCGTATGAACAGTATAGAAAATCCAATATGTTGCTTTTCTTTGTTTGACGATAAAGATTATTTAATGCTCCCACTTGTATACTTCAGACCTCTTCTTAGATTAATGTTGATATGTCGCTATTGATGGTTGTATGGAGTTGGTAGCAATGCAAGCGTTGGTGTGGTGACGTTGGAGAACAGTGTAGGGGGAGGGAAACCTCAGGCTAAAGGACTATGCCCAGTTTTGTCTTCATTTTATCCATTATAACCTGGCTGTTGTTGGTGTCAGGTGCCTCCATGCACCCTCATGACCTGTCCCAACACCAAATGCCAATCTCACTGTGCGTCATCAGTTGTTGCCGTGCTGTCAGGTAGCCAATCCATCTCAACCAATTCCAAACACCACATTCACCCCGCCCCCACCTAACCAAATCTGCCCTATTCAAACCCAAGTGGGAAGTATGCAACCTTGATTTTCAAAAAGTGACGCGAGTTTTAGATTGTCCGTCTTGACGAAATCTGGAAGCAGCTCCCAAGTTCCAATGAGGTCTTCGCACAGAAAATGCGGTCCGGCAGTGACAAGCCCGAATAACTTGCGTTTCTCGGGGTGCGCTAATTCAGTCAGAATAACGAGTCAGCGAATAAGTGCAGTAATAGTACTCTTCCTCACTGGAAATTGGGAAAATTCTCAACACAGGTAGATTTGCACCAAAATTGAAAAAAATAAAACAGTAGTACAACATTCACATATATTCAGTACTTTATATTGTACTAGACGGGATCCAGTGAAGGAGATGCAGCGATGCGGTAAACTGATGCGGAGGATGGGTAGAATTGGACCCTCCAACGCTGTATTATTAAATTAGAAGGATGGACTGATACATAATACCAGATATTCAGTTCTGACTGAACCGTGTGTCAACGTTCCTATGTAATTGAGGAGCCGGCCTGGCCAACCTTGATCAGGCCAGCTCATTTTATGACTTTATAGAATGAGGACGATTCATTGAGAGGAGAGGTGACCAGAATGTGACGAACTGGTCCTCCTAGCAGGGGAACCCAAGAAGGGTTGCAAAGGTTCATGACAAATTTAGTATCATAATTGATCTGGCTGCTTGGCTTAAACTATGGTACTATGACGCCCTCTGACTCTGCTATTGCTACAAATAAGCCAGTATGACTAGTCTTATATGAATCCTAATTCAATCTACTTCTATAACATCCAAAAAAAATGGTATTGAAAGTCACCGTTTGAAAGTACTTTTGTGAACAATCGGTTGAAGGTTTAACTTGGCGCCACCAATTTCCGACGTGTATATATAGATTACAAGTCAATCGCTTTGAGTATTGAAAATATCTACAAACTCGATCGTCATGAACTATCAAAAATTTTCCTTGTGAAAGGAGAATTTTGTGGAAGACTTCTGTGTGTACGTTCTTGAAAGGTTCTCAAGCTCATTCGCAAGAGCTACAGGACCGCAATAAAACACTCCTGAAATACATATAAACATATACAATAATAAGCTTTGTAACCTTGCATGAGACATAAATGCTAATTCAAAAGAAGGGTAGGAGGGTCAGAAGCAACTGTGACAAGATAATTTGGAGAGTCGTACCAATGCGTTTTTCCTGGTGTGTAGCTGCCAGCTTTGAGAAGACACTCTTCCAGTTCGGTCTTGCAAAATGTGTACGAGCCTGCAAAGAATTAGAAGGTTAGTGAAATGAAAATTGCACAAGGCATGCATTATAGATGCTGCAAAACTGGAGGGTACAAGTTTAAAAAATAGGATTTCAAAGACGGAGGATGGTATTAACACGTACCCGAGTGCCTGAAACTAGATCGACCCCATTTTTAGCGTGATGCAAGGCTTGCAACATCATGACCAACGTCGACCGAGCATCACCTTCCTCGTACACACTGGTCAAATAGTTGTGCATCTCAATGGACCCCTGCAAATACCATGACCCAACACTACAATGAGTAACAAAAGAATTCATCTCAGGCCAACTGAAGATTGAAGCCCGAGCCGATTAAAATATAGGAGTTTTACATCATTAGAAGTATGAAAGTAGAGGTCACCTTGTTATCAATCTCTTCGACTTCTCGCATGACTCCTCTGAACCAGTCGAAGGAGCCTTGCTCTCTGGTCACCCAGTAAAAGTATGCCTTGGGTTTTCTCTTCGCTTTCTTCTTGCTTCTCGTCCTCGGACTTTCCGTTGGGCGCAAATCAGGAGTTAAGCTCTGGAATCATGAGGTGAATTTTTAGCCTATCAATACATCCCTTCTGAGAAAATAGAGGAATCGATCACAAGTCTCAGATGAGAAAATTCAACAACGCGGTACCAGGATCACGTACCGGATCAGAATGTCCCAGTGAGTCATTTATGGTGTGATGAAGCATGTCCTTGAGGATGCTGATGAATGGCGTCGCTCCTATTCCGAGTCCAACAAGAAGAAGCACGTCATAATTGAGATAGTCTTGTGCAGGGGCACCGTAAGGACCATCGATGTACAGCTTCGGAAATCTGCAAACCCCAAAGCTGCTGGGTCAGATGACCGAGTCCCACCATCACGAAGGTTCTTGACATTTTAAGGGTTAGTGTGATATTCAATGAAATGGTGATGGAGGAGTACCTTGCAGCTAGTGTCAATTCACCACTAAGTCCATAATTGTTCACAGTTTGCAGGCGCATTCGTCCACCACAGGCATCTGAGAAAATCTTCTTCAACTCGGCAGTCCAGTCTCCCAGTGTGCGAATGTGGACACTCAGGAAGGGATCTTCGGGAGCAGAAGTGATAGAGAATGGATGCCATTCGAACGAGGAGATTTCAGGGCATTGCAAGAACAAGTACATGCCGCTCTTATACTTGAAGCCTTCTGGTTTGGACATATGGATGGCGAGGACGTTGCCGGTGTAAATCGCAGCCTGCCCACATGGCAAGGACTCATGAATGCCACATCTTACGGTGATACTACCATTGAAAAGAAACAACAAAAAAAAATAATCGAGAACAGCCAGAGATGGCAACCCTCACCTTGATAACATCCACCTTGCTGGAATTTGTACGGTACATGCGCAAGAACCGTTCGCCCGCATATAGAAGCAAGGGCACTGCAATGTATATCCAAGTTGAGCGCTCGAGAATCGGATTTGGGAGCAGGAGCTTGGATCCGTGGAGGAGGAGGAAGGCGTAGACGATGGCGAAAACGTGGTGCGAGTACCAGAACGCATTGAACCCCGTGAGCCGGTGGAATGGCCATGGCAACTTGACCAGACTCTGACGGAACCAGTGAGTGGCAAGCAAGAAGGCGAGAATCATAAGCACAACCATGATCACGCCACTGTACCCCACTGACATTCTGAGTATGTCAGAATATGTAGGTTGGAAATCAAAATCGTCACCCAGATACTTGAAAAACTTTTCCTTATCCGCTTCGACAAACCTCGGGATATCGCAGGTTATGTGGCAAGTAGCGTGGAGAATCACTCCCGCCGCTATACCTCCAGCTACAATCTGCACATACCAAATTTGCACGCTATATCAGATCAAGGCACATTCTTGCATTCTGCTCGCTGCACTCTTGTTTTCAAACTTATTGCCAAGATTAGACACGAGAAAGTTAAGCCAATAAAGAAGACGTGACTAACCTTGTGAAAATCAAGATTGTCGTCGAAGGGGATGATCCTTCGTAATCGCGTGGACCGCAGCCTTGTGAGTGTATTGCGGCAGACGGGGAGGAGTATAAGCGCCATGTTCAGCTTCAATGTCTCTGCAGCACCTTTCGCCACGCAGAGACAGTCACCCATTACCCACCATGCACTACGATTCCTATACTGGAGAAATTTCCATGCGAAGAGTCCCACCATGACCGATATCCAGAGGGCGAGTATCCAAATTCGTTTACAATTGTCCAGCAAGAAGTAAGCAGACTTCTCCGCAACTTCCATCATCCTAGACCTCTTGCTCTTCGGTGTCAACGTTTGACTGTTGTTCACAGTCGCCTCCCTCCCAAACCCCTGTACCGATCCGCTCATCAGAGTCTTCAATTGGCTCAGCTGCAAACATCCAACTCTAATTCATCAGTACCCGATCTCTTCATACCTCAACGATCTTAAAAACCTTAGTTTTGCTGTGAGGAAGTCGCAAGCAGTTACCTCTATATACTCAGCTCCATCTACATGGAGTCCTTCCATAATCAAAGCGGCATACTCAGCAGCCTGATCCTTTAATTTGGACAGCTTATTTGCACTTGCGCTCAACATTATTAACTGCTTCACTTCCTCGCCTGTGATGCGACCATCCAAATCCTTGTCACACCTGCAAGCGAAAATGAAACGTTGAATCCTTCAGCTAATACCAGACAGCATTGTGATCACAGGGGACTAACTTGTCTCCAAAATTGGCAGTTGCAGAGTCCGAGGCAGGGAATTCAATTACAAGTCAAAGAATAATTGCATCCGGGCGTCGAAGCTTTTATCCGCAATCTGCAGCCAATGCAGGTATAACTCATCTTTACCGATGCTTTCCACTTCAACCCCTTGCCGACGCACCAGTGCATCGAAGAGCTCATTTGCGAACTCTTTGGAGTCTTTCATCCCTGTGCACAAAACCACGATCCTTGTCACTTCACGATCCGAAACAGTACTGCTTTTCTTATGGCTTATTTTAGTTTTTCTATTAACAGAAGGTGGCCAAAACAGCCAACCGATGGCACGCACCGATACATTCAGCAAAATCTGTGCGGTGCAGCATGTTTTCTACGTTGGCGAGTTTGTGAAACCGCGCCTCTACTTGCTCCCACGACTTCTTTTGGTCAGCTGTGGCGGTAGCCTTGTTGATATATCGTAGTCCCTTAATCGCATATTCTGCGCGAGAAGATGTACTCTTCTGCATTCCAGTGGAGATAGGATTATCCAGCTCAGGGTCGAGAACCCCCGACTCGCTGGAAGGGCTGCCCATATCTTGAACCCTAGACGCATTTCGAGAACTTCTCGCAAGATCATTGCCTAACTGCTTCACTAAGGTCCCCACCGTCTTGATGCTCTCCCGGAACGAGCCCGAGTGATATGAAGAGGATAAGACTGGCATGGGACGAGTCGGTCGTCTAACGTCCAAATCATTCCCAGTATTTCTTCCTTCCCAGGTCTCATTCTCTACTAGGAATAGCACCTCAGAAACGGCTGTCGGAGTTAAACTCTGCAAGGTTACATGGTCTTTGCTCACAGCAAAGCTTAGTTCCAGCATTGTGTGTCCCGTTGAAAATGCTCCTAGATCCCCCTCCCGCAGCTGAACCGTTGCGGAGACACTGGTCGCAGGCTGCAAAGCACTCATGTCTACCGACACTTCATCGGGCCTTACAAACGAAAGCCTGTTCTCTGAGAATCGCTTGCTCGACGGAGTCTCCATGCTCGCAAACCGAGCAAAACTGCTCGGCCTACCTATCTCCATGTGGTCTGCAGAGTCTTCACCTTGCTCTTTCTTTTCCATGAAAGATAAATTGTTGCTAACATGATGCTACCAAGTCGAAGAGAAACGATTGGAAATTGTAGCTCGCGTCTCCGCAGTTTGTTCCTGCAAGCAAAGCGAATAGCTGCTCTTCTTAGACTCCCTGTTTACTAGGCAGGACAGAAGAGCCAAAGAGCAAATGCCAATAGAGGCCCCACACGCCCTCGACCAGGTCCAATGATATTTGTGCGGAGTTGGCAATGGATTTCTGAAGCGCTTTTCAAGAGCTGACGTCTCAAGACGAAGCATCAGCCTGGCTTCCAAGGTCAAACGGAACACCGTCTCGGTAACCTTCAGTTCACTGCTTCGACACCAACTCGCGCAGGCAATAGAGAGAATGCATGTCGCAGCTTTTCACCAGCAGAGAATTGGCTCATTGCTTTCAGGCTCCTTCTTTCCAACTTCATACTGCAAACTGAAGCAGTCCAGTTGCTTCCAAAGCAGGAGGTCCAATGCTCCTGTTCGCTGCAGTAACGCAGATCTCAAGCTGCGTTCTCATAGCAACTATCAGAGCATGTATCCGAGGCTGTACAAAACCCTTCATCAGGTCTCACTTGAACGAAAACTATGGCAATCAAAGCCATACCAGGTTGCCTAGGACCTCCTCCCTACTCATGTTACTCCTCCTACTCCCACCAAAGCACTCCGCAAGCCTCGAACCTGGAGAGACACTACCTCTCAACAACCATCGCTGTTCGCAACTAAAACTCGCACCGCCACGAAGGCTCACTCTCTCTCAACCCCTTTACCTGCCTCTAACCTTCAACTACAACCCGTCCTCACTGCTCCCACCAAACGCAACACACTCGCGTCCTCACAGAGAGGCAGAGACGACAGCAGTCTACAGCTGCACCCGTGGTCCTCTACCAATTCCAATTCAGGCAGCCTCCACACCCCCTTTGTAACTCACCTAATAAACTCCCATTCCCTCATTGGGATTAAACCTGAGCATCCCTGCTCTGTACAACGATACGATAACCGGGAGCGGCGTTGTTGGCGGAGCGCTGCCTCTGTCGGAGCTGCAGACCAGCAAGCTGATATACGGTAACAGTTAATTCTACTTTAATCTGGACGGAAACGGAGCAACGACAGTGCCGACGACGACGACGACGACCACGATGAGTGGACCTTCCGTCCAGCTTGACTTACGTCCTGCCCTCAAACCACTGTTGTGAATTTCTTAGATCATATTATTTCACCAAATCATCAGGTAAACCCTATTTCGTGTTGGAAAAAAAAAAAAACAGATTTTCAGCTAATTTCCAGCTTTTATTGTCTGAAAGTTTTCAGCTTTTGTAATGCAAAAAGAAAGCTTTGAAGTTTAAATTGAAGATTAATTTGGTGCATGGTAGTGAATTGATACAACTTACTTGGAGTAATCCAAAAATTTATTTTTTTTACAATATTTTTACACGATTTTCATTATTTGTGTAATCTTCTTCAAATTACAATCTTAAAAAGAACATTGATTGTCTTTGGTAAAATCTATTTTTGGGATCCCAAGTTAATATCATTGTTATATCAATATCAGCCAGTGTTCTTTTGGTTATTTTAGCATAATAGAATTTATAATAAACTGAAACAATGAAAATAAAAAATAAAAAATATTCTATCTTTTAGCATTTTTATTTTTATTTTTAATAGAAACCTATATTATTTTTAAAAAAGTATAAATAAAGAAAGAAATAGGTTTATATTTCTTTATTATATTTTATTATTATAATATGTTTTATTATTTTATTATAAAAAAATTATTTAAATAATTTAAATGAAGATAAATTTTAAAAAATTTATTCACATTTATTTAGTGGTTTTGCCTATCTGTATATGAAAATTCTTGTATATTTTATATAGAATTTGATAGCATTTTAGTATTCCATTTTAAGTTTATATTTTTTTTAAAGTTATACTTGAAGTATTTCAAAACTTCTATTTAATTAATTAATGCATACAAGATAAATCAATCACCTTAGATTAACAAAAGATGAGTATAATATGCTTTGATATTCTATTATTAAAATAAAGATTTTAGTTTTTTAATATAAAATTAATTACTTATTAAATATAAAATACTTATATATTATAATTCCATTAAACTAAAGATTAGAATTTTATCTAATTATATTTTTTTTTCTATTTCTTTGTAATTTTTGCACTATCTAAGTTTACTCTTATATGTAATAATAATTTGTTTTTATTTTTTAAAAAATATATTATTATATTTAATTATTTTTTAAAGATTTTTTCATATATCTATTATTCTATATGTCATCATTAATAAAAAATAAAAAATAAAAATAATAAATATAAAATCTTCTAATATTAAAAAAATAGCTAAGTTACATCCATTGAAAGATTTTAATTTTAGTTTTTAAGTATTACTTTGTTTGTTAGGAACTTATACTTTGAAAGTTCACAAAATCTTTTAGAATATCTTATACGTTTTCTAATTGGTGGGAGTAGCTCAAAAAGCTACGTAGTTAGTGGAAGGATCTCAAGAAGCTTCCAATTTAGTAGAAAGAGCTCGAGAAGCTTCCAAGTGGGTAGAAGCTTCTCGAGAAGCTTTCTAGTTTGACAGTAGCTACTCAAAAAGCTTTTTAAATATGAATATATATTGGAGTCCAGGTTGAAGAGTTCTTCAATCTTCACAATGCATCTCTTAGAATTCTAACTCATCTTTCTTAGTGTTGTTTGTGTACTCATCTAGATAATTCAAGTCGTTATTGGTTTCTTCTTAAAACATCTTTTCAATTCAAGTCTCTTGTTCTGTATTTTCATATCTTTAACAGTTTATCAAAACTCACCTCATCTTAAATATCAAAGTTGAATCTTTTTAGCTATATAATGGATTAATTTTCTTCTTGAAGGTATACTAGCGCTTTAAAGGTTGCAAATTATCCTCTTTTAAACTAATATTTCCTTCATCATAGTATTAGAGTTTTGTTCCTCTTATGAAAAAGTGGATCACCTCTTTTTGTGAAGATCTTAAGCCATTTTAGAAGTTGTAGATTACCTTCTTCTAAATTGATATTGTCTTCTTATAATTTCATTTTTTTTTTTTTTTTTTTTTTTCTTCATAGAATGATTAGAGATCAAGATATTAGTGTGATTAAATCTTTTGAGTTTAAGTTAAATGCCTTCATAATCTCTCTTACTATTTTATCTGCTAGGACTACAAAGATTAAAAGAAATGTTGCAAAATTTCATAACAATGCAATATCTAGAGTACTACAACTTATACTATACCCACTTCTAACTTCTGCACTTGAGAAAGCACTACTACCTATGTTGTGCCAAAAAAATCCACTTGTTGAACAATATAAAGAACCTTGAGTTAGTCTTTTAAAGAAATCTGATGGTATGTATTTAAAGTTCTAAAGATTTATTTATCAAATTTGATTGATAATGGTTCTACAACCTTATATTTATTTGACAAAAGAATTAGAGGTTGGATTGATTAGCATCTTATTTATAGGACAAGCATTATTATAGTTTGCTCTCATATTTGAAAAGAGATTATCAATTTTAAACAACTTTGAAGCTTTCATGGAAGCATTTGTATAAGCATTTGGAAGACATGATAAAACTTATTAAATAATAACCAAGATCAGAGCATTACGACAAGAGGTGCATTTTGTATCAGTCTATGTATTTAATTTTAGATAATTTATAATTATCTAAAGAAACAAAATCAATTCAAAAAAAAAAAGATATTCAGTCACGATAGGAACCGTGCAGCTGGATAATTTAATATCACAAAACTATTCAAGTTCCTCTCTTTTTATCCAATTTGCTTATTGCTTTATAATTTTTTTATATTTCAGCCTTTAAAAGTTTTTAGCGATTGTCTTATTGGATTCAATGGCATCTACTTGTTTTCTTGATGAAACGTTTGCTAAGCTTCATAACATTCTTTTAGTACAGAAATTCAAACATGTTCATATAAAAATAATAGATGGACAATTCTTATCCTCTAATAATATCACTCATGAAATAATACCTATAGAAGTATCATTTGAAGACCATAGTAATCAAATTATATTTAATATTATTAAGATTCCTTCAAATCTTATCATTCTTAGACTTTCTTGGTTAAAAAAGCATAATCCATCTACAGATTGAAAGTTGCAAAAAATGACATTTCCAATAGAAATCCTTATAAGAAAACTTCATAAAAAGTCACAAGTTGCTAAGCCTTCATTTATTGGAGCAAGGGCCTTTATAACATCGGCCAAAAAAATACACCACTTATTATTAATGCAACTCCAATTTTTTCAAAAAAAATTATTTCATTAGCAAGTATTTTAAAATAATATAATAAATTTTAAGATATTTTTCAAAAGATAAACACTGATATATTATTGAAGCATCAATTATGTGATTATACCATAGATCTTCAAGAAGGAATACAACCATCTCTTAGTCCAATTTATAATCTTTTTTGAAACAAGCTTTTAGGATTAAAAGATTATATTAATAAAAATCTTGCAAAGAACTTTATTAGGTATGGAAAGTCTCTAGCAAGTGCATCTTTATTCTTTGTGAATAAAAAAAATTATTCCTTACATATGTACATTGATTATCGGAGATTGAATAAGATAATAATGAAGAATCATTATCTACTATTATTAATCTCAAGACTTTTGGAACAACTCGGCCAAGCCAAGATCTATATTAAGATAGATCTTATGGAGCATACAACTTGGTATAGATCAAGGAGGAAGACGAATAAAAGATCATATTTTGGAGAAGATATGGACATTTTAAAAAATAATTTTATGCCATTTGGATTAATAAATGCACTTATTATCTTTCAACATTTAATGAAAAATATCTTTCTAGAGCATCTAGACAAGTTTGTGGCAATTTATCTTGATGATATCTTAATCTATTCAAAAAATCTAGAGAAACATGAGGAGTATATAAAGTTGGCATTATAAAAGCTACAAGATATAGATCTATATGCCAAATTAAAAAAATGTATATTTCATCAACTAAAGATGGAATTTTTGAGATATATTATATCTACTAAGGGTTTAATGATGGATCCCAAGAAGATGGAGGTAATTATATAGTGGGCCATTCTAAAGACTATAAGAGATGTACAATAATTTCTAAGATTTTTCAACTTCTATTAGATCTTTATCAAAAATTATTTTCAAGTTGTTGCCTCTCTTATTTGATTGATATATAAAAATAAGTTGGAATGGGGGCCTTAAGTGGAGAAAGCATTCCAAGATCTCAAGATAGCATTTACTAGAGTTCCAATCTTAGTGCATCCAGATTTTATAAAAGTATTCTACATGGAGACTAATGCTTCAAATTTTGCATTAAAGGCCGTACTTTCACAAATGGATATAGACAATAAATTCCATCCTATTTTATTTTATTTTTAAAATTTTTTTATTATTAAGATTAACTATAAATTTTATAATAAGGAATTTTTTACTATTGTGGATTCTTTTTAAGAATGGTGCTATTTTTTGAAAAGAACAATGCATCCTATAACTGTATACACAAATTACAAGAACTTGAAATATTTTATATTAGTTCGGATTCTTAATCGCCGCCAAGCTCAATAAAATATATCATTATTTTAATTTAATTTTGTTATTATTTATCGGCCTAAGAACCAGCAAAGGTTGTCTAATGTTTTATCAAAAAGATCATATCTTATATCAAAGACAAAAGAAGTAGCGTTTGATCAACAATATATAACTTTGTTAATGTTAGAGCAATTTTATCTTTGTGCTACTATTATATTGGTATCTACTAATTCTAATTTTTTCAATGAGGTGCATACTATAATCACTAATGATACTTTGGCCCTTGATATCAAGTGTCGCTTTAATAAAAATATTGACAAGTTCATTGATCAAATTTTGGAATAATATTTATAATACAACATCAACTATCAACAAGATGATTAGATCTTATATTTATTTTTAACAGAATTTATATATAATAATATTGCTCATGTCTCAATTCAATAAATATTATTTTATTCTAATTATGAATATCACCCAAAGCTTGATCTATTGAGTATGTCAAAGAACAACAATCTAGTAGCTAAAAGATTTATAAAGCATCTATCGCAACATCAAACAATATTGAAGCTTCAATTGCAAGCAACTCAAGATACTTATAAGACATTTGTAGATAAATTCAAGAATCAACTACTTACTATTCATATTGGAGATAAAATATAATTTTTTTCAATAAAACATTAAGACCAAGCGGCCATGCAATAAGTTAAACTATTAGAGGATAGGACCATTTTCCATCCAAAAAAAAATTAATCTAATGGTATATCACTTGGAGCTATCATTTTCTATGAAGATACATCTAGTTTTCCATGTCTCTCTTTTTAAGTCTTTAAAAGAGAATCACATATTCTAAAAAGAATACAATAATTGCCATTTAATATTGAAATTAAAAATCGTGAAAAATACGAGGTTGAAAAGGTGTTGGATTTATAGCAAATATGGAATAAATTGGAATATCTTGTTCATTGGTACAACTATGATATCAATGAGCGTACATAGAAACCACACAAAAATCTTGCCAATATGCTTCAAAAGATATAAATTTTTATTGACTCTATCTCTACAAATCTAAATAAGTTTGATGATAACTTTGTGGTGAAGATTGGATTCAAAGAATACCAATAAGGGGAGGAGAGTCAAACTAAAGCCTTCATTAGTATACAATCATCTATTCCAAGATAGAATAGAGTGGTAGAATTAAATTAGTCACTATATCAAATTTTTAAAGTGTTGAGCTTTAACAAAATAAGATTATACAAAATATTTAACAAAATAAGATTCAAAAGATTCACTTACTATGTAAGCTACCAATGAATCAATGCAATTTTCATAGCCTTCAATTGATCAAAGTAAAGATGATACATTTCAATGCCAAGTACGACCATAATTGGAGCCATTAGAAGCAATACACAACTATACAAATCTTGATTCTAATACTCGAGCTATAGTGATACTACTTGAGCTTGGAAAGGTGAATCCTCTTAAGTTTGAGATCTTATTTGAAGGATGTTTTGAAGGCCGCAATGAAGATCAGATCTTTGAATGGAATGTTTCAATAATGGAGGTACTAGCTCAAAACCATAAGCAATTTCTTCCAGGACAAGTAGAACCTATTGTCCAAGAATAAAAAATAAAATATATAGCTTCATTGGTATAATGTATTTTCAACTTTTTACATATGTATGAAGATTTCTAAAGGTATGAATTGTTCTTAGAACTTGTTGCTAGAAAAAAGAATAATATTAGGGACATACACTTTGGAAGTTTATACAACCTTCTAAAACATTCTAGAGGTTTTTTAGTTAATAGAAGTAGCTTGAGAAACTCCCTAATTTAATAGAAGCCACTCAAGAAGTTTTTTAGACAAGGATATATATTGGAATGAAGGTTGAAGAGTTCTTTAGTCTCCACAATGCATCTCTTGGAATTCTAATCCACCTTTTTTGGTGCTGTTTGTGTACTCATCTAGATAATTTAAGTCCTTGTTGGTTTTTTCTTGAAATCTCTTTCCAATTCAAGTCTCTTATGTTATATTCTTGTGTCCTTGACATTGTTTTAATAGAGGGTATAAAATAAAATTTCTATTTGACAAGATTTTAGATAATAGTTGTGATAAGATAATAAAAAAATCATTATTTAAAATCAACTTTGATTTTTGTAATTAGAAGATAATAATTAGATAATTGGATAGTATTTTAAAATCTAATATATTTTTTTGGTTTTGATAGCTAGAAATACATGTCAAATATGTCTTGCCATCTTAGAAGAAAAGAATATTTTGGATGATTTTAAATATTTTTTTATCTATTTTTAATAATATATTTAATTTAAATTTAATATATTTTATTATTTTTATATTTTTATATTATTTATGTTATTTATGTTATTTATGTTATAAATATATTAGATATATTTTTTGTAAAAATTTATAGTTTTGTTGGATTAACATTTATTTTTATAATCAAGTGATTTGAATTCTATCAAATTAATATATTTTAGATAATATAGAATAATGTTAAAAAATATAAATATTTATGATGAATCATAGCATGTTACGTCTTACCAATGTAATATAAATTTTTGGAACTAGCTTTTTTTTGTTAATATAAGAAAATAATAGCAACATAAAGTCTAGCCATTATTAATCTATACAAAGAGCTACAAGTATTAGAAAGTATACCAAACTTATTTTATTTTGATAATTTGAAATACTTTATTTTTCTTATTCTTATGATATCTTAAAATATTAAACTTATTTTTTATGTAATAAATAAAAAATGAATCAAATCCAATTAAATCCTTGAATCTTTTATTTTTATATAAAAATATATATTACATTGATTTTTGTTGATAGAAATAATCTCTTTAGCTCTTCAAAGAATCAAAATTTTTTAAAAAGATATAAATTAAGTAAAAATTTAATTTTCTTATTAATAAGAACTAAAGTTTCTATAAGATTATATTAAATTAATTTTTTGAAATAAATTTTAATAGACAAGGAGATTGTCTTTGAGTCTTTTTCTATCAAATAGTTTTTTGAATAATCACTATATCAGCTAAACTCAATCAAAGATATAAGAAAATTAGTTAGTTTTAAAATAAGTATTTAAAGAATTCAAGAGTCATCTAATTTGGACTAGGTATTTTTTTCAAAGATATGTTGGAAAAAGCATGTTTTAAATTTGATAGATTTATGTGCCGATTTAGAAATTTATTTATCTATTTTATTATATTTTTTAAATAATTTTATTTATAATTTTATTTTAGACACAAATTTGTGCAAAAAAAGAAATCATGCTTATTTAATTAACTTGGCATAGAAGCTTGGCAATATAATGAAGAAGGTTCAAAGCCACCTCAACATTTTTTTTATCATATTCACTTTATATTTTTTAAATTTTAAAAATAATTATATATCAATTTTAGAATTACAAGTAGGTTAAAAAAATATGGGATTAAATCATTTTTTATTTCATAATTTATAGATTGAGCATCAAATTAGGCTTCTAAATTTGATCATGCATTATTGAATATAATAAAATATCATAGATAAAAATAAAGGAAAAAACATAAAAGAACAATCAAACTATAGTGCTAATTCCTTGGACAGATAGAATAAAATATTGATGGCTAGATAGATACTAGAATGTAGAGAAGGTAGTGTAATCAAATGGAGTAAAACAATTATACAATGTAGGATGATACTTTGCTCTATTACTAATCTGCAATCTTGGTAGAAAAAAGATTTTTGTACAAATAGTGATCCATTATTTATTTGTATAGTTAGGTACAATACGTCAAATTCATGTATTTTATATACTTACTAATATAAATAATAGAGTAACTCCTTAGGTATAAAAAAAATACATAAATGAAATTTTTTTTTTTTTTTTTTTTTTTTTTTTTTGTCTCTCTATCTTCTATTAAATATATTGTATCAAATCTCATTAACTTTCAAGTTGTTTGTAACAAATTTTTGTAAATATAATTCAAAAAATTAACATAAATAATACTCTCAAAATTATAAGCTTAAATTTTAAAAATTCTAGATTATCACTTTATTATTACTTAATAAATTTTAAAAAATTAGAATCTTATATTAGTGCCCTTACTTTGATATAAAAAAGATTAAATTTTTAGAAAATATTAAAAAAAAGTATAGACTCTTAATTTATATAAATCTCAAATATATAATTATTAGAATAAAAATCTTAAATATTTAATTATTAGAAAATAAATTAAAGCTCTTTAATTTAATTTTTAAAAAATTATTTGTTTAAAATAAAATTTTAATTCTTTTTACATAAATTTAATTTTTTCTATTATTTTATAGTGATAATCTTAGAACTTGCTATAAATTAATCTTAGAGGTGATTTAATTTCTTACAACTAATAAAAAAATCACAAATATTCCTCAAATAATATATATAAACTTATTATTATTTTATTTAATGAATTAATAATCATTTTTGTTGAGAATTTGCATGATGTTTATAATAAAAATTTATATATATATTCTTTTTTATTTGTAAAAATTTCATCAAAAAAGAATATATAAACTTTAAAGTTTAAGCTTAGAAGTATTCTTTAATATCAAAGTTAATCATCCATATTATTAATCAGCCTTATGCATTGAATTTTTTTAATTACAAACTTATTTCATAAATAATTATAACATAGGCTTGCAAAATATTAGTGGTAGTTGATACTGTAATCAATGCAAGTCAAAATAGTTATTTTTGGATATTATTTTAGAATTTTATATAAAATCAAACCATAAATTTAATATCAAAAATTAGTATATTATTATCAAAGATTAAAATCAAAATTTAATGACATTGAAATACCATGTGTTTATTTTATCTTTAAAATATTTATGAATAAAAGTAGTGTTTATTTACCTTAAAATATATGATTTAAAAACTTATAATTTATAAAATTTATGTACACCAAATAATTAATGATTTTTCAATAATATATATAGAATAATTTTTATATAATCTATTGATATATATAACTTATTTTTAAAAAAAATTACTAATATTTATTAATTTAAAATATAATATATGATATAATTATATTTGATTTGATATAATTTAATTATATAAATTAAATATAATATGAGATTCTATATTAGATAACTTGAATTTATTTTTGATAGAATTTTGATCTATATATAGAAAATATGATATAACTTACATAACAACCAACATAATCTAAATTCAATGGCAGAAATTTGATATTTGTCAACATATGCATGATAATTTTGATAATTAGCAATTGATATCAAGTACAATAATGTTGCACTTATTAGTCAACCTTTTCACAATTACAAAATGATGTGAAGAAATTATTCCTTAACTTCTATGATCTTGTGGTTTTAAACTTTTTTTTGATTTATTTTAAAAAGCAACAAAAGAAAAAATATATCTTATATCTAAAAAAAATCAAACTTTTATTTGTGGAAGCTAAGACATTTATATAAGTTGTACAAAAAAAAATTCTATTGTTATTTATGAAATACTAAGTATTCATTTAAGTGAAGATTGTAATGGAATCTTATAATAATATAAAAAATATCAACATGTATTTGAAGAAAAGAATCTTAATATATTGTCAAAATATCAATTTTATAATTTTATAATTAACCTTCAAAAAAGAACTCAACCACCTTTTTTATCAATTTACAACTTGTCATAAAAGAAATTTGATGCTTTAAAGGAATATATTAATAAAAATCTTGCAAAGAATTTTATTTGATATTCAATACTTTCTACATGTATGCCAATCTTCTTTGTAAAGGAAAAAATAGATTCTTGCAAATTTTTATAGATTATTATAGAGTCAATAAATTGATCATTAAAAATTATTATTCTTTGTCTTTAATATCAAAGCTTCTTAATCAATCGAGTGAAGCTAAGATCTATATTAAGATAGATCTATAAGAAGTCTATAATTTGATACATATTAAAGAAGGGAAAGAATAGAAGACTATATTTTGAACTAAGTATGGCTATTTTGAATATAATTTCATGCCTTTTGGACTTACAAATTTTCTAGCTGCTTTCTAATATTTGATGAATGAGATATTTTGTGAATTCTTAGATGATTTTATTATGTGTTATTTGGATGATATTTTTATCTATTCTAAGAATATAAAAGAGTATAAATGAGATATTTGCCTTGTATTACAAAAAATTAGAAACATAGGACTATATTCTATAATTAAAAAAATATATATTTTACAAAATTCAAGTAGAATTTTTGAGATTTATCATTTCAAATAATAATTTGCAAATGGATTCTAGAAGATATAAACTATCATAGATTGGTTAATTCTAAAAATAATATAAAGTATCTAATATTTTTTAAATTTTATATGATATTATTAAATATTTATTATGAATTTTTCTTAAACTATTGCTTTACTTATATAATTAACTTGCAAAAACAAATTAGAATGGAATTAAGATGAAGAAGCTATATATCAAGGTTCTAAAATAAATTTCACTTTAACTCCTATTTTATATTGTTTAGATTTTTTTAAGATATTTTTTATAGAAACAAATACATCAAATTTTGCAATAGATATAGTTTTATTATAAATAGATGCAAATGATAGATTTCATCTTATTACATTTTATTTCAAAAAATTATTGGTAGCAAAGTTTAATTATAAAATCTATGATAAAAAACTTCTTGTTATTATAGATTTATTCTAAGAATAATAATATTACCTAAAAGATACTTTTAAATTAATTATATTTTATAATAACCACAAGATCTTTGAGTATTTTATATCAATATATATCTTGAATTGTTGCTAAGCTTGTTGGAGCATGACTTCTTCATAATTTGTATTTAGTATTACATATCAAATTGGAAAATAACAAGGCTTATTAAATTTTTTATCTAAATATTCTTATCTTGTATCAAAAGAAGAAATTATTGTATATAATTAATAATAGATTGATCTTTTAAAACCAAAGCAATTATATCTTTAAGTTATTAAATCAATAATCTCAATTGATATTATTTTCCTTGATAGGATCTTTTTAAGTTTTCTAATAGATCTTCTTGTTTTTAATACTAGAAATAATCTTCAAAATGATTTTAGCAAATTTGAATTCAAAAATAATCTTTTTTTATTACAAAATTTATTTATATATTTTAAAAGGTCAAGAATAATTACATACACTTCAAGCACAATATGACTTTCTAACAACAAGACATTTTGGATATAATAAAACTTTGGAGCTTATTTCAAGAGATTTTTGGTGGCCTCAAATATAAGAAGTTGTTAAAGCATTTCTTCATTCTTATAATACTTATTTTTAATTAAGATTCTATATCATCAACCTTATAAATTTTTTTAATTTCTACCTATTTTAAAGCAATCTTGTTCATATATTTTAATAGATTTTATTATAGATTTTTAATTTCAAATTTTTATGACTCTATTTTTATGATGGTAGGTTGTCTAATCAAAATGGTATATTTTATACCATAAATAAAAATCATTATTGGTAAAAAAATAGATAAATATTTTTTAGATAATATTTATTAATATCATAGATTTTTAAATGATATTATATACAATCAAAGATTCCACTTTATATCAAGGTTTTTAAAAATATTTTTTAATATAATAAAGATTAATATCAATTTATCTTTAATTTTTTTATTTATAAACTAATAGACAAAAAAAATATGTAAATCAAATATTGGAGTAAAATTTATAATATACCACCAATTACATAAGGACAATTAGACAATTCTCTTGCCATTAGTAAAAATTTTATACTATAATAAGTTATATCTTTCTATTCAAAAAATAATAATTTTTACCAATTTTGATTATCATCTATAATTTGATCTTTTTTATTTTTTAAAAGTTAAAAATCTAATAGTAGAAGATTTGGCAAGTAAAATATTAGAATTTCATACAACAATGAAGATACAAGTAAATGAGATTAAAAAACAAAAAAGATTATGTAGATGTTCTTAAAAAAGAACAACTCTCATTTAGAGTTGATGATAAGATATGGTTATTATGTCATAATATCAAGACTAATTGACCTTGTAATAAATTGGATTATCAAAGGCTTGGTTGATTTATCATCTAAAAATAAATTAATTCAAATATATATTGATTATAATTACCTCAGTTAATAAAGATTAATCATATATTTTATATATAAATCTTTTTGAGTCTTACACTATGATTAATATACCAAGAAGAAAGCAATTACCACCATCTTCTTCTAAAATAGACAACAATCAAAAATTTGAAGTAAAAGAAGTCTTAGATTTAAGGTGGTAGCAAAATAAATTAGAATATTTTACATATTGACACATATATGATATTAATATTTATATTTATATTTATATATATATAAGCTATATAAAAATCTTATTAATGCTTCAAAACTTGTTTTTTATTTTTTATCAATGACATCCATTAAAACTAAGGACCAACTATTAGCAATAAGATGATATAAATGAAAAAGAAAAAAAATTCAAAAATCAACTTATAAAACTTATTTCTAAAATAAAAAACCAATAGCTTGTAAATTTATTTCAATAATTTTCATTTGCAAAATTTTCAAATAAAATATTTAGGTCATCTCAACCTTTACAACGTTGGCATTGAAATGAAGATTTTTGAGAGATTCATATCTTTCTTCAGATAGATGGCAAGATAGTAGAATGATCTTGGAAGAAACAATTGATGCTTAGTAATACTACTAAAAATAAATACTATATTTGATGGCATATTTAATTATTATTTAAAGATAGTAATAAAAGCTTTTATAATAATCAAATAATTAGCTGGTCTTCTTGTCATAGTATGGAACATTATTAATGGCTGAAGGGACCTATCAACTACCTTTGTAGAGAATAAAGATAAAAATTTACTAATAACATTATTTGTTAAATTTTAGATTTTATTAATTTATAAAATAATTTAATCTATCCTTATAAAACTTATTTCTGGAATGATGGATAATATAATAAATATCTATATTATTTAATTAAATAAAAATAAATAGAATTAAAAAAAAATTGATAGAATATATTAGATATATAATATCATCTTTAAAGAACTTTGAAGAAGTTTTTTAGATGTAGATTAAATCTTCAAATTCTAATAGATATATCATGTGTCTATTGAAATTTATTTTATAAGTTTTTTATTTTTAATAAGTCCTATTAGAAGTAACCTACAACTTTATATTTAGACCACAAGTCTCATGGTCCTTAGGAAGCTTCTATAAGGTCGTATTGGTAGCTAGCATATATAAAGAGAAGAATGAGGCCATCTTCAATCTTATCAATGCCATTCTTGTATTCCAATCTTAGTTCAAGATTCTCTAATATCTTTGTATTTGACAATAGCTATTATAATTCTTTTCTATTTTATATTAATATCTTCTTCTTCTTTTTTTAATTCTTCTTAATGATACATGAATATATTATCATTTGAATATTATCTAAATTCATATCATTTTCAATACATGAGATGATTTTAAGATATAGAAGTTGGAGGCCTTAGAAAGGCATTCTTAAAAAAATAAATTATTTTTATAAATCTCCTTCTAGTCCAATTCAAATGATTTAACTTTCTTTGATATCTTCTAAATAAATTATATATGTGGTATATTTAGATCCAATTAGCCAATCTCCTTAATATTCTTATCTCAATGATTTCTAGCCTGTTGTAACCAGAGCATTTAAATGGTTTTAAGAATATGATAATTGATGGAAATCTAATAGTTGAACTTTAAAAATTACTCTTTTAAAATTAGATTATTCAAACTATACAATGAAATACTTGTCTTGATTCATAATCAAAAATTCATCTTGGCTCCAATTGCAATGATCCTAAGCTTATCGCAAGGCTAATATCAAGTGCCTCCTACTTGAGAAATTCTACTCCAAAATTCATTAATCCAATACTCTCATGTGTTGTAGAGCTTGCATTATATTATAAATATTGTGACTTCATCGAACTTGTATTGTATTATCAATATTATGACTTTCTTATAGATAACACAATCATTGATTTCTACTTTGATGTGGTTGTATAAAGACATATTTTTATTTGTAGTGAATCACTCTTCTTTTCTATTTTTTAAACATTGTTCTACTTGTTTCCTATCCAAAACTTTGCCTACTACTGTTTCACAAGTTCTTTTTTTTTATTTTACTTTGAACTCCTTATTCTTTGTTTTTTTTTGTAACAATGGATTGCTATTTCACAATATTCATATCCATTTGTTTTTTGATGATCTCAAAGGTTAAGATAATTATTAATTAATATTTGCATAGTGTTTATCTTTTCAAAATACTTTACTTGCTTGAAGTAATCTTGTTGGATTTGCTTCATCATGTTCACACTCTGAATGAATTCAATAATTATAGAATTTTGTCTTACATATTAACAATGATATCTTATTATCTTATAAAAATCTTAATATTATTGTATTATTTAAAATCTTGTTTATTGATAAATTTTGGAATAAAAATTATATATCAATTTTAAAATTTTTGGATGTATCTCTTATTTGTACATAATATAGATAGTAATTTATTTCAAATAAAATATTACAAAAGTTTTTTTTTTGTTATTTTGATATTGTAGAATCAAAAAAAATATATATTATAGATTACTTAATTTAGAAATACATATTAACTATATATATAAGAAAATATAAAATTATATTTGTTGGTTAAAAATTATTTATATTGGAATTAGAAAAAATAGAAAGAAAATATTGTTGAATAATCTTGTATTTATGCTAATGAAACAAATAACTATTATATATGTAATAAAATCTATAATTGAAGAAAATTGCTTAAAAATAATAATAAAAAATATAAAATATAAAAATTATTTTAGACTTATTATTTAAAATTTTAAATAATTAAATTATGCTTCAACTATAACTTGAGCTTCTTTTGATTTATCAATGATAACAACATATAAATAATATTTAATATGAGTAAAATATAAGACTTAACTTTAAAAAATTGATATTATTAAATAATATCACATATCATTCTTGACTACTTTAAGTTTGGTCTTTGATATGTATGTATAAAATTGTATAATTCTACCTATTAAATACAAGAAATAGAATTTTATATTCTTAAAAATATCAAATATTGTTTAGTATGTTAGTTTTAAATTTTCAATCTAAAAATTTGTAATTTAAATTTATTTTTAGAATATTAACTAGTTAATAAGATTTATTAGAAAGTCACCCAAATAAGTCACTTATAATTTGCACCAACCAACAAATAACCATTCATAAAGTTGTTTATAATGTAGCATCTTCTAAATAATGTTCATCTTTAAAGAAGAAGTATTGAATGTGATTTAAGTCAAAAATATGATATGAATGGATATTATTGAATATAGGAAAATTTCATGAAAAATAATATATCAAGAATAATGAAACAACTAGAACTTAGTGTCAATTTTCTAAGCAAATGAGATAAAACATGGATGGCTAGGAATATTCTAGGACATCACAAAAATAGCATAGTGAAATGGAGCAATAGAGTCACCTTAAGTGGCACTGTAATTCATCCTATACCTGACCTATTTTCTTAGTAAGGTATTCAATGTAGTGTTTTGTAGTGGTCTGTTTTCTACCTAAGGAATCAGGTGCAAAAAAATGGTGGTATGCATTGTACATTATTATTACTCATACAAGCATTGGAGTGGCTCTGTATGTGTCCAAAAAGAAGAAGGAAAAAAAACCACATCTAATGAAAGTCTGAACAAGTGGTGAAATATTTAAGCCATATCCAGATACCTACAGATGTGAAAGCATAACTAAGGTTGTGTTACAACTTAACCTAATCTTCCCCAAACAGAGACATTGCTCAACAATTTTATAAGTTGATTTATTTGTACATGAGACCATAGTTTTCAACCATCCCAACCACTTGCAGGGGAACACATGTTCCCTCCAGTCAAAAGCTCCCAGAGTGGATTGAAGGGAACAGAAAAGAGCAGGGGCTCTGCAGGGGAAGACTTTGGTAGCAAGGAAATTGCTTGGTAATAGGTAGAAATCTATGGGCCGGGTCCAGCTGGCATGCTGAGCGTGGTTCGGATTACATACGGACAGATGTCAATCACCCAATGCTAAAATGTTGCCACTGACAAGAGTCAACCCATGCAGTGGACGGAAAGTCGACTGAGGATCTGTCTGTTAGCCAAAAGTCAACGTGTGACACAAGTCAATCCACCTGAGGAAGTTCGATAATATAGATAGATATATATATAGATATATATATATAAATGTGTATATATACGAATCATCCATCTATTCATCCATCTAGCACTGTGTTCGAGGTGGCTGATGGGGATTATGTGAGATTTACGTGGGTGAGCCTTGCATGGGGGGCGAAGAGGGGGATTGTTTTACGGAATATACTATTTTTAAAAGTTTGCATGTTGCAAAATACCAACTGAAGAACATGAAGATTAAAGTGGAACCAATGTGGAATAAGTTTTAAGTCAAACAAGAATTTTTTTAGTTTCATTGTACTGTAAGGCAACTTTATACAAACCATCAAGGATCTTACTTTTAGTATAAAGTGCACTTACTTTTCATGTACATGACATGTGTAATTTTGGTGGCACATGAAAACCCATTATGTGAAACTTTGGAATTGGATTAGTTTTTAAGTCAACCAAGTATTATTTTCTTTGATTAATTCCAGAATTCAGTTGATGTGTGTGAAATGATGTTTTTTTTTTTTTTTTTTTTTTTTTTTGCATAAAACCATAAACTTGATTCGAAAATTAAGCATCATGTATTAGGCCTACTTATGTAAATTTGGAATCTGGTCCTTTTTAAATTCCTGAAAATTTCTCAACAGGGCAACTTGTTTGTTATTAATATAACTTTGCTTTCATTTGAACATAAATACCTACAAAATAATTATTTTTTAATTTATGTCATTCTAACCCCTTTAAAGATCTTCATATTCACTGGTTGAGCTTTTTGAATCTTTCATTTGTTTCTTAAATCTAAAAAAGTATTTTTTAAAAGAAGTTACTCAGTTGCAATGATCTAAATGTATAATTTATCCCATCATTATAGATAGAGTTTATTATTTAAAAAATCTTTGATCACTTCTAAGAGGACCACCATTATATTTTAACTATTTTTTTGAATTGAATCTATGATATATTTATGGTTTTATTTTTTATTTTTTTATTTTTTTATAATATTAAATCATAAAATCTCATAATATTTATATTTTTTTCTATTTTTATAGAATATATATATATATTACTAATATATACATTATAGTCATATCAAAATTTTGTCACAATTTCATTGCCTTGATTCAAGTACAATAAAAAAAATGAAGTTATAATTTATTTATTATTAAATAATTAAATAATTAATTAAATTTAAAGTTTATTTATTCTTTTTAAATAAATTTAAAATAATATTTTTTTATTATGTATGCATGTATGTTATATTATATTTTAGAATTAAATATCAAAAAAATAAGTTACATATATTGATGTCAAATCATTTCTATAATTTCCAAATAAACCACTTATATTGTTATAACCTTCACATTGTTAAAATTAAGATGAAGATGAAGATCCTCAAGAAAAGCATGTCTTTCTTCATATAGATAATAAGATACAATATTTTTAATACCACAACATCAAAAGAGTGTCTATCTGCTTGGTGATATTATAAGAGTTAGTTATACTATACCAAATTGCATTCTAATTTTTTTTTTAGAAGTAGTTACAAAAATATTAATAATTAAAATTAAAATTAAAAATAGTGATCTTCTTGGCCAACAATTACATATTGTCTATGTTTCAATAGACATATTGGGAACATTTGTCCAAAACATTGGTTAAAGTTTGTAAGAAACATTATTCAATAAATCTTAAATTTTGTGAAGTTATAAAGTGATTTAGAATGTGGTTTTTTTACATGGAATTTATTTTTTTAATATTATAAATTCCTATACTATTCAACTACGTAGGAGTAAATAAAGATATGTAAAAATAACTAAGTAGATAATATTTTTTTAAAAATAATCAAGAAAATATCTTATATGCAATTTGGATTTGTACTACTTTGTCTAAATTTTTTAGTTTAAAACATTTTAAATAATATTTTTAATAAATTACTTATGATTTATATTTATTATAACAATCTTAATTATTTTATAGAAACATGTAGCTTGAATTATTGGAGTTTCTATTAAAATATATTTTTGTACACACACACATATATATATATATATATATATTAATTTTATATATTTTTATCTTACATCCAAACAAAATAATATGATTTACTATTAACAACAAATTATTTTTTTGAAACTTAAAACTTTAGTTTTTTATTTACAAAGATAATAAATTTTTAATATAATATTATCTAATCAATGTTTTTCATCTATAATAAAAATCCCTCTTAATTTATCAAAATTGATGTAAGATTTATGATAATTTATAGGGATCGGAATTCAAAGTTAATTTAAATTTTTTTTCAGAGATTTATATATCTTAGAAATATAAATATAGCTACATGCACTTTAAGAGTAATATGACTTTTATTTCTTTTAAATTAATAATCTTATAATAAAGAAATTACCAAGTCAATTATTAGAATTTTTTATTTACAAAAATTAAATAATTATAGACTGTTAATAAAATTCTTTGATTTGATAAATATAAATTTATTTTAAATATGTGATAAAATCAAATAATTTTTATAATACCATAAAGATCAATTAAACTTGTAGCTAGTTGGATTATTAAAGATTCAACTCTACTTGTTAATCCAACTTGAATATTTTATTTTGTAGACAACTATTTTATTTTCAAGTTAAACTGAATACAACAAAGCCTTTGTTCTTTAGAAGAAAGACACTACAAAAGATCTAATCACTCCTCAATTCACAAATACCAATCACTTATAATGGATTCAATTTCATTCAATAGTTTTAGATGATAGAGTAGTGATGAAATCATTAAACAAGATTCTAAAAATGAAATGATTTGAAATGCACTTGTTAAGTTAACTTGAGGGTTTATGTTTGTTTCTCTTTCTATCTTTATGTATTTAAGTATTGAAGCAGATAATATTTCAAAGTGAGGAGAGGGCATGAAATGATGTTGATGTGGAGGATCACAATCTCGCCTTTATTTCTATCAAGCACGAGTTAGGGAAGGCCACCAATTGTGTGTGGTCTTATTTCCACAACAAGTCCCAACCCAGTGGTACTCTTGCAAGGATTGGATCCTTCACGTTTGAGGTCTTCCTGGGCCCCACAACCCTTTGTACAACACCCCTTCCACTATCACTTGCCCTGTTTCAAACCCTAATACCATCTCCTCTATCACCCAAACCCTAAATCATCCTCTTGCTCTTTTTCTCTCTCTCTGACTCAAACCCTAATTGGATAGCTTCTAGAAGGATCTGGAACCAGTCTTAATTTTTGAGGTCAGCCAGCCATGATGGCATGAGGCAGAAGGGAGGTCATGCTTTTTAGAGTAGCTACAGTTAATTGTGCTAGTGTCATAGATATGGCCACCTGCTCTCATGGTGTGTGGCCCTCCCTCCCTCTCTTCATGTGATGGATCTTTTTACAATGATCAAGACCCCCCCCTTCTTCTTTTTTTCCCCTTTTCCTTTTTGTAATTTTATTTTCCTTAAAACTGGCAGCTGACAAGTTCATTCAGAGTGTGATGATGTGGTAAGGCTCCTAGCATGAAAAAAAAAGGAAACACTTTTCATCTTTGCATTTTATTATTATTTTTATTTGACTCAAGTGGGTATAATTAATGCATTAACAGTGAAGGTGATGGTTGTCATCTTCACATTGAATCAAGAAAAAAAGAGTAATAATTTGTATTGTTTTCAAGTCTTTGTACATATATATATATATATATATATATATTCTTCCACCCAAAATTTGTCTTGGGCAATATGTAACTTGAAGGTTATTCAAAAGAAAATGCAATGAAAAGACAAGTCTTTTCATCTTGTACACTGTGAATAGCAAGATTCTTCATATTCAGTGTAAAATCTGCAAATGTGTGTAAATTTATGACAATAGATACACTTGAAAATTGAATGAAGAAATCATTCCAAACAAAAAAGCTATTGACTCTTGAAAAGCATGACATCTTTTTCTCAAAGGTTGGATTTGTTGACAAGACTTATCATCAGGGACTCTCAATTTTCATAAAGCTGCTGTTTGAAACTATTCATTCAACAATTAAGTGGGAGATTCAGTTGTGGATGCTATTAAGAGGTAAGATTTCTAGAGAATGACAAGATTCATGCAGCTGGGGCCACATAACTTTAAAGACAAAGAGCTTCCTTGTTATGTGTGGTCCCACATCAAAGCCATACCTCATTTGTTGGTAGAACTAAATTGTTCTTAAAGGGCATAAATAGGCTAATTGTGGCACACACATCCAGGAGACTCACAGGAGGCACATGACAAAATAGAGCATGAAAGACCTCATGAATCACTGTTTTTTAATTATTTTAATCCGTCCAAGCAGCAAATAAATAAAACAATTAATCAAAATTTATTTTTTTTGAAGTTTCTAGAAAAAAACCTTGACAATTCATGGCCCACTTCCCTTTATACACAGTTTTTGACTTTTGATATTGAAATGAGCATTTGATGAATTTAATTCATTGATTTATGGACAAAGGATTTTGCAGGAAGTTACATGCCAAGAGTGTAGAGAAATAAAATATGAATACTAAGTATTATTGCTTATTAAAGGGAACACAATACAACTTTACATCTTGTTTCATGGGATAAGAGAATTGAATAAAAACAGAGCTATACAACTTTTGAAGATTAAACCATGACTATTTCATCAACAAGTAAACAAATAGATGTAATAAGATACACAAAAAATTAATTACACTTTTAGGATTTGGTGCCATTGTTCACTGTGCACAGCATGGAATTTTTCATTGTCCATGTCTTTTTATCAATCAAAATTGCATGTAGGAAATGCAAATTAAAGGTACTTTTTGAAGGTTCTATAAATTGAGTGTGCTCTACACAGAATCCACAATGCTTTTGTGATAATCCATAATGCATTCCCCATGATCTAAAATCCAAGATGCTTTACCCACTATTTACAGTTGACAATGTTTTGTGCATTCCCCCGAACAAAGAAAGTTTGGAGAATATTCGGTAAAGTACATTTACGAGGATGTAGTACGCATTTGGAAAATTGTTGTGGTCAAAGGCAGAATTCCTAAATTATCAATCTTTTCTTTCAATTTTGTCAATTTGGGAATTCTTCCTTTGACCCTGACAACTTCAACGTGCGTGATGAGGGATTAATGATATTTTTTATTCTTTTTAGTTGTTAACCTTTTTTGACCACAACAACTTCTAAATACGTTATGGGAGTTTAATGGGATATATTTATGAACTAGGGTTTTAAAACTTGATACACAAGGTAATAGCATTTTTTTTGAAAAATTTGAGATATAATTACAAGTTTTGATTACAAATTTTTATTACAATACAGTAATATATTAGAATAAACTGATTTTTAAAAAAAATATAGAAACTTTATTTTATGCTCAAATAAATATCATTGAGATTAATTTAAAATAAAGTTCATGAAACTGAATATCACATAATTTCTATCAAATGTTAAAATCAAATTCTATCTTTTGTAATAACACATGAATTTGAAATAATTTAATTGGTTACTTGTAACTTCTCTAGTCAATTAATTGACGAATCTAATACATTTTACTTAAAAATATTATTTGCAATTTACAAAATCCAAATACAGTGTATCAGAGTTGGTTAATATAGCAAATAAATAGAATTAAGATGATAAGTACCATTTTTTGGAACTTTTAATGAGTATTTGAAAATAAAAAAGAAAAAAGTGGGTAGATCTTAATATAATAAGATAATGCTTTAATTTGATGATGCACTATAATTACATAAAATTAGTCAGCATTCTTGTGTTGATTTCCTTTGAAGGATGAAGCTTGAAAGATATTTTTACAAAATTTGGTTTTGTATCTTGGTTATAATGGTGACAAATTTATATTTGAGTTACAGAAAAGTTAATTAAATGCAACAAGTTGTGCTGATTTTTATTGTAGGAATAAAATCTATTTAAATGTTTTATGAACCAAAATTTTGCCATCATCAAAATAAAAATATCAACTTTGGGTTTGAATACCATCAATCACAATGCATCTCTGATAATTCTTAAAAAAAAATATTGTATCACTATTTTTTTTTAAAGTTAATTGAGAAACTCATGAAAATTAAAATTTTACTTTTATTTTTTGTAAATGCTATCTTGAATTAAAACTTAATATTTTTTAAAAAATATATTTAAAAATATAAATTCAAAAATAATTCTTTGAAAGTATTATAATCTCAATAAAATAAACATGAATTTGTGTTCAACATTACCTATACAACAAAAAAATATGTCATAAGATTCATTGCAATTACTTCTAGAATCTAAAATCAGCACAATAAGTAAAATTTAAATTGTTTCATATAAATTTTGACATTCATCCTAATAGGTTAAAAATTGATTAAAGTCTTACATGATTATACCAATTTGTAGATTTATTTGAGAATTGGTATTGTTTCCATCCTTGAAACATTTCTGCTATGGATTCTTCAATTTGAGAACTTTTTACTATTGCTTGGTGATGGGGGTGATTGAATTGGATAAGGATGTGGATCACGTGGCCTTGTTTGGGGTTGTTTTCTCAATTCTATTTCAATTTTTTTTTTCCCCTTTTAGTCCGTGGGGTGGTACAAGACCAGGCATCATCTATTTGTGCATTGACGGTGTAGAGTTAGAATTCAGTGTCCAAGCTACCCACATGGGTAACAGATCCTGAAAGCCCCTCCCTCTGCAAACCCTAAAAACCCGAAACCCTAAACCGGAGACCCTAAACAGATCGAAGTAGGTGCTGTGTTTCGTACACTGCTCTTACGCTACCCTCGCAATCCGAAAGGGAACTTCCCGCTTGCATAGAGAATTGAGCCCAAGGGGACTGTGCTGCTTCAACCTGCAATTCGTCGCGTGAGTTTCCACCGCGACGATCGCTTCCTGTGGATTCGCCTGAACTGAGAATCCTCTCCTCTCCTCTCCTCAATGCATGGTTTAGAACTCCATATTTAGCTTCTCTCTGGGCTGGTGAAAAATCCCCTGACAGATGCCCATGCTAGCAAAAGAACGATTCCGTAGAGACCGCTATAGGCTGGGGTTGGTATCTGGAGCAACAGGCAATTGCTTGCACAGGGGTTATTGATTGAGGGCATGGCTGCTTCCATGGATTGATGAAGGAGCCGCCCACCTGCAACAGCATCGCTATTCACGAACTGACACGAGGGGTGTCAGATCTGTCAGGCATTGTCACCAGACTCGTGGACGACGAAATCCACGCATGTGCGCTCTTGAAGGCGGGGAGACAGAGGCTAAGAGGGAGGGCCTGCCGACATCTCCCAAGTCGCAAGCTTTGTTGGGGTTTGCCGATGAGACGAGACCCGATGCTCACAATCCTCGGAGCACACGTTCTCAACCCTGTAAACCCTAATTCCTACAACTCTAAATCTCACCTTCTTCTCCTTGCCAAGTAATTGTGGTGCATTTTGATGGTGCCTCCCTTGTGAATGAAAACATTGGAGTTGTTGGAAGCTTATGCACAAATGTTGTGAAATAATATAATTTAGGTTGTATGAATAGTAAAATTGTCACAAATAATTCAAAATTAAAAGAGTTAAAGGTTAATTAGTTTAGAGCTCTAGAACTACAATATTTAAATGAAACCTTTTGATGTTTTATTATTATTATTATTATTATTATTATTATTTTTGTTTGTTTGTAATAGAATTTTTTATCCTAATTTTTTTTAGCTCTTCATTTTTTAAACATTTTTTTATTAAATTATTTTTAAAAATCATCAAATAATACAACAATTATCTTGTTATAGAATCTAATGCCAATATGTTCCAACAATTGATTTAAATTGATTTTTATCATAATATTTAAGAATTATTTTATATTATTTTTACAAATGCAAACAATTGTGAGAACTAATTGTAAAATAGTACAAGCTATATGTAAAATATGAAGCACATACATCTATAAAAAAATCAATGTTGTTAAAATTTTAAATGTGTGCTATGTGATCAATATTTATCTAAATAGTAGTCATTATAAAATATAATTACTATAAGTGTTTGCAATATAATTTATAAAATGATTAAGGAACTCAAAAAACCAATATTCTCATTGATTGAATTTTATTTTGATAATGTAATGTTAAAAAATATGAATTTTAAACCATGATTAAAGAAATAAAATTATTATTTATTGATTCTTTACATGAATTTGACAAGATATTTGTTAATTAATAATTGTATTAAATATAAGCTCTATAAAATTCAAATAATACGTTTATAAATATAATCCCACAAAGTAAAGACATAACTATGACAATTAGTATTTATACACATTTTTTTTGAATTAAAAATTTCTAAAAGAAAAAAGAAAAAAACAAATAAGTCAATTATATAAAACGTAATTTTTTACCATTTAAAATTTCATGAAATTAGATATTCCTAGGTTTCATTAAAATAATAAAGAAATAAATTAAAAAAGATTATTTCTTGTGATTTCGTTTTACATAACATTTTTAATTTTATTTAATGTCATTATTAAAACACAAGTGATTCCTTCTGGATAAAACTGAATTAAAACATCATATAACTTTTTTTAAAAATAAAAAATAATATACATTTAAAAAATTAATAATTGTTTTATTTTTAGAATGAATAATAACTTCACAGTAAGTATCATTGGATTCTAACAGTTCATACAACATTCCGCCAAACTCCTCGTCAGCTTAAGAGCCAAACAGTTATATACATATACATATACATAAATACATTCACATACACACAGTTAAAATACATACATATACGTTTGTGCACAATTGCACATATGTAGTGCTGATATTTCAATAATCTGAGAACCGGAAGTTTATCACGCATTTGGTTGTCATCGTCACCGATTTTGCAGCATCGGAGTCCAATCTGAGCACATGAAACCGCTGTGCAGTGAATTCGCATACCGTTCTGCTTGCAATGGCAACTCCGATGCAAATCTAAATAGTTGAATTATGTGTTTTTGGTGCTTTTATAACAGTCTGATTGCATTCAAGGATTTATTTACAATATGAGTGAAAGATTTAAATACAAGACAATAACATGAATATAGCACACTAAGAATTATATGTCATGCTCAAAAAAAAAAAAAAAAAAAAAACATTTAAATAATAACACATACATACAGGTGATTACATATAATATTTTAATGTTTATATCTGTTTTTTTTTATACAAAGTATATTTTTTGAACTTTATTTCTGTTATTTATTTTACAAGTATCAATTTAAAATTATTTTACTTAAAATAATTTTTAGTACTGAAACATTAGTATTTAGTTTTAAAAAATTAAACCCAGATTTAAATATTATATATTTAGAGGTAGATGTTATTTCAAAAAATAAAAAAAAGATAAAAAATGAAGAAGTAAAAATCCAGGGAAAGAAAAAAAACAATTTAAATTTTTTTTCAATGCATTATTTTTAGAAATAATATGACATTTTGAAATTTTCACATATAGGTTTGTGTTTTGGTTAAATTAGTCTTAAATAAATTACACAAATTTATATTACAAAAATCACTAAAGAATTTGTTAATGCACTTATATTTATGTTAATAAATTGTATACCATTTCAATATACTATTGTAATTGTGTATTAGCTATTAAAAATAATAAATGTTTATAATTTAAAAAAAAAGAATACTTATTAGGAATTATTGATATAAATTATTATGTAATAGTAATATAAATTATATATTTGATTTTTAATATGTATTTAAAATCATTATTATACTAACATTTAAAATTATTGTAAGATTGATTTTAGTTATTTATTATGTTGATAGAGACAATTAGAGCTTAATACTCTATTATTTAAAGACTACGCACAATCTACAATAAGCAATTGAGCATTGTGTAAACATATTGGATACCAAAATAATTTGTTGCTTTTATTTTAGATAATCTTGACTAAAGTAAGACTAGTTATATTAAATTATAACAATTTCAATAACTCAAATTTGGAGAACATGGAATTAAATTTGAAGTCTTGATCATGGAATGCTTGTATCTTTTCAAGCAAAAGAACATGCAATTGTTCAAACAATGTTGATAACACAAGAGCAACCAGGCCTATCTTCCAATAATGTAAGGTATCTTCCAAAACCAACTTGACATGTGTATGGCTCTTTCATCTTCTTCAAACATTGGGTACAGATGTCCATTGGGGAGGGATCTATGCATCATCTTTTAATCTAAGTGCCAGCTCAACTTCCAAAAATTTAGATCTCTGCAGAGCAACTCCTTGTCATGGTTTTGAAGGATCACTATAAATTGATCAAGAATGTTCCTAGAGTTTCTGCATGGTTTGCATATCTGATTGGCCAGTTATTGATCAACATGGAGTGGTGAAGAAATCTCAAGTACTGGAACTGGGTTCAACACCATTAGAGAGCATGTACATAATTATGTACATGAGTACTGAAGTTGAATGGATTAAGGGACTGCTCAAGTAAAACTCAACCTTGCCAACCAGTCAGAGACCCAGTAGGATGTAGTACAAAAGTGCAATTGGTAGCGTTACAATCATTCCAAAGATCACCCTGTCAACGCAATGACCCACAGTCAAAATCACTTAACTAATCATAAATCAGAATTATAAAAAGAAAAAAGAAAAAAAAAGAACACAAACACAAAGACATGAAATGCGGTGAGAAAAGAGGTGCTTACGCAGTGCTGAGGATCTCTGGATGCACATTGTATTCCTTTGCAAACACAAACGGTACAATGCCTTGTGGTAATGCAGCCTGTGCTCTCGCAGACGTGAATTTCGCTATATGATTAGTTGCAGTGTTTCAGAAAGCTGAGTTTAAGAGGAACCGAGCTAAGCAGCTAAGAGCTCCGAGAGTATAGCATTGAAGAAAAAGGAATCCATTAAGATGATGCAGAGAACTGGAGAAATGGTTACCTGCACTGTGGAAACGTTGAGGCTCACACCTCGAAGGCCCACTAGATATGATGCCGCAGCAAACACCGCAGGGCCGACTAGGAACCGAAGAAGCATTGCGAACAGTGCATGCTTTGTCCCGCACGCTATAATGCGGTCTCCCAATCCCATGAACAAGCCTGCAATGAACGACCCCCCCCTAGCAATGGTTACAATATCTCACTTGAATTGAGGTTCCTTGTCAACTGGGGGAAATTGTTTTTTTAAAATAATAACATGCACGCTCACTGCAGCCGTGATGGACTCACCAAGACTGAACATGGCCATCCCAAGTCCTGCATCTGAGATTATGTGATAAGACTTGTATAGGATCAGCGGCATGTCGAAATGGCACCTGATACATTGAAGGATTCACGGAAAAAGGAGGTCAAGAAAATGGATAAAGCTCGAAATATGTCCTTGATATGGAATTGCGGGTCCACTTGCATTTGGTGCTATGCTGCGTGACAGATCACCCAACAATAAGAGCCATTTCAATGGAAAGTAGAATGTGATACACCGGCAAACTTACTTGAATGAAATTAATGACCACACCACCCCGAGTAAACTGGAGTAGGTGTTCGGATTCCGAAGGAGTTTTCTGAAGGTCATGACACATATCAGCTTAATCATCACTGAAGAAGGCGGCATGCTTGTCTTCCCTTCGTCCATTGGATGCTTCTGTGCAAGTTCAGCAGTCATTATAGAACCAAATTTCTTGTCCAGCTTCGACCCGTAATTGTCAACATCCTCCACTTTCAAATTCTTCCTGTTTCCGAAGCTAAAGTCTTGCCGAACATGCTCATCTTGTGTTCTAGGGTTTGCTGCACCACAAAATGTATGATGAATAATGCAGTTGGGGAAGCATTGTGGCCATGATTTCCTGGCCATCTTAGAAGTAGTTCCATCAAATTGGAAATTGAACTCGTTACCTGCACCGGAGAGGTGATGCTCCGACTGAGGATGCACATGCAAATGCAGTTCTTTAGGGTCAACACTTTGCTGGAGGTTAGTGTATATATCGTTTCCTCCAAAGACGCGCAACTCGCCTTCCGAGACGGACGATGGATTTGCGCTCCATACAAACATGTGAAGCTCCTTCGCTTCTTCGTCTGTCTTCGGTGTCGAATCTCTTGGATCCCTCATCTTCTTTGCAACTTGAGAGGCAAGCGGAGAAAATACTGGGTTGATAATCTGGCTACTGATAGCAGAAGCAGGAAATGCAGCCACGGAATTTGTGACAACAGTGATTCCTGGATAAATGGTGCGGCCATCGGGACCCATGCCATGGACTGCAGGTTCGAAACCCAGGGCTCCAACTCCACCGAGGTCGCTTCGGGCCATGCACATTCGACCTCCAGCTCCGTTACGATACAAAGGAGGAGCGAACCGAGGAATGTTTACGTTCAGGGCGCCTCGGTGATTATGCACCTCCTTAGAATTTTCCTCATTGAAGTTAGAATTGCGCGGAGTGGGGCCGCGAGATGATTGCAGAGAGTAGATATCAGAGGTATCGAAGTTTGACTTACGGTTTGGATCCCTGTGAGCCATGATGGAGTAGACCTCCCCTTGATCAAAGCTTGAATCTCTAGAAGTCAAATTCACGGACGAATGCATGGAGTATATTTCTGCGTTGCTGAGGTTGGAAGCGCGCGGTGTGAGCGCTTTCGACGAGGGTATGGAGAGGTTGGCGGAGTGCATACCTTGCGACCTGGATGACACAGACCTTCTCACGCTCACGTGGAGCTCTCCGTCGTTCCTTAATTCAGCTTCCGTAAGCACAGGGTCCCGGCCATCCAGGGACATCACATCTGATTCCACCTTGAAGGAGACGATGGATGCAGCATTCTCTGGGAATCTCTGCATGATGAGAATTCGGGCGGCCCGGTACTCGTACATCACGAGCAAGAGAGTGTACCATATTATGCATTGCAGGACAACGGCTTGGACTGTGAGTTGGCCAGGCTTAGAACCATACATGGCAGCCAACAGAGGCGTTCCGATCACAAGGGTGTTTGGAATCGTTGTCAGCACGAACAATGTAATCACCCACTCCAAACTTCCTCGCTTCGAGAACCGGACCCAAAGTCCTAAGCACGAGAGAACGAACACCTTGGACACGGCGTCCGCTGCAATGAATCTGAAATTCATCTCGTAGGGGTTATTGCCCGAGATGAACTGGAAAGAGAGCAGTGGGACGGCGAAAATCGACACGAATCTGTTAATTCCGCCACATTGTTGCGGCGTTAGAATTCCCCACCATTTCACCGACGCGTACGCCAACATCATCGCCACGTACAGTGGCACCATGGCGCTTAAGACATTGTACATGTCATGACCCGTAATCATCTTGACGATCTGTCTACGTACTCGACCAGTGGTGACAGAGCCTAGTAAAGAACAGAAAGCCGATTTTGTTTCCAAATTAATGAAACTGCCGATATCGCATCTACAGGCGGGAAGCCCTTCTCTTTCATGAGGGGCACCGACAGTAAATCACTAGAAAGTGCCTGGGAGGTCAAGCTGAGAATCGGCTTCCAAATTCAGTTAATGGACGGATGCACCGAGTGTAAGAGAAATCGATCCAGGAGGCTTCACAACCTCACGGCCCTTCCATGTAGAATTTAAGCGATTACCTTCGACAGGTAGGCTGACGCCTCCGCTACTAACGGATAATCTGGAAACTAGAAGAGCTTCCCAAATATCTTGGAGTTGTGCAAGGTCTCTGAATTGGGTTAGGACTCCAAGAATCTGCACAAGCGTAAACCTCGCTGCAGGTTACGGAACAACGAGCATCATGCGCCTAGAATAGCAATTTCTGAAGCACTGATTCTCAAGAACGAAGCACACAGACTGTGCAACCAGGAACGTCTGCGGCTTAGATGAAGCAGACTTGAACGAGATCAAGTACTGATTTCTTCCAAAACGAGCATAAGGGCGGGAAAAAAATTCCCCTCAGCTTCCGAGGCGAGGCTAGAATCCTTCCAGTGGTCACGACTAGCATCATCTAGACAAATGAAGCTAGACTCTGGACCTGCGGCGCAAATAATCCCGTCCCCAGCTGCAAAAGTCGCCTGTCAATGCGTGTAAGTCTAGGCCGCGACCAGCAGGTGGACAGCAATTTCAGCAAGACATGTCCATGCTGTGGGTGGACGCTGCCGCGCTCGCAAAACCGCGAAACTGTAAGAAACGAGACGACTGGTCTGGCACTCTCCTGAGCAACGACAGTCTACGTGTGTATCTGTTCCTGCTAATGAAGGATTAGAGGAGGAGAAGAAGAGGGAGAGACGGAGGGAGGGAGGGAGAGAGAGAGCCAAGAGACACCTTAAGCTTAATCCTGCAACTGGGTTATGATGCAGATGATGCAACAGCAGCAGCAGCAATTGTCACCGAGATATGCCGATCGATTGTGCGCATTGAAGAGCAGTTATTCCCTGTTGCAGCGGTCAACACGACGTACAGCTTTGCTCAGAGAGGCCCAGAGTCTGAGAGGGACACAAACAGCCCTTCAGCACTCTAACAAACCTCCCTCTTACACCTACAAAGGGCTTACAAGGGGGCACCCTCCCACACTACTACACCACCAGCATTACAACTGAACTCTATCCCCCCACCCCCCATAACTGAACTCTGATCCCCCGTCCACTTCCATGCTCCCCATTCTGCCTCTTCTCTCTGCTTTGTGGCCGTTTTTCCGTCTCGCACTTACTTCATCATCATCATGATACACTGTGAGTAATGATAATGTGCTTGGTGCAAGGATTGAAATGGATGTGTATCCAAATGCAATACAACGCTGTCAATACAAAAGGGACAAAGATTGTAGTAATGTCTACTTTCTCTGGTTGGCATTTAAATGTCAAAATCCTACAAACAAAGCAAATTCTGGTAATAAATTGAAGATTGTAACAAATACTAAGTCACTGTCAAAACCCCATCACCTTCTAAAATAAGTGCAAGGGTTACTTTCAATGAATTCCCTTGCTTGTACTTTTACTACAGAAGTGGGACATATGAATCTTGTTATCGAGGATTTGGTTGAATAGGGAAAATTATTCTGAAGTAGTATCAATTCTACTACACAAAGGGTTTTTTAAAAAAAATTCTGTTTACACTCGTTTTGGCTCAATTTTATCTTTGAATGAAGTAACCTGTAATTATCAATTATGGAACAAAAATACATTATTTTACAGTTATCCGCATATAAAGTTTATTCTTAGGTTTTTCAATTCTCGCTATTACTGTTTATTTCCAACGAAAGTTCTAGATATCTTAACTCTGTGGTACTCTTGTACCATAATTTAATATCTTTTGATTGTTAAAATATCTGTGTTTCATATAATATCACAAAATTATAATACATTTGTGAACTCGTTTATTGAAAAAAGAATTTAATTCAATATAAATTAATTATTTGAAACAACAATTTTAAAATAAAATAAAAAATCTATGTATAAATATTACTTTAAAAAATTATACTTCGTAATTATGTCTGGATATTAAAAAATTTGGTGCAAGTTTCAACATTTTTAATGCAGATCCTTAGCATTCTTGTTCTTATTGCTATTTTTATGATCTAAGTTATTATTAAATTTATTAATATAGAAAATATATATATATATATATATATATATATATGGAATTTTCAGTAATCATTTAAAATCAAAATTTGAACATATTTTTGAAATACATAAAAATAATTTTTAGTCATGTTTTTATCACACCATTATTGAAATTGTGTTTTTAATTTTATCCTTACAACCTACATAACCTTGATTATTGAAGTTCACCACTATTTGATTTCTATTATAAATGATGTTCAGAAAATCACAATTTAACCTCATGTTTAATTATCAATCAAGTAACACTGAAATGCATGCATTACAATTTGACAAAGTATCATAATTCAACTTCATATCTTTATTTTTATATTATTTAAGCCTTGACTCAATGTTAATAAATATTTCTGAAAGAAACTATGGTCATATTTTATTTTAACAATAATGAGTCATCACCATTCCTTAAAATAGTTATATTTATGTATATGTGTGTATGTATGTGTGTGTGTGTATATATATATATATATACATATATAATTAAATAAATAAATAACTAACCCATTTTCTTGAAATTGCAAACATTTTTTTGTCTTAGTAATGGACACCCACATTGAATCACAGGCCATAGCCAATTGAGCTATAAATAGTTGGACTGAAAAACAAGGTCCACCTGTGAAAGACATGTACCTGTTGTGGATGTAAATGAATTGAACAGTTTATCAACTTTCATAAATTCATTTGAAAAATTCACTTTAAAAGTTGAGGTATTGAGCATACATTGTTGGGAAATTTGTGAGATGCTTCAAGGGACTGCACTTCCATGAATGGAATACATGTATGAATCCAATTTCATATTTATTGAAGGATTTGATCTTCACAAAGGTTTCTTTTGCCAAAATGACACTCCAATGATAGTATATAATATTGACAAATGTTATCTTATTGTTTGAAGGATTAGATTTATCTTTAAATGATGATTTTTTTCCTAAAAGCTAGAAAATTTACAAAGACGTAAAATTTCTATTTAAAAACTTGCATTGTTCTTATAATCAATCATCAAATTTTCTTAATACTTTATTTTTTTTTGAGAATTTTTTTAATTTTCAAAGAGAGTATGGTTCATTTAAAAACTTGGTTTCTCATCGATATTATTCAATTTTCAACATGTATTCCAGCTAAATATTCGAGTAATTATTTTCAACATGAAAGGAGAACTTCACTTGAAATAAGTATAACATTCATTACCACTATTTTCATATGTTATTTAAACCAAAATTGATATTTGGTGTCCTCAAACACATGAAAATATTGAGTGCTTCATTTTAATTTTTCATTTAGAAAATTAATAAAACTAAAAAAACGAATTGAACACCATAAGGTTGTCACTTCAGCTCAAACCAATATATAGAATAATTATAAATATATCATAAAATCAAATTGAACATGCAATAACTAATTCAAATAATCATAACTCTCTGAAATCATTAATAAAATATAATCCTTTTTTCAAATGCACAAAATTTTATACAAAAGATCTTTAAAAACATTTTTAATTAATTCTTAAAAATTCAAAGTTTCATGATAATATATTACTTCAATTATATTCATTGTACTCAAAATAATTGGAATTTTTTATTGAAAACTTAAATAACAGTATGAGCAATAATAATCACATTGACTAATATATATGTATTCCAAGAATATATTTTAGGTTGCAAACAACTTTCCAACTATAAATCATGCCTTTTCCCATGCTTGAAGAGCTTTTACCCTTTCATGTTTTTGGAGTATAATAAGAGGTTAGTATGTAAAGACCAAGTATTGACTCATGATTAAGCCATGACAATGGAAGAGCACAATGGAGGCAAGACCATGGATGAACAGAAAATGGGGAGGATGAGGAGGATGAGGAGGATGGAGAGGTGTGTGGCCAAGAGGGTTTGATGTGAGGTCCCTCATGTCACACATCCCAAGTGAGTCTGTCTGAGCAAGTTTGAGTCACACAACTGCACATTTCAAGCTTGTTTTGGACCCAGGGCCCTATTACCACCACTAGCCCTATCCCCAAAACCACCCTTATTACCATCACCAAAACCTCATCCATTCATCCATCCATTCATCTAGAATTCATTCGCCCAAAGAGAGGTTGGATGAAATAAGGATTAATGGGGAAGTTATGTATCCAAGTCACAGTCAGACTGGGCACGGGGGGGGGGGGGGGGGGGTCCTTATCAGGCAAGGGGGAGGCATTAGTGCCAGAGTGGATGATTGTGGGTATATATTTATGCCATCATTCATTGTTTCTATTTGCTTCCTTGGCATTGCCTCATTGCTTCATTGCAATTTCTCCATCTTGAAGGATCCATCTGGATAGATACTTCTAACAGCCTCTGTGGGTGGAGTGATGTATAAGGAAAAATCAAAATAAGATAAGATAAAATAATGTATAAAAACAATGGTGCCTGATGTAAGAATCAATCCTTCGCTCATGTCTTTCTTCATACTTCTACTCTATACCATATATATATATATATATATATATATGTATTCACAGATATACATAATACTGATTGCAACTATATGTGAATTGTGGACACAAATTACTTGTTAGTTTGTTGCCATTTAAGATAGGCATGTATATATTAAAAATCTACAAGGCATGCTTGAAAAAACACATTAAAAGAAGGAAATGAATAACTAATAATAATAATAATAAGTGATTAGATGATTGTTAAATTACTACCAAATTATTATTGGTTGGTATTATTATGGTGAATTAACAGTATAAGATTGTGATTAGAGATTCTAATAAGAGAATGAATATATATATATATATATATATATATATATAATTTGAAATTTTATAAGTGAATTGGATTTCAATAAAGTGGTATGTGTTTTTTTTAAAGCTTCATGTTAGAAAATTATAGGCCTGTGATGTACAACTTAAAAGTGAAGGCTTTATTTATGCACTTAAATGCCTTAAATGTATGATATATAGGTGGTGAATTTATGTGTATTTGGTATCTTTGGATTTCTATCCAAAGGTAATACATTCATTGTCATTTCACAAGAGATCAAAACATGATATATTATAATTACTACTTACAATTGATAACTATTACAAAATTATTTATAATACATCATTGTTTGAATGCAATGAAAATTATGTATATATGTGCATATGTATATATACATACATACATTTATTAAACACAATATAATCAAACATCAAATACTAGATTCTAATCCATTAAATTTTTTCACTAGAACTAAAACATTTTAAAAATCACTTGAACTAGTAAGTAAAAGTTCATGAATATAAAAATTTTGTGCTTGCTTTAAAAAAACTAATAGCTCTTCATTGAAAGAAAAACTGAATAATAAAATATTTTCTATAAATAATATTATAACAAAACTCTTTAACTTAAATTATGTCAAATTTTTAGAGCATCACAAAATAAATTATATAAATACAACTAAGTTTAAAACTTTAAAGTAATACTTATTATAGATAATTAATAAACAAGCTAAAAATAAAAATAAAAAATTTAATACAAAATAGGCCCAGTATTTTAATATAAATTTATTACATATTTTATAATTATAAAAATGTATAAAATTATAGGCTTGTAAAGAACATCTTCTTTTAATATTTCTATTTATATCATAATAATTTTTTATTAGTGATGTTATTAAAATTACATACATATATATATTTTGCATTTAACTGAAAATCAAATTTGCTTAGATACATTTAATAATGAGTCCATTTAGTATTTAATAAATAAAATTTAAAAACAATTTATATCATTTAAATCAAAGAACTAAATAATTAGTACTAATTGAGATTAAGCCTACTATTATGTATTTTTTTAATGTATGAACAGTAAAAATCAAATCAAATCTATTTGATTATTTATACATTCAAGAAATCCAAAATGTAAGTGATGACTTTTAGTTGTTTTTTGTTTCTAGTGTACACCCTAGGGTGCCCAATCTGAAAACAGGTCATTAGACCAGGGGGAGATAGCATGAGATCTAATAGCAGTCACACTGCATTTACGGACTAAAGTTATGAGTACAAATGTAAGCAGGATAGTATCGCCTTACGCCTCCCCAAAGTTTAAAACACTGAACCGACTAGTCTGTTGGCAAAGCCCTCCAATTTCCATCATAATAACAAGGCTCCATAACCATCCAGTTCCAATACAAAGTTGAATGTACAAACCTGCTAGTTTTGAAACTAAGGCACATAATCTCTACACTAAAGGCTCGCAAACACACATGCTATGTCCAAAAGTAAGTTATATCGACGGTGGTAGACGAATCAATCACTCACTGGCTTTGACTTCTTCACGTTCCGAGTTCTCCAATTGTCCTGCCAGCTTCAAGCAAGCCTTTGCAATGTAAGTAAATACGTAGAACTATCTGTATAGCATATATTCTTGAAAGGAAATGCCTTAGGACACAAGATAGAAGAAACAAATCTCGCACTGTTGTGCAGGAACCACTGTTGTTCACGGACGGACTTTCCAACTTACCAAAGGTTCGTCATCTTCTGCATTTACTACACCTTTTGCTTCATCTGGTTTATCTTCTGACGTCTCTTTGGCACTTTTTGAGACTGAATCTTTGGAAGTACTCATCGCTTTTTCAGCCTTGCCTTGCTTCCCAACCGAACCTGCTTCAACACAGTAGTACTTAGAATAGTTCCAAAATCAACAGTTCTTTACCAGAGAGCAATCTCCTATCATCCTCATAATCCTTCAACTTCTGGTAATTATCCACAAATACAGAATTACCAGGAAGAAAAAACCTTGGCATTCCAACAAAAGATGACAGTGAACAGGGAATGCATATTGTTTCTTAACAGATTTGAAAAGTCTTGTAACACTTTACCTTTCGAAGTTGCGGTTTTCTGTTTTTTAACTTCAGATTCAACCCCTTCATCATCGAACTCAAATGCACTTTCTGCCTGATCTTTTCCTTCGGCAGATTTGGCAACTTTTGGGGTGTTGTCCGACTCCTTAGTCGCTCTAGGAGTTTTGTTTGACCCCTTATCCTTGGCTGACTTAGCAGACTTCGCTGAAGCACCGTCTTTTCTGTCGGACATCACACATTGTTTGAATGAAACTGTCACTTAATGCTGCGTGGACTAATGGCATTAGATATTAACTTTTTACGAGCTTGATGTTTACTGAAGAAAAATGCGGATCCAAAAGCGGCACAACTTGATTCTCATTCCAGACCACTCCACAAACAGTAAATAACCTATAGTGCAACTACAAGCCTACACACTTAGCATCGTGAAAACAATACGGTACAGCAAGCTCTAGTGGGGCAATAATGAAGCAAGAGTTAAGGATAAATACGAGGTATCAGAAGCTTTTGCTGACTCATCCTTCGATGGTGGTGTCTTGGCAGTCACCTTAAGTCTCTTTGGCTCCGGGCTGGCAAAAACAAGTGGTAGACTTTTTACCGAGATATTTGGTGAAGTAAATAAGCGCCTTTTCTCAATAATAGTTAAAAGCCATTTGACTCAACCCAGTTACTGAGAAAAAACGGCATATAATTCTGCGGAATTTACCCAATAGAAAAGGTTGGGTTGAAATAATCGTGTGCAAGCGTGTGCACAACACATGTCGATATAAGACTATTCTAAATATCTTTCAGAATAGGAGAAAAAGCAAACAAGAATGAGGAGCACGAGCAGTACTATTTTGTCCCTGAAAGTGTTGCTGGAGGATTTGCATTTGGCGTCTGCAAGAACAACCAGCGAAAGTTCAGAAGTAAAAGACCCAAGTTACAAGACATGAATATGAAAAATAGACCTCAAATTATCATCTTAGAAGGTTTATGAAAATAAACGAAACAATTTCCATAGTTACCTTCTCAGTCTTCGCAGATGATTTGCCCTGTTTGTCAGTTACCTCCCACCGCTCCTTCGCTAAATTAAGAACTTCTTTCTCCCCGTCGTCATACAAGATCTGGAACAAATCGCATCCAAGCCAGTTATAATAGTTCAAGGTTAAAGCCAGTTAAATGGCAACTCAGACAAATATATGGTTCGCAATCCCATTAATGTAATGAATCATTGACAGTACAAATGTCTGATATTAACGCGTACAAACATAAAACCTCCGGTCTATCTCATACCTTGTGCTTCTTTTTCTTCGCATCATAATCCACCACCTTCCCCTTGTAGAATCTGTCAAATATTATCATTCCAATCAGACATGAAGACGACATTAATTATTAACAACCAAAATAGATTGAAACCTGGTGAGAAACTTTCAGAGTAGCACTTTCAGCGATTTGTAGATAACGTCAGAGTAACCATACCCTAAGCATCTAAAATCAAACTGCAGCACTATACTAAGCCTAACTTAATGCATTTCTCAACTATAGTTCGTTGACTTTTCGTCGTGTAAAATTATTTGCTCACTTCTTATCCAGCGGCCACCAAACTTTAATGCCACAACCCACGAGAGACTCGTCTCCACCCCTCTCGCCTTCACTCTTCCAAGCTGGGCTTGCACCCTGCAAGCGTAACACAATTTTAATGGATATTTGCAGAATTATACAGTCAGCAGGAGAAACTGCATACAATAAAATGACTTAATGAAAACAAAATCGACCAAGGCAGTAAATTTCACCTTTGAAACATCCACAAGTAGATACACATAAATACAGGTTACACTTCTTAACCTTAGGAACACATATAACCTGTCCACCTACAAAAAAGTCAATCACGTCTTCAAAAACCATTCTCTTGGGCTCTAACCTTTTCAACAGCACTTGATTTTTTGGCAGATTTATCAGGAGTTGTGACTGTCGCCACCTGCCCATAGCACACACATCTGGGACTTTTAGTAATTGAAATAACTCACTACAGCACAAAGCCAGGACTCAAAAATCGAAGTGCAAGCAACTCACAAAGAAGCATCAGACACACCTTTAAATGTACTGCAAACTCAAAGAGGATCATTAAAAGATCGATATTCCGATTGATATTGACTTTTAAAAAAGAGATTAAGAACTGCATACCTTCTCTCTTTTTTGTGCGCTTTTCTCTTGTACATCTTCCTCGGGCTTGTTTTTGGCTGGACGCCCAGGCTTTCTCCTGCCAGAATCTGGCATGGGTGTGGCTGACTTTCCCTTTTTGGCTGATGTGGTAGGCGTACTATCTGAAGAAGGTCCTGCCATTTCATCCCCACTCATTCCATCATCCTTCTTGCCAGAACCTTTGGGCCGACCACGTTTGCGTTTCGCAGGTGTACTTTCATCCAGCTCCTCTTCTGGCTCTTTTTCAACTTCAGACTTCTTTCCTGCTTTCTTAGCGGACTCATTTCTGTCTACTGACTTTCTACCGCCACGTGAAGGACCCTTAATTATGATCCCTGCTCCTGTGGTTGCACCTTTAGATGGTTTGTCGTTTTCGAGTTTCCCCTTCTTAGGAGTAGGTGCTCCTTGCTCCAACTCTCCTTCGGTATCCGACACAGTTTCTCCGTTGTCGACCCGTTTCCCTCGTTTGCGACCCCTAGGACTGATAGGCTGTAAAATACCAAACAAGAGGAACAAGGTAACGAATCTGGTAAGGAACACATAACTGCTTAAAGTAACTAAGTGTAATAGAACATGGCATGAAGTGTCACATCTGTCTCCAATATTCAGATGATCACCTTGTATTATAAAGATATCAGACCTCATAACTATAAGATGAACTGATTTCATGACGATGTTTAACAAAACAGCATTACCAGAAGGAGAACCCAAGAAGACATAAGCAGGTCTATTTGGCTTGGACACAACAAGGTACCTGACCAGTTCTTGAGGAAGTTCCAGCCTTGAATTTTTCCAACACGTCCTTATCTGTAAAGCAAGGTGGCAGATGGCTACCATCCACCTGCAAAAGCTCCACATTAAAGGTGTCAAAGGTTGTCATTGCAGCCAAAAAAGTAAGTAAAAAATTAACGACATGAGAATAGTTGAGAGGGACAATTACAACACAGCTTGGAAAAGAAAACATTATTGAATGGATGTTAGAATGTAAAATGCAAGTGTATTGAGGCGATAAACACACCTTAGCAGGTTCGTCCTCTAGTTCCTCCTCTTCGATGACTGCACTTTTCTCATCCCCTCCAACTGGCGGAATAGCTTCACCTGATTCAGCAGCAACGGATGCAGGATCGTTCGGTCCAGGTACCATAGATTCGTCAGCATCAGGAGCCTTGGGTTCATTGGATTCAAGTGGCATGGTTTCGTTGGCTTCAGCCATAGGTGCGTCTAACTCAGGACCCTTGGATTCCTTTGGTTCAGCCGCCTGGAAATCATTTGATTCCGCTGCAACCTTGGACTCGTTGGTTTCAACTGCCTTGACTTCAGAAGCATTTTCGTCAACTGCCTTAGACTCGTTCGGTTCAGCCGCCTTGGACCAGTTCAGTTCTGCTTCCTTGGGTACGAGAAGTTTTTGTTCAGTTGTCTTCGGCTCAGAAGCCTTCGTCTCAGCTACCTTTGCATCAGCGGCTTTTGCAACAGGTATCTTTTTTGAACGAGCCTTAGCTTCAGGAACCTTGTAAACAGAAGCTGGAAGTGGAATGACACCTGGATATGTCTCCACAAGTTTCTTCTTCAGTTGTGCTATATCCTTGGCAATTAATATGGCAATATCGCATATCGCATACAAAGTCTGTAACACATGCAAAAAATCTCAATCAGAACTGTTCCAACCATCCAGAAATATTAGTCAAAAAAATACTTATAGCATCTTATCCCTTGACAAGGTATCGGCAAGGTTGCAAGCGACCTATAGTCTGCTCATCCTCTGCACATTTACGGTCCAGGTACCATAGATTCGTCAACATCAGGCTAACGTGGGACGTGGGAAAGCACTAGAGTTATTACTGCTGTTTTAATATGTAAAGCTTAAAATATAGTTGAGTTTCTATCAAACGTTGTATTTGAAACAGACAGATCTGGCACTAGTAAACAGCCTTCGAAAATAAGCAGAAATCGCTACAAACCTCGGTCTTTGTTTTGTCGACGGCGTTCTCACACCCTTTGATGGTGCGTAGAATTGCTAATATTAAAGGCAAATTGCCTTCCTTTCCAGGCTCATTTTTTCCATCACCTTCTTGGTAGATGAGTGCACGTAGGAAAAACAACAACTCTCTGTCATTCAGTTACGACACACTAGAGTAAGGTGCTAAAACTACACCCTTGCTCGAACCAATTCTTGTAACATCTCTATATCGAATCGAAAAGCAAACCCAAATACAACAAATGACCATGAACACCCAAAGCGATAAGCAAATAAATAGATAAAAAATATTTCCAAAAAGAATAATAAAAAGAATCAAAATAATTATAACAATACATAGTATATTTATAAAGATTTACATTAACAAGTTTACTGTTATTCAATCTAAGTAATGAAATAATGAAAATCTCTCTAACCTGTAGAACGGTTCGTAGGCCGATGGATCCGGCTGAACACCTCCAGAGGGAGGAGGATAGTTAGGATGGTGAGCCAAGACGTGCACAAGGTACACAAGAGCATATTCTGGATGAAGCGTAATAGTCGTCCTCTCAGCTTGCCCAGCCGCAGTTTTGTAAGCTTCTTTTCGATAATCATCCACAAAGTCGGACATAAAGCGCCGAGTCTGGGTTGCCACATGTTCAGAACCATGATTAGCTACCAGACGTCAATGACAACACGTAACAATCCTAGTACCAAAGACCAAGGAAACTGGACTTAAACTATGCTTGTGCACACCTGGCCGCAAAAGCAGGCCACTACCTTTAGCTAAAAGCAACAAAAAGACAAGAACGCTAAATCAACAATAACCACTTTGAACCTTAAAAAGAACAGTAACAAGCTTACTTCCAGGGCAATGTCTTTCTCAGTGTCCACTGCACAAAGAGCGTACGCACTAGCATACTTCAGATTCAGCGTCCGATCCCTCAGGTAATGGTGAATTTTTCTTAACAATGTACGCCGGACATGTGCTGATTGATCCTGCAGAGAAGATATTGTCACATAAGAAGCACAACCATACTCGAACCTCTACTTACGCCAATCTTATCAACTGCGGGTTCAGCACTCACATGATATATCCTCTGAATCAATAGACGAGAAAATTTCCGTTCATACAAATTAAGTGTCTAACACAATGAAAGATTGTGAAAATGAGATTGTGAAATGTTGACCAATTATTCAAATCAAATCAAATCAAAGGATTCAGAAGATAATAGTACATACTGACAAAGTTGATAAGCTAAGAATTAATTATCCATAATCTGAACAGAACGAACCTGTACGGTCATAACCACCATATGAAAAACGTCTATGGGAATCTGACTATCCCAACGTCGTGCCAATCGCAACACACCTTTCGCAGCTGCTAAGCGCAGATGGGCTTTATCTCCGTCACTGTAAAACTAGGAAGAAATAGATGACTAAACGAGGAAAACGAAAAAAGAAAAGGAAAAAAAGAGTATAAGGTATTTTTGAAATTGCGGATAAATTTATGTAATATTAACAAAATCATAACTATCATTATAATTTCACGTCACGAATAGCGAATTCAAAGATAACCGAAGCTACACATACAGTCAGGCGATGCTAAAAAGACAATTTATCAACGAACAAGAATCTTTGTTAAAAGGCAGTAGCTGACCTTGTTTTCATATCATCTGATATTTCTCCACACGCAAGAATCTTAACAAGCACTTTGAGAAGACCCGGAAGCCTTGTTCGTTGATGTGCATTCATCTTCGGAAGGAAACTCTTCACCAATGCTTTAAGAGCGTAGATCTAAAAATGTAATAAATTTTAAATACATCGAAACCATTTTAAACAAATCAACTTGATTTTATCTGAAAACAATATCACGTTAACATTAAAATTAGCTAATAGACCGTTTATCTTACATGAACTTCAACTGAGCCAGAATAATGCTCACCTTCAAAAGTACATGGTCACTTGGAGTATCAGGGTCAGAAATGGATTCAGCAGCTTCCTGCAGAAATGTATGATAGACGAAAATTATGTATGGCCATCTGATTGGGTACAGATCAGATCGGAATAGTGTTCATGACATATCAATGTTCCATGAAGAACCTTAACACCACAATTTCAATAGATAGATATAGGTACAGCATGATTCGAGAATTTTGGTACGATATTCGAATCAACCAATTCACAAAGTCAGATCTTTAGAAATTCTAACCTGTGGAGCTTGCCGCCTGAGAACATTCCGAACTACAAACTTGATGATGGCATCCTCTCTCGTTTCAAAGATAGGCATTGCATTTTGAGCTATACACCCCAATGACTGCAAAATTGTGGGAAGATGTGTGTTGTCTTCTAATTTATCCACCAGTCTCTGCCACATACATCAAGAAGCTCGCAAAATTTCAAGAAAAGTCATGACATAAGTTCAGTGTCGCAGTTTTCGGCTACTTCTACCTTATAATAATGAAGAGCCAAAAGAAAGAAAACCACAAACATACCAATGTGTTTTGTTAAAAATGCATGTCATACCCCATAAAGCACAGATAGTGCCTTCAGTCCAGAGTCAGCAGTCATGGCTGCAATTGCAGAGACTGCATATTTAGCTTGCTTGCGGCTACCTTCCAGGCAGAGTTGCTCCAGCATCAGATTGACATTGCTGCATATGAAAGAAGCTACAACCATTTAGCAGGAGACAGTGTGCACATCACATATCGTTAATAATGTCAAAGCTACTGGACTTTTGGCAATTAAATATCCAAACGAATCGTCTGAAAATACAAACTTCCATGCGGTATCCCTACCTCCTGTCCTCAGCCCCGGAGCCTTTATTACGGAAGGAGGAACCTGCTTTGGCCAAAATCTGTACTACACCCTCTTTAATAGACTCATCAGGGTCCTTCAACAATGTCAAGAAGTCTTCCTCAGCATCTGCCATCAACTCTGGGCTATATATGGCGATTTCCTGCAAAAATAGCGAAACAAATTGCCTGGTCGGTAGTGGATTACACATGGGACAGCCTTAATACCCAGATTAAACGTCCAAGACGCACTCAGTTAATTCCATGTCATGATTTCTAATTTCAGAACTTCTAAACTGCTAGCTGAGCCATACAGAACTGAAATTCAACAGCTGTGATTGAAGGTTACAAAAAAACGAAACAAAACAAAACAAAACCTAAACCTATTTAAAACCGATTCCACTGTTGGACATAATCTCTCGATCATTACTTAAATCAACAACTGGTCACTGGCAAAAACTTTAGTGCAGAATAATCCAACAAAATGACATAAGTATCACCATGCTCACCACAAGAAGCAAAAGACTTGATGCAACAAGATCTTTGTCAGTCTCAGAATCTTTATAAATAAGAATTTCTTTGGAGATTGAGAGCACATGTTCCTTGCTAAAGAAAAAATAGCCACACTTGGTGGCAAGACTCTTCATGAAATCATTCTGCACATGCTGTTCTGTTTTCTTCAAAAGATCATCCTGCACCCGAATAAAAGATTATGGCATCAACGTTCAGTCCAACTTTATTTCTGAAATTTGCTATAGCTCAAATTAAACCATCCTTATCAGTCTAGTGGTATCTACATCACAGTTGTCATTCATTTCTCCACCTTCAAAACATTCTGGAACACTCTCTTGAGGCAAAAACCATTGTATCAACATGGAATCCACAATATTACGCATTTAAGGGTTACTCTGTACGAAGGAAGAAACAGCGAAAAAGACTAATACAACCAGAAACGCATCCACATCATAAGACAACACTGAATAAATGAACTGAAAATAAAGATACATGACATTAACATAGAACAAGTAGAATAGTTGAAGACTGAATCATGACTTCAGATTTTGAATTCAGAAACCCAAGAGAAGTATTTAAGAAATTATGTACACAAGGATCGAAAAGGCATACACGAGCTGTTGTGGCATCTGTAACCGTCGTGCATGGATTAAGTAACGTGGATAATGCAACAAAAACACTCTCATTCTTTATCTGATGCAGCTTTTGAAGATTGTCCTCGGCCTTGGAAGGTTCCAAACAATGATTAGCTATAACTTTGAAGATGCTCTGCAATTTCTTCTCCAGGTCTAGTGTCTCTTCCTCCTGTAATATGATTCAGGTTAATATTAGGCACAAACGAGAGCAGATAGTAGAGAATCAGTAATGAAGCATAAGATGCACACTAACCAATTGGTGAAAACCAAAAACAGAGCAAGATATTAGCAGAACACTTGATGTAGAAGACCATAATGATAGGGAGAGGCCTGAAACCCACTTTTGCTTTCTGCCGTGTGGTCAAGTAGATTTGCATCTCTTGCTGCACCCTGTAGACGATTATCAAATAAATCTTAATACTTCATATGAAATATTTATGTAATTGCCTCTGCATAGGATCCACCAAATTTGTTCACAGGCCAGTATGTAAAACTGTGATGTGATCAACGTTAGTATGGCACACCAGCACTGAAAGGAGAGAAGGTAATGGTGTTTTTGATTCCGTCAGAACCACTGTGAACAGGCACTGTTGGGTTTGTCAAATGCCACAACGAACGCATATTACAGACAGTCATAGTATGATATCAAATCACGAATGTTCCTGACCTTAGTTTCTGGAGAAGTATGAACTGTAGTGCTTTTCTCTCGATGTCGTCAAAAGTGGAAAAAGCAAGAACCCAGTGTCTAGACTGCTCCTCAATAGGAATAGAAGCTGGGAAAAGCTGCTCTGTCAGTATCGTCTCCAAGCCATGAAGTCTGCCAAAGCAAGCCACTGTCAAGAAAAGAAACAAACCATCCATGGGTAAAGTTAAGTTCGTCGACATCAGGATCTCAGCTTCTTAAGCATTTCAACTTGCACATTAGTAACAAAATTTCTGCAATCAAGTTTTTCAAAACTGATTCTACATTAACATAACGTCAAAGTCTAGGAACAAAAAAAAATAGAAGCAGCTTACTCCTTGTCATTGGAGCATCGTGCAATTTTTCCGGGAATCCGTTCAAACTCCTTGTCAAGAGCAATTACACCTTCCGAGCACTTGGTGCAGTAGGATTTATATAACTCCATCAACTTCACCAAGGTAGCCTTTCGAACCACAACCTGACAACTCTCAAATGTGAGATATCCATTGCTATCTAATGGGGGCTGATTACACTGCTAGTAAGAAAACTTTCACTGGGTTCACCTGGTATTTTTAAAGCGAATTCGTTACACTTATTTCCGTTCCACTTGAAAGTTAGGAATATGCATAACCAAAGCGTATTGACATACATTGAAACATGCTGCTTTCAAAAACAGGATCCCAACACATCCAGTCCTCAGAATAACACAGTACGTTGACGGACTAAATATGTAAATCAGAGACTCCCACGCGTGTACCTTCTTATCTCGAAGCCGCTCAGAAACTTTACGCAGCACGTTAGTTGGAATCGACTTCAAGTCACTTATAGCCAGATCAAATATGGCCTTGACCACAGCCACCCGCACTTTATCATCATAATCCAGAAGTCGATCTTGTAATGCACCTGCAAACGTCAAAACATCGGAAAACCCCAATCACGAGAATTAAATGCAGGAACTGCCACGGAGCTTATGAAAAGTTAAACACCCACAATCAGCTCCATAGTGATTGCAAATCTAACGCACTTAGAACATCCCAAAATACCTAAGGGTGCAAAGCAACACGAATTGTTAGAAAAAATTGGAGGAGTGCAACTGATGCGAATCTTCAGGACACTCGTTCTAAAATCGTGAATGTGCTTTCTCGTATACAAACAACTTTCTAATGACTTATTGAACGACTGAAAAATCAGAAAACTCTACTAGCAACATTAAAAACTCACCAATAATCTCATTGGCTTGCTCGCCTATAGGATTTGCCTCCATACACTCTTTGGCACAATTTACGACTGCTACTCGAACCTCCACTATTTTATCACTGAATCGCTTCAGAAATTCTGCGAAAACATGTGGATATTCTTGTGCAAATTGCCTGCCGGGAAGAGAAAACAATCGCCCCAGGAGATCAACTGCCTTTAAACGCACATTTACTTTATCCTTCTGCAATCCGCAACTAGCACATGTTACTTATGTGGAGTATACCCAAATGATAGTTACATAATTGCTGAAAACACTGAGGGGTAAATACCATAGTGTTGTAAAACCACACGAGGGCAACGGCTATACCACAAGCTGGTCATTGATAAGAGGAATAACGCCGGCAAGCAACTGAGGAGCACAACCATAGAGTTCGTATATGATTTCATGGTGGTCCTTATGGAGTCCACTATCTACGCTCTTCCCCTCCACCATCACGGAAGTCAGAAAGCTTCGCACATAAGGTTCCAGCTTGTCCACACATTTCTCTACAACAGCTATTGCCAACTTGCGTGCAGCTGACCTCTCCTGCTCAGTAAAATAGAAACAGCAAAATCAAGCATAGAAAATGCTTTAGGAAGTTCAGAGAAACAATGCTTTGACTCTGAAAACTGGTTATGCGTTCATCCCACAGAAACATAAGAAAAAATCCAAATAAATATGAACACACCTTCTTTGGCTTCAGTAAATTCTTTAGAATGACCTCCACCATTTCAGTTGGAATCTTTTCACTCTCCTCCACAACAAGAGTCAAGACATTTCTCATAGCCACAAAGACATTATGAGGTTGCTCATCACTGCCAAAGCCCACAGCGTATGAGTTTAATTCATTTCCACATATTCCAGTAGCCGCAAAAAACAAAGACATGTAGGCTCTTACCAGCCGAAAAAAGAATTGAAGAAGGCAGAAGAAAAGAGCAGAACATTCTGTAGGTGTCTTTATAATAATTTTATTGGAAGATAGGTACACACCTTGCCGTAGCAAAGAAGATCTCAAACATCTCCAAGATGAGATCATCGCATTCCAGATCCAGCATCACGACACATGACCTGACCTTGGCGACTGTCTCCAAAATACTCACTCTCCTTGCAAAGGAAGGACTGTTAACATCATCAAGTCCTTTAAAATTGGTAACAATCAGCTGGAATATTTCCTGCAGCATGATCAACGGATAAAACAGTGTTATTAAAATTTAAATAACAGAAATATCGTGGATTCAAGGCCTTCGGCAAGAAATAGAAGAGACACAAATGATCCAAAATTGAATACGTGCTATCGGAAGTCGTTTCAAATTGCTAAAATGATCATAGAATTTACAAAGTAGCATCCATAGAGCATCTTCCTGGAATACTGCATGCAAAAAAAATCAAGAAAGATAGATGGAGAGAAGGAAGAACAACTACCTTCAGAGTCTCATCACTATAAGGGGCATCAGGAGCCACGATCCTCATAATTTCACTGATGCAAATAGCAACAAGCAACCCGACTTCCTTGTCCTTGTGTCTCAACAAAGATGAGGACACTAAAGCGTCGGAACACCCTTTCATCGCATTGTGAGTGCTTTGCGGGGGTGATTGATCCAACTCTGAAAGTAAAGCCGATGCTTGCTGTACACATACAAAGTAAGATTCAGGAAACTGTTCTGGAAAGTGGAAAACAAATCCCAATTGTTCAACCCTGTCATTCGAGATAAGTATAGTAGACAGCTCTAAATGATCGGTTGGCATTCTTGATAATAACCAGTGTGAAAGCCAAAATTGACCACCCTGGCATCTAAAAATACCGAAAAAGCACATCTCTTCCAGGAAAGGCAGATTATATAAACAGGACATCCGCAACTGATAAATTTCATTCGTTTAGGGGTATTCTACAAAGAAGTGAAAGAACGTAGGGATAGATGTAAGGATAACTAGATGACATACATTGTGAACAAGAAAACTGGCTGTAATACGTAGATAAACATCATTCTGTCCAAGGAGTTTTTGCTACTGGGTTACGCATATTACATAAGCAAAATGCAAACCCAACACGTGCAGGAAAATCCACGAAACACCGACCCTAGCGATTAGGTGAGAACGTGTCATGGACACAATAAAGTGCGGTTGGTGAATGATGGGAAAATAGACATGGAAAATAGATGCAGGCACTAAGAACTCACTAACCTGCGTACCTAAAAGCGTTCAGAGGTATATATACGAACACAAAGTTGCAATTATAGATTCATAATGTAACTTTCAAAAAAGAAAATCAAATATAAATTGAACTATGGAATAGATGAATTGAGGACAGCTATATCTCAGACTATGACTGACCTGACTCTGGCCCCTGACTTGCAGACACAGCGACTAAGCTATCTACAACCAGTATAATTGCTAGCACAAGCCCAGATAAGCTCGTATCTTCAGCAGTGTAGAGCGGCTTGTTCAAGAGCTTCCGGTGATATATTTTTAATTAAACCAATGGATCGACTCAACCAGGATACAGTAGCGTAGATTATATCGCTCATTTCTAGTTTGCCTCTTTAATCATACAGCTAGCTAGGGGAACGATAGAGTCGATTGCTCGGTTCCAATGACCAATACCAAAACATAAGTGACGATTAAAAGGATTCTCTCAATCGAGTTAGCGCCAGAGTCTTTCACACAGCCACTTGTGCGGAACTGCTAGCTTCCCAATATGCGGCCTTTTCCAGGACTGCCCACCTTAATCAGACCTTTCGATGAGTAGAACCCCCAACATAGTGCTGGTGGCGAGTACAAACACCGAATTTTTAGAATCAGGTTACATCATTGCTCCCCCAATTTATCCATTCAGGGTGCTGTTGAATGACTCCATGGAGAAAGGTATACTTGTTTAGACATTTTTGTGTAGAAAAAGCCACATTGGTCCACAATTAGCGTGATCTAGTACATTGCGACCCCACTTTCACCTTAGTTTTTTTCCGATAACTTTAATAGAACCTTGCTTTCTTTAATCCCGAGGCATTGCTGGACCGTAAACCTAATAGGTATTTTATTTCCTACAATTTCCGCTGCTAGTAAAGGGCACCTTCTCGGAAACACTCATCGAGAAAATATCGAAGTAATCTTGTCACTGTGACTGAGACCGTAATGCACCTGGAAATGTAAGTTCAAAATTAATTCCCAGGTGGACTACGTATTAGATTACAAAAACCACAAGAAGTACTTACCAGCAATAGCTTAACCAGGGCATCCTTCGAGTGCGATTTTCCCAGCTTCTTGCCAATGTCAATCAGCTCCACCTCTTTCCCTTTGTTCTTCGACATGATAGCCACAACAATAAAGCAGGAGCTCCTCCACTGTCCACTACTAGCTTTCTCGCACAACCTTCCGGGGCGTCCTTTCCGAAGCTAAACAGACCCTCCGGCCCATACACCCAGACGTCCTCGCACCACTCTGCTCTCCCCGCTGGCACAATTCAATTGTAATGGACTCACACACCCCGCCTCAAAAAAATTCAGCTACCTCATCCAACACACTCAAACCCTGATTCCCACCACATCGCACTCTCCCCTCTCCTTTCCAAGTCAATCAACTCACCGCAACTACCCTCCCCTACTCAACCAACAGAGTCTCACAACATTCACACTAATCCCCTACTCGAAACCCCAACCCTTCCACCTCCAACACAGAACAGCTCGCCTCTCTCTATCTCCCTCTCTCTCTCTCCCTCCCTGTCCCGCTCTCTCTCTCCCTCGTCAAAAACCCGCGAGCTCGCCCACGAAAAACCCCGACACAGCACCAAAAAAGAAGCGGCAAAAGGAAAGGCGATGGGGACGCTCCAGCGATGAACAACATCCCAGTGGCAAAGTGCGGCAAGGGGGACGAGCGGGAAGGCGCTAGCTAGCGGCAGGCGGACGCCATGGCCAGCCCACAACTCAAAATGCACCAAAAACGGGAACCTCGCTCGCCCGCCCTGTGTCACCCCTCGTCGCCTTCCCCCCGGTCACCTGTCCTCCCCCACCCCGCCCCCGCCCAGCCTCGAGCAAGGGGGTTCTAACGGGCGCCCTTCTCTATCACCGTGGTTGCTCTCGAGGTTCCCTCGTTCCTCTCCCTTCTCTCCCTTTTCAGAGTCGTTGGTTGGCCGTTGGCAGTCCATGCTCCAGCGCTGATTGGCTGTTCCCCCTGCTTTCTCATTCGCCACGCTCGCGCTCTCAAGAGTTCTCCTTGGATTAATTTTTGTTCCCTTCCTTGTTCCCTGATGGTACAGTCACTTTAACTAAAATTGACATAATTGAGTCGGTCCGGTCGCCGAAATATGGGGCTTGAATGCTCCCAACGGGTGGAAGCCTGCGCAACCTCAGTCTCCGAGTACCGGATGAACCGGTTACCCCTGCTTCTCGGAGGAGGTCTTGCTGATCTGGATTCTTGTGTTCCCTGCGACATCACACTTTATTGCCGATGATGAATGTCTTCATTCGTTTTCGATTACGGTCTACTGTGTTTCATTTTGGATGCACATCCACCTCGAGGACATGATCATGTATCACAGTTTAGAAAGATTCCGGAATGTTTGAAAATGGTCAGGAATTGTTTCCTTTATATTTATTGCAATTTGGTAAGCTTTCTTTTGCTTAAAAAAAGTATCTGTATTTACTTTCTCGATTTGTTTTCATTTATGAGTAATATGCATTTGTACCTTAATCAACGCATTTACACACCCATAATTCTGGTCTTGGTTTTGGCCAGAGATTCCCGTGCCTTGTATTTTTCAATCCTAAAAAAATATACGTATTGCAATTGTCTTTCACTTAATATTTTGTTAATAAACTATATTTTTTAATGTTGAAATAACTCACATACTGAGAGTTAAGGAATTACAAAGTTAAAGGTATATACTGTACATATGGGGAAAACAATAATTTAAAAACAACCAATGGAATTATCTTAAGAAATCATATCTAAAAAATCAAAATTCGGTTTAAACCTGCTGACGATACTAGAATAAATCTTGCAACTATATATGTATTTATTGTGAAAAAATAAAATAAAATAAATATATTTTGTACATATTTATAAATTGAATGTTTCTTAATACAATTGTGTGTATATGTGTACATACATACATATATATATATATATATATATATATATATAGTTTAGTAACCAAAGTATTTAGAAAAAAGATCTAAAGAAAATAATAAAACAATAAAAGTAAAAACTCTAAACAAAATTATCTATCATCCTGAAGTGTTCCAATTTTTTAAAAGAATTTCAAAGAAAAAACATTTTGGACATAAACTTTTTGATGATATATATAGATTTGTGTCTTAGTTATTTGGAATTTTTATAAAAATATGTTTTATTAGTTTGCTATGTAATTCTTTAAATATAAATTTATGTTCTAAAAATATTTGGATGTTATAAAAGAAGATAATAACTTATTTATTTTTTAAACTATAAAAGATAATTTAAAACAATTTTTATTTACTTCTACTCAAAATATTACCAAAGCAATAATGAGGCCAACACAGATTGGATTGCTTTCTTTTTGCACATTTATTTTCTACATTCAAATTTTGGTAAAAAAATTATTAAGAAAATTTAAATATTTGCAATTTAAAAATTTGCTAGATTTAATATATCTTTATCATTTTTAAAAGTGGCTTATGAGAACAGGTTTTTCAGTGGCACTTTTAATGACTAAATTATTTTCTGTAATATTTAATGTAACCAGTTGGTCATTATCATTTTCAATAGGTGTAAAATGAGTCAACTTTGTAAGTACAAGTTCTTTATTTATATATATATGTATATATATATATCTGTAAAGAATGTTAAATTTTGAAGGAATACGTAGATTTCTAAATGTGAAGTGTTCAAAATAAATTAACAGAGGTGTAGAACTACAATAATAATAATAATAATAATAATAATTGTACTCATTATTGTGTATAATTTATGAATATTATTTTTCTAAGCACTAATTTTAAAATATAAAAAAATATATATTATTTATGCAATAGGGTGAATTTTCAAACATACTAATTTTAATTTAATAAGGCATCATCCTTTTGTAGGTTAAGTATAAGTTGTCTTGCAATTATTTATTAAGTATTTTATTTATTATGCATCAATTGTTTAAGAGAAATAATATTAACTTGAAGAAAATTACTTTCAAATGAGCAAATCTCTAAATTCTTATAAATAATAAAATAATTTTACATGTTCCTCCTTATTTCGATTTTTGTTCTTGGTCCCCTTTTAATGATTGATTTAGCAATAAATTTTATAGAATATTAATATTTTATACTATAAGATTTTTTTATTTTCATAAAATTTATATCAAAATAAACTCAAAAATAAGATTTTTACTTTCTGTAATTAATTTTATAAAATTATAATTATTAAGATTGTCAACATATTCAATGTGTAAGGGTAATCTTTCTAATAGGCTTTATTTAATTATTCTTCGTATTTTTAAATCATCAATATAGAATGTTGCCTCAAATTGCTACCATTATTATGTCCAAATAACACAGTTATTTTTACAAGAAATTCTGAAATAGAATTTAAGCTAAATTAAATTAAATAAAACAATTTAAATTTTTACTTTCTAAGATGTAAGAACAACATGAAAATACATTTCTGCTATCATATTTATTTAAGTGTATTAATTTTATATTTTTTTCATTTCTAATATACATTCTTAAATTACATGATTGTATTCTTTAATTTTAAATATTTTCTTTTGTAAGTAGAATTACTTGGCATAACTTTGATTATTTTTGAAATGAATTGATTTCACATGTTTTTAATACTAATTAATGAAAATTGAATTTGAATTTTAATATTAGTTGATGTTTACAAATATTTTTAATAAATTTGGTTTTGTGTTTTTAGTATTAGAAACATCTTTGAAAGTTCGGATACTTTTTTACCAAGTAGTCAAAAACAGTTATGCTAAATACTTTCAAAGACATTGATAGATAATTTGTCTTAATTTTTTTAAGAAACAATTGTTGCATAAATTGATTTCCTCACAACTTTTAGAAATGAATTAATGGTTTTTCAGAAAGCAGTCTTTAGAATTCTTGTAAGGAGTTCTAGATTTTAAGTCCTTTTTACTGGTTTTTTGTACAACATTACAACAAAATTAGTAATCTTTAAAAAAGAAAAATTCATGAAAAAAAACTTTTCAATGGTTAATGTAAGTCAATTTTAACATCTAAACATGGCTTTATGTAGTGATGCAATATATATATATATATATATATACATACACATGTATTTTTCTTTCAAAATTTATGACTCCAAAGTTATTTTGTAACATTACTTTTGGAGAAGAGTAAACCACTCACATTAAGTAAAAATCTATAGCAGGAAAGAAGGAATGCAATCTGATTTTTAATTTTAATTGGATGGATACAAAAAATATGCAAACAATCACATCAAATGATGAAACAAGAAGTGAAACAGAGATGAAAAGCAGAACCATCAAGATCAAGGAGAAAGCAAGAAAGAAAAGTAGAGGGAACGTGTGTTTGGACATTATTCCTCACATCACTGCCCCCTTCATGATTTAAAACGAAGAATGTGCCGATTCCTATGTCCTCTTCATGGATGATTTTTTGACACTCCTGTTGTTATAACTATTATTCATCCATGTTACGTCGTTCGTCCACGTGGCTGCGCTTTCCCGCAACCTGGGTTGAAAAACCCGGGAGGATATTTGAAATTGGGGTCGCGGGCTTTGTCGTGTGTTGGTTTTGGCGGGACGAGAACGGGTTGTCGAAGTCGGAGGAGTCGTGGATTGTGGAAGGGTCGGGAAGGTGGAGACGATGAATGAGCAAGCGGTGATGGGGAACGGAGCTCCGTGTGCTGAGGTTTTATAATGCGCTTGTGTGGAACAGGACACCAGCTGGTCGTGAATGTCGTCAGTTGATAGATCGGGGTGGAAGTTCTGTTTGGTTGGGGGTGTCTTGATTTGAGCGCACAGTGAGGGAAGCGTTGACCGCCTTGAACCGGATCAAGGAGGCTGGTTTGGATTACATAATTGGTTGTCTTGCGGGAGCTTCGGAGATGACGTGAAGGTATGTCGTGGAATTTGAGGCTCATTGTTAGACCATTGTGCGGAAGAGGATGAAGCTATGGTGCTGAATTCTGCGAAAGTGAGCCTTGCTTGTGGGGTTCTCGAGGGCCACTTCTTCTTCTGAATATACCCTTTTACATATTATCAATGTCGTATTTTCTCTCGCGTTAGGGCGAAAGCTTGTTGAAAACTTTGTTTTCGTTTATTTGGCGTGACAATCTAGACATCCGCATAACTAGCGAAATTGCGGCGTTGTGCCGCAGGACTGGTCACCAGTTGGTCAAAGCTGTAGTTCCAGCACACTGAACAGATGAACTTACAGCATCATCTTCTAATTCGTACGTTGTGTTAGCATGTTTACCCCTGACACGAAGTTTATGTCTATGTTCAGAAAGATGAGTCTCGAAGCATAGCTTTAAATTTCATTTCACGAGGATTTTCATTGTAATTGCAACCACCTCTGAAACGTTAGTATTGGCCAATCTTCTGCTCTATGAGGAGAATGCATAGCAAATTCATCCTTCAGTGTGGTGCTCTCTCACTCGCAAGCATACTATTCGTGAGCCTTGCCGAATGATTTTTTGCATTCATACTGACGGATTCCTTTTACCTCGATCTGCACGCAGTAGTTTTATCTTGTGCAACTGGTTTCGTCTTCTGGGATGTTTGGACGCATTAGCAACACGTGACTAAAGCCAAATTATGAGAACAGAGCGAATATTCCAATTGGCTCATACGACCTTTGAAGTAGCATACGTGCAATAGATCTATACCATTTGACGGAGGCGCTCAGATATTAAGTTGGTTCGTAGGACATTGTTATGATTCCAGTTCCAATTATAAAAAAGTTTGTTGAGGCTTGGTAAAGGTTGAATATGTTTATTATTGATGACAATTGTGAAGTCATTGAATCACCACTGCATTGGTGTTCAAGGATTGATTGGGAATTGAAAGGCAGAGTAATTAAACTAAACTGAAGAACAAAACATTTTATACCAATTAATAATGGGTTTCTAAATATGAAGAAAAAATCTAGGATAGATCATATATATTGAAGTTAAAACAAGTAGAATTTTTAACACAGTATCAAAATACTACTGGCATACGTGGACTTATAAAATTTTGTTGAGTCTTTAACATCTGTTTGATAGTTTAAATTTTAAAACATCTATAATCTCTTTTGGATCAGTAACTATAGTTTATATTGTTATAGCTATTTTTATTTTTTTTATCAACTTATTAGTAAATCCAACTCTAGTTCTTGAGGGTTCAGTTTTACAATATAAAACTAAACCCTATTGACTTTAATAACTAGTAGATTGACATATTCAATGATATGTTAATTTATTAAAATGAAATATTATATGATATTATATATATATATATATATATATATACACATAGTTAAATATGTTTTAAAAATAAATTCTATAAGATTGATATTTCATAAATCAATTATTTAATGTTATTTTTTCAATAAATATTTACTTAATTTAATACTAATAAAATTTTAAAAGAGTTATTATATAAAGAATCTCTCTTCTTACAAATATACAACAAACATTATATTACACAGATTTATTATATAAAATATTATTCTTATATAAATGATACAATTTTTTTTTTTAATATAAAATATACCACAAAAAATCAAATTATATTATAATACATTACAAAAAGGAAGTTTAAATTAATCAATTTATTGTGTAATTGATCAAAATTTCAAAATCTACCAAGTATAATAATAATAATAATAATAATTATTTACAAGATATTATAATTATAAAAAATAAAATAAATTTTTGATAAATATAATCAATATTTTTTAAAAATCAATTTAATAATTTGATCAAGATACCAAAAATAATAAAAATATAAGTTACAACTAAGAATCTTAATACTAATTTTGTATAAATCACAGATATATATATATATATATATATATATATAATAATCTTTTATTATTTTGATATATTATGTGTTTAAATTTTAATTATAATAAAAAAATCTTCAATAAAAAATAAGATAAATATATTAATTTAATATAAATTTAAATTTAACCATGATAATTTTTAAAAACTTAATAAATTTTAGTAAAATAATGATATATTTTATTTATTAATAAGCATAAAGTATTTAAGATTCAAGTCTTTTAGTACTTATTTCTTTTGTTAGAACATTACTACAAATTTTTTTTTTATTTCTTTTCTTTTATTTTACAAAATAGAAACCAATCATTCTTAATGTAATTTGTAACAATTTTTTCTTGAAATTTTAGTATATATATATATGTATATATATATATATATATATTTTTTTTTATTTATAAAAATTTTGATAACAAATAATTAAAAAAAATTCTATTAATTTATCAAAAATATTTTTGTTGTAAATAATTAATTAGTGACTTTTGTTTTTTTATTTTCTTTTTCAATACATATTATAATGTAGTGATATACAAAAAATAGATTTGTCAAGGATATAAATATTAACAGAGATATGAAAAGATAATTCATTATTAAAAGTAAAAATAAGACAAATAAAAAATATAGTTGTAAGCAATAAATGAATTAGAATGACTATTACCAAGTACAAAACAGCAAGAGAGCCTTGAATAAAGATTAGAATACAAGAAAGAAGTTGATAAGACTAAGAATGAATACAATCTTATCTCTACATATATTAGTTTATAAGAAGGCATGTGGAAGTTTCTTAATGATATTAAGACTTGTGGGCCTTATATCTAATTTGTAGGATGCTTTTATAGGGATTTTCTAAATGTAGAAGACTTCTAAGAGACATTTTCATAGCTTTGTAGTATATCTAAAAGAATATATAGATCCAATCCATGTCCAACAAGTTTCTTAGATGTTTCTTGAAAAAAATTATCTTATTGATGTGTTTCTATCTACTTTTATTCAAATTATTTAGTTTGAGAAAATAGATATTTCTTACAAGAATATACTTATACATAAAATTTTATTTACATTATTCTAGGTATTTGTTTATTAAGTAAATACTAAATTATAAATTGTTATTAAAAACAAGTCAACCATTATAGAAGGAAAAATTACATTATCATTATTATTACATATAATTATATTTTAAAAAACCTTCACATGTATAATACAATTTAAAGGCATACTAGACCTCAATGTGTGGACTATTGCAAAATCATATAGTCTGTCACTTATCTATTGTGATTAGTTGCTATATTAGATTTTTTATAAAAAAATTATCTGAATAAATGATATTTTAAAAAGAAATAAATAATATATTTCATAAATATAATTTTAAAAAATTGGTTATTTATAAACTTCATTTGAAAAAAGACATCATATATCATACCTTGATCTTAAAAAATATTATCTTCATATTAAATATAATGAATTTATTTACAGTCTTTACTTATTTTATATTTTTATTTATTTTTAAATACTAAAAAACATTAAATTTTCATTCTTAGTTGTTAAAAATAAAAAGAGCTAACAAAATCATTTTAAAAATGTGTTACAAATGAATATTCTTACTACAAACTTTACTTTTAAATTCAAATTTCTGTTAAGAAGAAAATTATATATATATATATATATATATGCAGAGGTGTTTTGTATTAAAACACCTCAAAAACTTTAGCATGTTCTTATTTTTGTAAATAATCAAGGCCATTTGTTTTTGTACTTCATAAACAATATTTTCTTTAATGCTAGTAACATTGCTCAGTGAGCACAAAGTGATTTTTTATTAGATACATTTTAATAAAAATCTAAAAAAATAAAGGAAATTAAACTCCTTCTCAAGGTTGCAGTTTATTTGTAAGACTTTACCAAGTGATTATGTATATAAGACTTAAATATGTAATACATACATACAATTCAATTATGTATTGTATTTTATAACCTAAGTAATTTGGTTCATGTTGTCCAATTACATATGCTATTTCACATGTTTTTTATACTCTCTTTTAATTAATTTGATATGCCATATTAAACTTTCACTAAAGTATAAAATTATAAAGTATAATGTCTAGTAATTATATTACTTTAGCACTAAGGAATTAAAGTGCACAAATTACTCTTTATTAAGGTTGAATTGGATGGTTATGTAAAGATTTAAGTGTAAAATTAAAATTTAATCTAAGACCAGATGTCAGACTCATTCAACAACTATTTACTTTGACTTCTTAATATAAATATAATTAGTGTAGAATTTATATTGATCACAGTTTGAATAATTTTTTTTAATTATTAAAGAAGTAAAGGTTTGTTGTTTGAGTTTAATATTAATTTTCAATTTTAAACCCTAGTTAACAGCTTTATGATTTAAAATATTCTCATGTTTTTACTTATGGAATTAATTTTATTGATTAAAATGTAAAATTTGGCATGTTTAAAAAAAATCAAAAAAATCTTTTTACATCACCAACGTACTATTGATTGCTTATTAGTTTTTAATGCCTACTAAATTATTGGTGATAAAATTTAAAGAAAATTATCAAAAGAACAATATGGATTCCATTTAGGATTATTTGTACTGTGATTTGTTAGTTGTAAAATTTGTACTGTTAAATCTGCAATTAAACAGAATGTCTTAAAAAAAAAATGTTGCATTTAACACACACTCATATATATATATATTTATTTGAATCAGTTTAAATCACTAAGATATTAAAAAAAAATTATTATATGGTATCAAAACTTTTATGGATGATAGGATTTACATTTCACTAAGAATCTTATTTTCATGTGCTTAACATTTGTAGAAAAGAATGTTTTGCTAACAAGAATTCAGCACATTTTATATCACTTTCAAATTCAAAAAACATGTTCTCAAGAAATAGTAAGAATAATAATTAAAAAATAGAAGCACAAGTTGGTGAAAGTTTTGCATCAATTACAAACTCCACCCACTCACATCGTTTGCACAATTACAATTCACGTTGATTACTTTCATTTCCTGCCATAAAATTCACCAAGAGTTTACATCTTAATAAGTGAAACATCACAACATAGTTCACATTCCAAAAGTGCATTATAATCATAGATATAATAAAGGTGAAAGAATGAGCCCTAAATCAAGTCCCAGCCCTAATTTTGTCAAGAGGCTTTTTCTGGCTCAGAATCGGAGAAGCGAGTATTTTGAACGATTGTTGCCTGCTCCTGTTGAGGCTACCACTCCATTCGAACCTTTCCCTGATTTCTGTGTAGTGCCGAATGTCGAAGTCTTCTGTCTGCGGAGGTCTCTTCTCTGTCATGGGAATCGACTCCATCAATTCTTCATCCTTTGATTACGGGGATCTGGGAAGAGAAATCCGGCCAGCACTCGTCTCGCTCCAGTTCGCTCGAATTCCTTTCCTCCACGACTAGGCTCCTGAATTGTGCACAACATTTGATGCAAATGCTGAAGCCATGAAAACAAGATTACTGTACTACATCAAAAGAGAAAGAAACTTGCCAAACTCCATAAAGGAAACCACCGATGGATGTGTAGGTGAGTTCTGAATTGCATTTGTGAAGGCGCATAATATGTTCTTGGTTCGCAAACAACAGAGTAACACGAAATTCCAGGTAAAGGAAAATTTGTCTTCAGAGAATGAGATGCCTTGCACTAAGCGCGAGATTTTCGAATTAAGGTGTCTACCATGAATTTTCGATCGGCAATCATGAGAAATCGCGTGCGTGTAGATAAGAGCAGAATTGCAGTACGAAAATGCGACGCTAAAATTCCACTTGGCGGCGATCCAGCCTCTTCTGCACGGAAGTAGGTTTAGAGATAACAATCTAACATCCCTCTCCAATAGCTTCTCGATTTTTTCGGACAATGCTGCCACTAGGTGTGCGTGTAGGGTATGGGACTGTCAATCAGACCACGGCTACGACGCAACCCAGGCACAGACCCCATGCAGTGATGGTTCCTAATACGAGCCCGACCACAAACATGCCCTTCTCCAACAGCTCCATGTCTCTCACCATGTGAAATGAAGTATGGAGCTCAATGTCCAGCGGAGCATCCGATTGACCAATGCCGCAACGTCGAATCCAGCCTTTACCAACACGTGAATCTGGTAGGGCCGGGAGTGCCACTACTCTGGGAATTCGTGAAGGAGCACCATAATCGGACTTGTACCCTGTCCCACGAAAAGCATGTCAGTGACATTTGTCTTCACTATCCGGTGAGTGACATTGGCCACCCAGCTGAGTGCCTCCATTTCTTACCCATGAATTTTACTCAACCTTCAGCCACTAATCAAGCATTCATGAAACCTCATACTTTTGGTCCTATTCAGGCACCTCGAAAGCTTTACAATTTCCTCTCGAGCATTGTCACATGGCGTGATTGATTCATCGCACTCTCCGTGCCGCCACGAGCTGTTTGCAAGCAGAACGACCAATTGTCATGCCATCATGACGATTAAAAATTTGAGGATTGTTCTCGGAAAGGGCGGTACCAGCAAGGTCCTCTATCAACGTAGTGTTTTCCGCGTCACATTTGATTGTCGAAATCCCGAGAAACATCTGTGACATTTATTGTATACTACTCAAGCACAATAATATGATAATACTTTCCTTAGAGCAACGAATCGTTCACCACGGCGCAGGGCAAACGCTCCTTTTGCCTGGAGACTATGCACTATTCAGTTAATTCTGCTGAAACAATTCCAGCGCTCGAACTCAAAGGAGCTGTCGGTCTCCGCTGCAAGGAGGAACCTGACCATAATAAAACGTGTGTTGAATGCGCTAACGCCGCAGAATTCCTCACCTTCTCAACGCAAGCTCAACGTAGTGTGCCTCGCCTGACAGTTTTTGTCCAGTGGATGCTGTTTGTAATCGCAGCAACTTCGCGCATGTTGACAACCTGGTGGCCACACGAGATGCTTAGAGTTTCCGTTGCGGGGGCCACGTCTCTGCACTGAGATGAGAGAATTCGAGCTGCAAGCGCCTGGAGCTGGGAACACCGAATCTTACCAAATGCGGCATTGGATATGCATTGCAAGGTTCAGAGAACAATCTCCACAGAAAGGGGACATCAGACCGCCAAAGGTTGGTGGCGAGGCCCGGCTATGGTGTTTCAGTCGTTAAACACGCAGGGTAATGGCAACCACCATGGGTTCTACAAACCGAGGCAATGAGAAAGACGCCTGGCCAAACGCGATCACAGCAGGGGCGTTGTAGCCATCAACATCGTAATATTTGACCAGGTTGCGTCGTGACCGTGGGGGAAGGACATCTCCACACCCGATGTTGACTTGTGCTCCTTCGAGGTATACAACTGGTGTTGTTGTAGCGATGGCGTTGGTGGCGTCGTCGTCGTTGTCACCGTCCAGCAAAAGCGGTTGATCCATGGTGCGTGGGGCCAAGCATTTGTGCTGCTCGCTGTCCCCGCGGTGTTAATAGGTCGCCATGCTTTTGGATTTGCTCATTTGGGTTGGGGGGGCTGTTCGTCAACCGAGTTGGTGGCCATCTTTCTCCCTTCGCTGACCTCCTTCCACGCCCCACCCCACCCCACTTCTTTCCTTCTTTCTTTCTTTCTTCACACCTTTGTTCTTTTTATTGCTTTATGTTGTCTCTTTATCCACTCAGAGTCTAGGGTGCGTTGTGGGTCATGTGTGGCTTCTGTTATTCGTTTGGAGGTCATTTTGTATTTATTATTATTAGGGGACCACTACGTGGACACCTCCTTTTTACTATGTGGTCACCCCCATGCCATGCACCCCCGCATACTCACAGTAAAACTCTTATTTACATTAAAAAGTATAGGAAAAATTTACAGTAAAAGGTTCCTTAAATAAAATAAATATTTTTTAAAAAAATGAATGAAAGAATTACATGAAAGATATTATGATATTTTGTTAAATTTAACCAACGACAACAAAAAAAATCAAAAAAAATTTACCCTAAATTTTTTTAGTGTAAATAAAAGTTTTACTATGTGTATGTAGGGGTGTGTAGCACAAGGTGCCCATCTAGCGGTTTCCCAATTATTATTATAAGCATGTTGACTCTTGGGTTGTTTTAGATTGTGTAATGCATGGCATATGTGTATGTGTATATATGTGTGTGTATATATATATATATATATATATATATGTGTGTGTGTGTGGAGTAATGCACTTTTCAAATTACTTTGTCCTTAAAACTGCTCAGGTTTTGAAAGATACCCAAAATAATAATATTGGTGATAGTAATAAATCCCAAGAACTCTGGATTAAAAATTTGGAGGGAGTTTTGTAAAATGGATAATACAATTATTTTTTTATATGAAGAAAATAAAAGACAAGGGAGAGAAGAAGTGGAAGAAGAATTGTTTTTGGCTTTCAAGGGCGACAGAAATTACATGGCTTGTTCGTGGGAAAAATTGAAAAAGGAATTAGAAAAGGTGAGGCAATGTGAGCATTTTGAATTATACCATGGTGGATACGTAAGTTATTTCTGCATCTTTTGCAAGGAAAATGAGTCATCTTTTGGACAGTAATAAAGGAAAGTGTGTAAAACCTAAGCAAAATTTAAGACAATGGAAAACATAACTCACAAATATTAGTGTACAAAAATGAATTAAAAAATTGAAGAGAATTGCACCACAAAATAAAATACGTACAATAAGAGCATAAAAGATTCTCATCAAAAGATGAATTCACTGAAATTAAGTGAATTCACCAAATTGAAGATATATTCAAAAATATATGTGTTGTTGATTTTTTAATAGATTTTCATGATTTTTGTGAAAAAATATGAAAAGTAAGTACGTCGGACCCGATGGCGGTGGTTCAAGGTGCCGTTCCTCCGCCCCTTCAGCAGCTGGCTGACTCGCTGAGGGAGTGGGTGAGTGAGAGATCGCCTTGACAGTGCGATTAGGGTAACCATAAATTTGGACCCTGCAAAGCCACGGCGTTCATTACAACCCAGCGAGTGGGGTTTCAGCCAACCGGCGTGAAAGCTGTCAGAAACGGCTGTAGAAGGGCGCTCTCGCCCTAACCCCTCCCCTTCGTGTGAGTGCGCATTCGTTATGAACCCGTCGGGTAGGACAGTGTTTTTGTCTTCTGCTGCTCACCTTCTTCCATCCCAAGTCAAAACATAGCGCACATCCACGCGTGAGCCCCGCCCCACATCCCTCCCCCCCCAGATCCGGTGATCGGCTGTGGTGCCGCAGAGGCCTGCACAGCCCCCCTAACTGGTGGAATTATTGCCCGAGGGCGAGAGTGAGGGGAAGTCTGGGTAGTGTTGCTGCTCTGTCTCCAGTGGCAGAGCGGCGATGGTGCCGCACAGCTCGGGTTATACCGACACTAGAGACAGAGGGAGATCGATTTGTAATTTTTTTTGTGTTTTTAGTTATTTCAGACACTACCGAGGGTACAGGCAATGCATTAATGGGGTTACAAGGCATCCATAGCCCACCTCACAGTCTGTAGAGTCAGCGGAGACATCGGCTTGGGAATCCATTCATTCTCCTTCTTCCTCTCCACTATATTACCCTTCTGTCTTGAGTTTGTGCATTGATTGATGCATTTTTTACTTATCTGTAGATAGATAGATTGATTGATTTTGTGTATGATTGCAGGTTGTGGAGGTAGGATAAATTCATCTTCATCATGTGTTCATTCTATTTTTATTTTTTTAAAATTTTTTAGAATGGTCTAGCTTGCTGTTGATTTTGTAACCTCCAATATGTACAAGTTGGGGTGCTACAGAAGGCATCACAGACCTTCTAGGGCATGATGAAATGAACTTTGGGCTGGGATTACAACCATGTTCATCTACCAAAGGGAGTTTTTAGGCTTAGCAAAGGTTTTGATTGGCTAAAATCAAATAAAAAAGTCTCACTTGGTTGGTTGATTATTTAGAATTTGTGTGAGGAAAAAGTGGTGGACCACATTTGTTTTTTTATCTTATGTATCATAAGCAATGTTGTCTCTTAAAATTTGTATCAAGCCTTCTTTAAGAGATGATCTTTCTCAAAAAGTAGTAGACATGTCTATTAAAAAATAGTTGATTTTATTCAAACAACTTGAATAATCTACTATTTGCAACCTCTTTAAAAAAACAAGTGTATTAGTCATTAAAAACCTGATCTGTTTTTATCTATTTCCTTAGACAATTTCCTATTGTGAGAGGTTGTTGTTGTTATTCTTGTTTTTATTTTTTTGCTTGCTTCTTAAAAGAACTTTGGCATAGAAGATTATTTATAAAATAGAGACTTATCTCAATTTCAAACTTAGATCTAAAAATCTCTTTAAATTAAATCTTGAATGAGATAAAAGTATTTTTTATTATATATTTTGGTATATTTTAAAGATTATAGTATAATTATTAATTAAAATAAAGAATAATCTAATTGTAAAAAAAGAGAAAAAAAAAGATAACATTAAAAAGTAAAAGGACTATGATTAGCAATTAGTGGTAAAATAAATAAAATTATATACATAATTTATTTTTTATCTTTATTTGATGCTAATTAAAGACTATTTTTTTCTTCCTATTATCTTTTAAAAATAAAGGTATTTGTATAAAATATAATAGCTAAAATCAAATTGTGGACTATTGGCCCTTTTATTCAAAGTCCTATCTATTTTTATATATCATACTTTTTTTAAAAAATATTCTTATTTTCTTTATTTTTAATTAAATCAAGTAATTTCCAACTTTTTAATTTTTTTTGATTTAATTTTATTATTTTCTTTATCTTTAATTAAAAAAAGATTGTTTTAGTAAAAAAAATTGTCATATATTAACTATATTACAAAAATTATAGGTACTCTTTTATGTTATCTAAATAACTAGAATCTTTTTTTTTTTTTTTTTTTTTTTTTTTTGTATATTTTATTAAAAAATTATACTTCTAAAAAGATTTAGATGAAGTTATATACATATATTTTAGTATCTTACAATCAATATTAATTACTCTAATATATATATATATATATATATTATCAATTTTTTTAAAATAAATTTATTTTAATTCCAAAAAATCTTCTTTAGGTTTGAATTTCTCATTGTATTCTAACTTATTAGTACCAAATAATGAACATGGTAAAACACCAAAATATTAGATACTCAATAAATAAATAAATAAAAATTTAAATCAAATATTATATATATATATATATATATATATATATATATTATTGAATTTTTGATATCAACATCACTTTTTCATAATTGTAGATTTTGTAGTTATTTTCTTTTAATAAATATGTATCTTCTTTACAATACTAGATCTTCTTTATTTATGTTAATATAGTTACATACATTTGACAATCAATAATTTACAAGCACCACCTATAAGGTTTTAGAACCTTCCTAGATATTTTTATTTCTATTTAAAGATTTTTAGAAGCTATTAGAATCTCTTAAAACCTTGCATAGGTCTTTAGAAGTCTTTATAAAAGATTCTTTGAAATTTTTGAACATTGTGTAAATTTCAAAGCCTTTATAGAAGCTTCTAAAATGTTTAATTATCATAGAAAAAATAAAGGGGTAAGACAAGATGTACTACAAACTTAAAAATATAAGTTTTAAAACAATCTAAGCTTTGTCTTTGTTCTAAACTTGTATCTATTTTTGTCTTATTCTAAGCCAATTTTTAAAATATAAGTATTTTTTTGAAAAGATTGGATCATTTTATTATTTAAAAAAAAAAACATTAAATATAAATTAATTTTTTTATATGCAATTAGTTATTCTTTTAAAATATATAAAATATTTTAAATTTATTAGTATTTTTAAAAATATTTGAAATACAATGCTGTGGTTTTAAACCAATGTTTTTAGTAAGACATCTCCAACTTTATAGTTCTTACTTGGTTTATATTCAAATATCTAAAGATACTTATAGATATCTAATTTTTATCTAATTAATTCTATAATTTGTTTTTGATAAATTCACCATATATCTAATCTATTTATATCTATCTTTATAAACTTATACTAATTTTAATCTCTCTATATAACATTAATAGTCATGTTTACTTAGATGACATTGTTATTTGTAATAGTAATCAAAAAAAATTATTATACACTATTCAAGATTAGAAATCAGAAGAAAATTCTTTATTTGTTAATTTTTTTAAAGAAATAATACAATATTATAAATATATGAATTTATGGAAAGTAATAAGCTTTTTTTAAATTTTTTTTAAAATTTTCTAAATTTTTCTAATTTTTTTTAATAATTACTAATTAAATTATATTTTGATATTTTAATATTTTATATAAAATATCAAAATTTATTTAGTATTATTATATATATTAGCCAAAGTTTAATAATTATAAATACACTAATAACAAAAATTGAGAACCCAACATTTTTTTGGCTTGTTAAATGGTGTTTTTCTTGTCTCTTTAATATAAATGTTGTGAAAGCATTCCAATACTTTAAAATGATATGAGGTTAAAATTCATCTTAATAAGCTAATAATAGATTTTTATGGTTTTACATAAATTTATAAAAACTTCTATTAGATTTAGACAATTATTTTATTACATTTAGTTCAACCATGTGAGCCTTCTAAATTTTTAACAACTTGGAATACAAAATACTTAGTAATTAAAATAAATACTAATTTTTTTTAGTAATTTTTAAGATTTTATAGGATTACAGCTTTTAAGCTAAAAATAAACAAACATTATTAAACAAGAAAAATTAGTATTAATAAGATAGAATTAGATATAATAGTAGAAAAACTTATCTAATATCAGGAGATTAAAATGAAGATGATTCTAAAAAATAACAAAGTTGATTTGAAGGAAAAACAAAAGACCTTAAAGTTAGAGATCTGTAAATAATTAGAATGAATAGAGTAAACAATCAATAGAATGAAACAAACATTGTAAAAGGCAGGACTACATAAGCTGGTAGATTAGAGTTGTAGTTGAAGGAGTGGCTCGGAAAGACCACAATTCTTTTGTTCTTTCTCTTTTGCTTGTGACTCTCTTTAACCTCCACTTTTCTATTTTAGTAGAATTAGAACCTAAAAGCAACCCAATAACAAAATGATGTAGTTGGAAAATCCACAATTAATGAACTATGTGATTTGTAAATTTTAAGTTGCTTTTAATATTTTATTATTAGTGTCTTACACCATAAAAAATTTAAGATATTATGTTAATTTGTGTAGTCCTTGCTTTTAGTCTTTTGAATTTAGATTTCTTGATTGATTTGGATTTTTATAGAATTAGTTATAATTTTTTTAAAGATGCTGTAGTCTTATAGCTTTTTGTTTCTGTTTTTGTTTTTCTTTGAATGGAGGCGGTAAGAACTCCCCTACCAAATTGGAGTAATTTTAAAATATATACTTTATAACATGTCTTGATATATCTTTTTAAAGCTTTTTAGTACCAAAAATATTGTGTTTTTAAAAATACTATAAATAAGGTATAAACTTCTAAAATACAGTTGATATTTTTGTGATTGATTGTTAAAGTTCCTGCAGTATAATGAAATAATCATATGGTCAAAATCTAATATTTATATTCAACATATAAGTATTTATAATTTCCTGGTTATAATTTAGCCACTTTCTTATTTTTTATTAAGTCTAATAAAATGTTTATAATGCTTTAACACAATCTTTTTTTCTTTTTTTTTTTTTCTTTTTTTTTAAAATATTCACCACATAAATTCATCACTTAAGAAATTACAAGGATATTATGAATTCCAAGCACAACTTCTTGACTGCAATATTATGTGTAATTACTAATTTTTTATTTTAAACTTTAAATTTCAATCATGACATGTTGATTTCTAATAAAATATGATGCTTGATTTAATTTTTTGATTTTAATTTTTTTTAACATCACAACATTTTTTAAGACTTTAATGGATGTTTTTTAATATTGTATTTCAACCATTGTATATTATAATATTAATTCTTAATATTTCGATAAATATAAACATTATATGCTTATATATTCAAATATTAAAAATTATTTTATGAAATTAAAAGTCAAACATATTTATTATCTTAGAAAAAAAATTAAACATATATGTTTAAAAATTTGGATAAATATTATTTGAAATCACCTTAAATTGGTTCTAAAAATTAAAATTTTTACCCTTAAAAGTTAGTATTATCAAATTTTGATTTCTTACATTCATAAAATACTATTTTTGAGTTTGATTGAAAAAAATCCATCAAATTGTAATAGGAATAGGTGATTGTTTTGAAAATAAATGGAAGCATGTTAAAGAACCTTAAATATAAGTTATATAAGTGTGCATGCATATGTGTGAATGTATATATATATATATATATATTGAATAAGATAAATAAATTATAGATTTAAATATGAAATTTTTGGAAAATTTGTATATATGTAATTCTTTATGATATGAAATAAAATTGGTCAAAATCTCATGATTTATACAGGATGCTAAAAAGTGCAAAAGGTGGTTGTATGGGTTGTTGGAATCTTTATGAAACCATCTTTGTATACATACATCTGTACAGTGACAAACTTTTATTCCATCTTTTGTAAAAAAAACCATCTAAGGCTTTATTTACAAAACACAGATATGTACAAAACACATGAAGGTGCTGTATAGCTTCAAAAGGAGAATAAGTTTAGAGTCTTTTCAAAATAGGCAGAAGACATCTAAAATGAAATTGGGCCCTAAAAACGTTAGAAGAAAAGGGTATCTTGGAGTTATGTGAAAACACCAAACCCCGTTGAAATGTGGGTGAAGAAATGGTCCAAGTCACCCACATTCTATCTGCTCCCAACCATACTTCCCACCCACTTTTTAACCAAACATATTCATTGCAAATTGTCCCTACTTGTAATTCATGCCTTCACTGAGATCCGACTTTGGTGGAATCAGCTTACTACAGTTGTCAGAAGAAAAGAAAAGGAAAATAGATAGATAGAGAAAACAGCAACATCCCCACCACCAAAATACTTTTATTTCAAAGTGCTAGATAAAGCTGGAATAATAATAACTTCAGTATGTTTAGCCAAGCAATCATGCACATGTGCATGTATACTATATGTGTAAATATAATAATCCGTTTAAAAAATATTTTAGTGAGTTTCAACAATTTTATGTTGTAGATTTATACTCAGAGACGCATTGCCATTGGATGATAATGAGGAGGAGGGTTAATCCACGTGGATTAAGTGGAAGCATTGATTGGGGTGGAATGGGGGCAGACGCGAGGGTGCGTCATGCCGCGTCATGCTGCGTCACACCCCAGGCAACGTTCGCTGGGTGACAGTTGTTGCCAGTGCCCACACCTTCATTGCTGGCTGGCCAGATGGGAATCAAACGGGACGGGCAACCACTGGGTCAGAACGATTGGCCGGGCCCCGGTGCTGGCGGTAGCAGCGATCCTGGCGTGAAGGCTCCTGTGAAACCAGAAAAGCAAGGGTCGTCTCTCTGTGTGGTGTTGATGCTGTCACAGCAACAGGCTTTGTCCCTTCAACATGGAGATTGATCTTGGCGTGGCTACAGTCGCTTAGTCGCTGTAGCTCTGTTGGTAATCACTTCATCCGTTTCATTTGGTTAATGACCAGTCTTTCTTTCCCATTCATTCAGGAAGCGGAGTCAGGGCCTTATATATATTGCCGCTAATATAAGATGCCTTTATTACAAGCGGCTACAACATTTGTTCTGCTTCATCCGTCTTGTCCTTGTGAATCGAATCCGTCTCAATGGTCTTGAGGAGGTTGATAGATCACCAAGTCTCTGGCGAAGTCTTCGTCGAACTTGTTTTGTGATCTTGTGAGCCGTACTTGGCGCGTTTCGTTGTAGGCGAAAAGTCCTCTCGCACTTTCAAGAATCTTGCATTCCTGCTTCATGTAGTTGCAGTAGCGGAATCGCTGTGCCGCGTTGTCTTTTTTTCGTGGAGGCTTTTAGATAAATCTCGGAACTCACCAAATACCTGTAAACGAGCATTCGTTTTCACGTTGCCTGTGTACAACATTTCATGCACCGCAAGACTGATAGTAAGTGCAGCTTGTAGCATAAAATATTCCTTTGCGAGCGAACTGCCCGAAATTTCCACGACATGAATATCCAGTATGCATGGATTGCCGTTGGTGTAGGAGTGATGATATCCTTTTTTGCGTTATCATGGACGAAGAAACCATTCATGGCCAACTTGAGAGGAAAACACATATTCCTCACTGGCGCCTCTAGTGGCATTGGATTGGCAGTGGCCAAGCAAACTCTCCGAGAAGGAGCATACGTGACTCTTGTTGCAAGAAGTTTCGAGAAAATGGAAACTGTGGCGAAGTCTTTGTTGAAGGAACTGGAGCTTCCCAGGGACCGCGTTCTTGTGAAGGTACGAGAAGACCGGCGCTCCCCTGGGGCGATGTGTTTGAGAATCTTGACAAATAATTTAGTAGGTGAAGCGACTGAAAAAAGATTTAGAATGTGTTTTGCGATAGTATATGACACAGCATTGAGCCGAATTATCTGAATGGGCTGGTCGTCAAGGTTGTTTCGATTGTGTTATGCTGTGTTAGTAACTGTGGACCAATGATGTCAACTTCAGGCAGCAGATGTGGGAGATTACGCAAGTATATCAACGGCTGTGAAGGAATCATTTGACTGGAGACCCATCGATATATTGATCAACAATGCAGGGATCACTAGGAGCGGTTTCATGGAGGACTTCTCCTTGGAAGACATCAACACTGTTGTTCACACCAATGTGCTTGGATCAATTTACCCCGTGCACGCTATACTACCTCAGCTGAAGTTGCGGAGCCGGGATCACCCCATCTCTGTCGTGTTTATCGGCAGCCTGGCGTCTTTGGTAAGAAAAGATCACATGAATGCAGAAACCTTGCCGAAGGTCATCGTTCTTCATGACAAAGATGCAAGTTAAACCTGCTTTATATTAATCGTTTTTTTGCGGATCTGGTGTGTGTCTTTGTACATGAGGAATTAAGTTTCTCGTTTCGCGGAGACCGAGCTAAGCTTAGATCATAGTTCTAAATTTAGACCACCGGAATTCTGGAGTGACAAATCAAACTTGAGTCTCGTTCTGTTATATTTTAAGGTACCTTGTGAAGAGACGTACTCTCCAAGGCATAGCTTAATTGTTCGTCTGCTACATATCAATCGACTGGAATTCTAACCTTTCTCCAATCTCTTCAGTGCTGGTTGTATGGAAATGGAGTATACACGGGGACCAAGTATGCTGTCAAGGGCATCGCGGAGAGTTTGCGGCTAGAGCTTATCCCCTACAACATGCGTGTGAATTTGGTGTGTCCCGGGTTTGTAAATACGGGTTTTCTAGATGACGGTAAGTGAACTGCCGCCTGATATATGTCTGTTTCAACATCAACTGTTGCACTTTGAAGGTTTCCTTGCGCCTGCATTTTTCAACATATTCTCCGAAAGAGTTTAACATGAGGTATTCCAGTCGACAATGAGGAGGAGCTGACAGCAGCAATGAAAGTGGCGTCTTTCTACAACCGAAAACAAGCTCAATCTCCAGAAGTAGTCGCAAGCATTTCAATTGACGGCATCAAGAAGGGCAAATTCATCATCACCACCACCCCTGTTTTGGGCCCGATTCTTGTCATTCTAACCCGTGGATTTGCACCATCGGATTCCTTCTTACAAAACCTGGTTGAGGCCGTCTGTGCGGGTCCTTTGAGGATGATCAGCTACATCACACAGTTCGACATGAGTCGAAGATTGAAGAATATCCATTACAAGCACAACCACGGCAGCAGATAAATTACTTGAGCGCTGCACTTATTCTGGTTTCTACACATCGAAGTGTAACCTCACGCTTAAGGATTGCCCTCACCACATCAGCCTCACTCATTGTCCAACTAATCATGAATTAAGTGAGGAGTACTGATTTCACAGCGGCGAAGTCATCATTATCGCCCTAGATCAACGGCGCTGCACATGCATTTTTTCATTCTTTGCATGATAGCGAATTCGAAGTACTACTAGACTAGTAATATGATAGTTGTGTTGGTTAAGTGACTTCAATGTTAATTTGAGAACATACAGCATCAGGTTGAATCGAGATTGTGTTACAGATTTCCGTTAGGTCAGGCCCATTGCTGTTTCAGGTCAATGCCTGGTAAATCTTGGCAGTGAATATCCTGACACCGATCTCTCAGGTCCAATTTCAATGACGTTAAACAGGTAGTACTGCTGGTCTCTGTACCCCAGAGATCCTTTTGTGGTGTATCTGGACCATATCCTACTGGCAGTTGATGAATAAATTCAGGTGTGAAGAGCACAATTATCTGTTTAATTAAGCACATAAAATATGATGTGCACATAAATTATGGTGCCATCTTATTGTGGAAAGAATGATGTAATAATAGCAATGGGATGTAGAGTGGATCAGTTCTTTGAATTTTCCAAACCAAGTAAGTGCTGCCTAAACCTTGGTACAATATAATCACATGTAAAATTCTGAGTACTTTGTTCCAAAGATTCATGAGATCCTGTGGAACATGTGCTTGACTTCCAGCACTCCATGAATATCATGCAACTGCCAGCTGCATGCTTGTGATGAATCAAATTCTTGTGCCAAATATTTTCCTCCATAACTAACCACAACTAATGCAATTACATGTTTGGGAGTCATTGCTGTGAGGAAGTTGACAGGTGGTGAATTCATCACAGACAACTGCATCCCTCTATGCCTAATGCAGTTCTTGGATTTGTGCTGATCATGACAACCTGAAAAGTTCAGAATGTATTTGTTACATCATTGGGATTCTTGCTTTTGCACTAGAAGCAATGGCTCAATGAAAAATCACATATCTCAGACCTTGCCCAACTCTTTGCTGTAATAGCAATTCAATCCCCAACAGTAGTAAAATTTCTGTTTCTTACTGATTTGTTTGAGTCAAGGTTTTTAACAGCTACTACAGGAATGTATGGAGTGTGTGGTTGTGTGAAGGTGGCTTGGCAGTACTTGCAACCATTGTGATGTTCCACATGTGGAATACAAAGAAAAAGTCACATGATGCAAGGACTGGTGAGTGACCATAGAAATGTGTTGCCCATCACCTCAAATGTGATATTTACAGACTTGTGTCCCTTGAACACCATTAAAGTTTAAATTTCCAAAAATATATTAAAAATATGCTATCAAAGAAGTTATAAAAAAGTAAGCCACTTTAATTTTTTAAATAAAAAGTACCGTCATTGTATTCTTAAAATATTCTTAATTGATTTGATTATATTAATAAGAATAATTACAATAATAAATTATATTATTATTATTATTATTATTATTATATTTAATAAATAGAATCTACTTATAGAATTGTAGATATAATAGATTATTTTTTATCTTTTATGAGCAGGAAATTTGGCAAATGTATTATATTCCAAAGCATATATTTTATTGTTTTTTAGAAATGAGTTTAATGTATCTTATTATGATAAAGTTAGCAATCAAAAGTTACAAAATTTAATCAATTAAAAACCATTATATGTGTTTTAAAAAATGAGAAAACTGTTACTAATAATAGATAAACAAAAATATATATTAGCCTTCAAAATTCTGATAACTGTTCAATTTCTTGAAGTATGGATGAAAAATTATTTCTTCAAGAGTACTTGTAAACACTAATTGACAACTATCTTTGCATATAATGTGTTTTTCTTAACTGTTGGATTTAAACTAAGTATCAATATTTTATGTAATATTTCCAAATAGGATAAAATACACTTCTTTTTTAAATACATAATTATCCATAGGTGCATCATTTACACAAAATTTAAAATGAGCTGTATTTTATTATAATTAATGCCTTAGCTTGGAGATGCTTTGCTACCAATGGTACAAATTCATCATTTATTTCCAAGCTTATCATGCACCAAGACTAATGTTTTTATATTTATGTATTACAACTTTTTTTTTTATTTAAATTTAATTTTTTTTTACAAGCTAGTAGATATAAAAAAAATTGTCATTTTATAGCTTAATTTCAATAGTTAATATATTTCTTATTCTAACTTGGTCTTTTGTGCATCACTCATATTATATGAGTCATGTATGGAGTTCATATATATATATATATATATATATATAAAATTGATATGAGTAGATATCATATAACTCATAATTTTTGATTTTATTTTTTTACTTTCTTTTAAACATAATCCAATACAGTTAACACAGAAATAATTTTTGTGGCTTTATTTTGTTAGAGTGAAAATATGATGCTTGTTTATTAAATTAATATGACTATTCAATATTAAATCTATTCATTACAAAATCAAATTTTGGACTTTGTGGAATATTTACTAATAATAGTATTCAAGAAATAGTTGGCATTGCATCAATGTACGTGTCATCAAAAGCTCATAAAATTGGGTATTAACCATTGGTCACAAACAGTTAGTCAGTACATGACAATTAAATGAATGATCTCCAGGTATCATCTATTCGAAATTCAGTCATCTGTCTTATTTTCATCTTTTCTGGATGATATCTGGGGCCACCAGTGGCCTCGTCAAAGTGCCTAGTTTTCGGAATGGACCCGGATATGTACAATCAGCATTGAATCTCAGAACGGATATCAGTCGATGGAGATAACCTGACCTGGCACCTGTGAAGCCACGCTGGCTCATGACCCGCTTCTTGCCCTCCCAGCGATGGCGTTTCAGTTTCAAGCATCTCAGAATTAGGGCTAGCGGAGTAGCCGCCGCAGTCAAACCCTTTAAGTATGGAATCATCTGGCCAAGATTCCGCAAGTGTCTTAGGGTCTACTGCTTGCTATTGGCTGTGATATGTTGCGTCACACAGGCTTCGGTCTCCCAGCTGTAGTGCAGAGGGTTGTGTATTCGGCCATGTACATTCAGTAAAACTCTTTATCGTGCTTGGTGGGTGTATTGTTTCGGTGACATTCGCGGTTGTTGTGAGCGTGCTTCAGAACTTGGGGTTAAGTTTCAGAGTTTCTAGGTAATTAGCAGTCACTTTTTCATGCAGGCCCCTGCACATGCTTTACACTTGAGGCGTGAACTCGAGTGTGAGAGCGTTTCCCGCAGTGTTGGTGCTACGTTCGGGATGATGAGAATAGCAACTATCGCTTGAAGTGGAAACACTGTGGAGGGATAAAATTTAATGAACTTCTCTGACTGATATGTTATTGCGCGTACCTTTCGATGTTGAACGTGGACAAGTAATGAGCAGCTTGGTGTGAATGCTGAGTTCCATGCTCTCGCCGCTTTCATCAGTAGGGTGTCCAATCTTTGAAGAAATGAGTTGTAAATCTTTGTGAAAGAATCCCTTTGTAATTTTTTTCCAGCCCGATTTCTGCATTTCCCGCAAGTCGCACTGTTATACACTGAGAGGCAAGATGTATAATATCCGGAAAGGTTCGTAATGCCACAATTTTCGATGTGCCGGAGTATATTATCATTGATTTGAATTTGAGTGAATCAGCTGCCACCAGGAGGGACTGGCTCAAACGTGGCTTGGGTAACACTTTTATGAGATCAGGGAAGACATCTGGATACAAGCATTGTCATCAACTCAAAGATTCTAACCCAGAATATACAGGATCTGCAATTCTGTTTGAGATGAGGATTCGTTAGAAATGTGTAGCATACTAATGAGATGCAACAGAGCGACGAGGACTAACGGCTAACGGTATTGTGAAAGGGGTAACCTAAATCTCAAAAGTAATGAACCATAACGACTTCAACAAAATCACGACTATTGGATAGATGTAATGCGAGGTTTGTACTAATTCAGTGGCAATGAATTTAATCTGTTCGTGGGGGCAAAAAATTTGAAAAATAATTTCCGATCCAATTTATCCAATCACTGCGACAATATTTACATTTCGCAAAGGATGAATTTGTCATTTATTTAATCTCTTTTTGGTTCGTCTTTGAAAGAATGTTGTAAAGAATACATTGCAACTCGAGCTTGGAATACGTATACTTAATTGGCGTAAAATAAATGTAAAAAACAATAATAGCATACAATTTTCATTGAAAAAAACGAATTTAATCACGATGCAGACACTTATCTAAACTTAAATTAGATTATCGTGAAAATATGGCATTCATTCCGACCATTTTGATGGGAAATAATCATTTTAATTTTCTAATTTCTAATCTACAGAAAGCTGATTATTTTAATGTTGGCATGGTCTGAGTAGTTGGGTTTACAGTTAAGGTCTTTTAAAATTCATGATCTAATGCTACCTACCATACATGCTAAAAAAACAATAAAAAAGACAACAAGAAAATTTGATTTGTTTGTTGATTTAAAGCTTTATTTTAATAGATAAGCTACAATAGAACTATAAAACTATCCACCTATTGTGGTTTAAATGTTTTAACATTATATAGTCTTTATTGCATAGTATTTGCATGCATATTATTTGAATTATACAAAATGTAAAAGCCTTTAGAGAAGATATATGAAATGGTATGCACTGAAGGAAAATGATGTAAAGAATATGACAAAATTTCTTAGAAAATAATAAAAACAAGAATCAAAGAAATAGCCAAAACTAAGTGCCATAGTTTTATATGGGTGGGACAAAACTTGGATGGCCAAGAAAATACTAGGATTCAAAGACAACAATATAATTAGATAGAACAATAGGATTATACTTGATAGGATTATAATCCATGCACTTCCAACTTGTTAGTCTCAACATTGTAAGATTTTATGTATATTATACTGCACAAATGTTTGTCCTTACAATTGGATATTAAAACATTGATAGCATGTATTCTTCATATTTATCAATCTAAAATAATGGACTTGCTTTATATATCTAAAAAATAAATAGATTATCCATCTGCTTAAATTTTAACTAAGTGAAAAGATGATAAATATAAAACCATATTTAATATCTATAAAAAAACTTATGAGATTATACACCTCTATTTAATAACTAAAGCTTAAGAGACTTTATTATAAGGATTGATCTACAATTTTATCCTACCAATAAATAATATATGATTGGTATCTTAAATTGATTCAAAACTCTTAAAATATATGTGTATTATAACTAAGCCAATCTAGGGAACTAAAGAGATGTCGTAATGGGGCCATAAAAGCACTTTGCATAGTTTTTGCTAAGGCTCATATTTTACACTTAATTTACTATATAGATACCAAGATATTTAATTCATCATACTTTTATTTGATAAATTAAATCATTTATTTAGTGTAATATTAAAAAACATAAGATATAATCTAAGTTAGAATTAGGATTATAAAAGAGGTGTTAGAAATATAGAATTTTGTCACAAATTATTAATAATAATAACAATCAATCAATACTTGTATAAAATTATCCCATGAAATATAAAACTTGAAGGTTGAAGAATTGTACATTAAAAGAAGATACAAGAAATTAATAAAAAATAATTGTAATACAAATTATAGAAATTTGGAAGTTCTTTTTAAACAATGGAGAAATGAACTTGATAATAGTAGATGATTAAATATTTTTAAACTTATATTAGATGAATAGCTTTTTAAAGAATTTTTACAAAGCTTTGGAGTTGTATTGCTAAAAAATCTAAGTCTTATTCTTAAAATAAAAAAATAAAAAAATAAAAAATAAGATATATATATATTTTTAAATATTTTATGATAGAAATAATTTTAGGAGATAAATATCCTAAATTTGATCTTAAAAAACTAATCTATTAATCGTAGAAAAAAAAATTAATTAAAAATTGACAAATTATTTAAAAGATAATATTTTTTGATTAAAATATTATTTTAAAATCAATAAAAAAATATTATCTTAATTTAAATAAATTTCTAATAAAATATAGAAATAGATTCTAAATTTTTATTTTCTTATTATATTAATAATATAATATTAAATTTAAATCTCTATATAGATATTTATTATAAATATTATAATATTTTGATTTTTTTTAAAAAAATTAAGAATATACACTTTGAAAGTTCACAAAATCTATTAGAACATTCTAGACGTTTCTTAGCTAGTGGAAGTAGCTCGAGAAGCTTTGTAGTTGGTAGAAGGAGCTTAAGAAACTTCTAAGCTAGTAGAAGCTACTTGAGAAGCTTCCTAGTTTGATGGAAGTTACTCAAAAAGCTTCCTAAATATGGATATATATTAGAGTCAAGGTTGAAGAGTTTTTCAGTCTTAACGATGCATTTCCTAGAGTTCTAGCTCACCTTTCTTAGTATTGTTTGTATATTCATCTAGATAATTTAAATTCTTATTGGTTTCTTTTTGAAACCTCTTTCCAATTCAAGTTTTTTATTCTATACTATAGTATCCTTGACAATTTGTTGAGATTGCCCTCATCTTAAATATCAAAGTTGAATTCTTCTTATTAAAAAGTAGATTATTATTTTTTTTTTTGAAGGTATACTAGCGCTTTAAATGTTGCAAATTATCCTCTTCTAAACTAATATTTTTTTCATCACAATATTAGAGCTTTATTCTTTTTATGAGAAAATGAATCACCCCTCTTCTTGAAGATCTTAAGGTATTTTAAGGGTTGCATATTATCCTCCTTTAAACTGATATTATCTTCTTATAATTTTTTTTTTTATTTATTTATTTTTTTTTTTATTTTTTATTTTAGAATTAGAGGTTAAGATCTTAATATGACCAAATCTTTTGAGTCCAAGTTAGACACTATTATAAACTCTCTTATTACTTATTTGTTAGGACTGCAAAGATTGAAAAAGTTAATGCAAAACTTCATAACAATGCAACATCTGAAATACCACAACCTAGACTATACCTACTTTCAACTTCTATGTTTGAAGATGTACTACTACCTATATTGCACATAAAAAATCTATTTATTTAATAATATAAGGAACTTCAAGTTAGTATTTTGAAAAAATATGATGATAAATGTTTAAAATTTTAAGGATTTGTAAATCAAATTCAATTAATAATAATTTTATAACCTAATATTTATCCAATGGAAGAATCACAAGTTGGATTAGTTAACATCTTGCTTATAAAGTAAGTATTATTAAAATTTATTTCTTTATTTGAAAAGAAATCACTAGCTTTAAACAACTTTGAAGCTTTCATAGAAATATTTGCAGAAGTATTTGGAGAATATGCTAAGACTTGTTGAATAATAGTCAAGAATCAAGTATTGCAATAAAGAGCAAGCTTTGTATCAGTCTATGCATCTGATTTTAAGCAACTAGTATGTAATATTAATTGGAATAAAAAAGCCTTTATGAATCAATTCTATTGGAGATTAAAAGACGATATGAAAGATTTGTTATTATTGCTTTCAGATCTACAATCATTTTATGAAGCCATCAACCAAATTATGAAATATGATAATTGACTATTTCAATTTTGTCAAGATCAACATTTATGGGCTTTAGTAAGATAATACACAAATTGATACACTCCTACTACATCAACAAGTACTCTAAATTCACATTCAGAAGTAAAAGATATGCAACTTGATGCAGTACATTATAAACCTTTTAGTCTACTAAAAAAAAAAAGCATTGGATGGAAAAAGATCTATGTTTGTATTGTGGCAAAGATGTTTATTTACAGTAGGCATTAAACGGCTAGTCAATTTAACATTGTAAAATTATTCACATTCCTCTCTTTCTACTGAACCTATTCACTATTGCTTTATAATTCTTTTATATTTTGGTCTTTAAAAGCTTCAGGCAATTATCTTATTGGATACAAGGACATCTACTTATTTCGTAGATGAGGTGTTTCTTAAGCTTCATAAAATTTTTTTAGTACAAAAATCTAAACATGTTCATGTAGAAATAATAGATGGATAATTTTTATCCTCTGATAGTGTCATCTATGAAATAACACTTATAAAAGTAGCATTTGAAGACTACAATAGCTACATTATATTTGATGTTATTATGACTTCTTCAAATTTTATTATTTTTGGACTTTCTTGGTTGAAAAAGCATAATCCATCTATAGATTAGAAGTCCCAAAGAATGACATTTTTAATAAAAATCCCTATAAGAAAACTTCATAAAAAGTCACAAGTTGATAAGTCTTTATTTATTAGAGCAAGGATCTTTATAAGATCGACCAATGAAGGTACACTATTTGTTAATTATAAAATTCTAGCTAAAGAAGATATGATTTTATCGATAATTATTTTGGAATAATATAGCAAAATTTAAGATATTTTTTTTAAAAAAAATGTTGATATATTATTGGAGTACCAACTATACAATTATGCCATAGAACTTCAAGAAAAAATGCAACTAATTTTTGGCTCAATTTCTAAATTTTTTCAAAATAAGCTTTCAATGTTAAAGAATTATATTGATGAAAACCTTGTAAAGAACTTCATCAAATATTCAAAGTCTTTAGTAGATGCACTGATATTCTTTGTGAGGAAAAAAGATGGTTCTTTGCATGTGTATGTTGATAATTGGAGATTGAATAAGATAGCGGTGAAGAATCATTATCTACTACCATTCATTTCATGATTTTTGGAATAACTCGGCCAAACGAAGAACTATATTAAGATGAATCTTTGTAGAGCATATAACTTGATACAATGTCGTGTAGTAATATAATCATTAGGTGAAAGAAAAAAAAAATGATTATATTATAGAGGAGCTCAAATTAAAGTATTTTAATAAATATAGATAATAAACAAGGAGATATTAAAAATTAAAAGGTCCTAATGCTACCTTTTTTTAAAAGAAGCTTCTATTTATTTTGTATAGCCATAAATAAAGTAAAATTATGTAGATTAGAAAAAAAATAATGTAGGCATCTTTAGAAAAGAATTAAGAATAGTTTTTAGCAAAATTTATCTCAAAATTCTAAGTATTGATACCTAGAGAGGACCAGTTGTGAACTTGGATCAAAATCAAACCTTAAGGCATAAAATCACATACCTACAATGAATAAATTTTTTTTTTTGGCAGATCAAAGAGTGGAATTTGAAAATAGACTTAAGAAGATTTGTTTGAATATTAATTTGGAGTGATTTGGATAGATATTGATTTTATAAGAGCTTTACAAAATCAGGGTTGATTTAAGCAACTCTAAGTTTTTTAAAATAAAAAAAGGTTTATATTTTTGAGCATTTTGTGAGTTTGATTATAGATCTTTGAGTGAATTTTTTTGGATATGTGATTGTATTTGTGCTAACTGCGTTCTATAAGTTTGAGTTTGATTAAATGGTTCAATGAAAGGTTATTGAAGTTTAAGTGGGTCAAATTCTTGAAAATTGAGTTGAGAGGGTTAATGAGAGTTTCTAAGATATTTAGCAATCTACTATTTGTATTGAAGTGAAAATCATTTGTATAGATAGTAGATTTGATTTTTCATTTGCAAGTGAATTTTGGAAGCAATTAAATATTATAAAAAGAAGATATTGATGTTAAAAGATTAGCAACAAGGCTGGAAAAGAAGGATGGCCAATACTTGAGGAGATTTTTGAGCTTATCTTCTATTTGGTGAATTGGATGTTCTTCAAATTTTTTTTGCTTGTTTTCAACTTAATTACTAAAAAGTGAGCAAAATTTGAATTAAGATCAATAGTTCAATTATTAGCTATTGAGGTTTCAATCCACTCTAGGATTTGTTAGGATTTGATTAAGGCCTAATTAAAATTTGTTAGGATTTATTTAAGATTTATATAGAATTTAAATTTTGATTAAGATTTTATTAGACTTTGATTAGGATTTAAAATTTGACTAGGATTTTATTAGGATTTTTTTAGTATTTAAGATTTGATTAGAATTTGATTAGGATTTGATTAAGAATTGACTAGGATTCTATTAGGACTTATTAAGGATTTAGGATTTGATTAGAATTTGATTAGGATTTGATTAAAAATTAACTAAGATTCTATTAGGATTTATTTAGGATTTAGGATTTGATTAGAATTTGATTAGGATTCGATTAAGAATTAACTAGGGTTTGTTTAAAATTTGATTAAGATTTTATTAAAAATTGATTAGGATTTAATTAGAATTTTATTAGGATTTGATTAAAAATTGACTAGGATTTGTTTAGAATTTGACTAAGATTTTATTAAAACTTGATTAGGATTTAATTAGAATTTGATTAAGATTTGGTTAAAATTTGATTAAGATTTGATTAAGATTTAATTAGGATTTGACTAGAATTTGATTAAAATTTGATTAAAATTTAATTAGAATTTGACTAGGATTTGATTATAATTTATATTTTAATATTTTAAAGGATTTTTATTTTAATATTTTTTTAATATTTTTTATAATTTCTTTAAAAATTCTTTAGGATTTTTTAATTTTTTTTAATTAATTAAAAATCTAATTGAATTTCTTTTATGGTTGAATATACTTATTTTTATTTAATTATAATTTATATATAATTCTATTAGAAGTATTAAGACTTATTATTATAATTTTTATTTATTTATTTATTTATTTTTAATCTTCTACAACCAAGTGCATGGTGTATTCTCAAGGAAGACTTTATGTAATACGACAACAAATCAAGAAAAGAGACAAATTAAAGATTGCATTTTGGATAAGATATAGACATTTTGAATATAATGTCATACCCTTTGGATTAACAAATACACATGCTATCTTTTAGCATTTAATGAATAACATCTCTTTAGAGTGTCTAAACAAGTTCATGGTGATTTATCTTGATGATATCTTAATCTACTTGAAAAATCTAGAGGAACATAAGGAGCATATAAAGTTGATATTAGAAAAACTACAAGATGCAGGTCTGTATGCCAAACTAGAAAAATGTGTATTTCATCAATCAAAGATGGAATTTTTGAAATATATTATATTTATTGAGGATTTAATGATGGATCCTTAGAAGGTGGAGGTGATTATATAGTCGGCCATTTCAAAGATTATAAGAGATATACAATGCTTTCTTGGATTTGTCAATTTATAATGGATCTTTATTAAAAATTATTCTCAAGCTATTGTCCCTCTTATTCAATTGACATATAAAAACAAGTTGGAATGGAGGCCTCAAGTGGAGAAGGCATTCCAAGATTTCAAAATAATATTTATTATACCTCCAATTTTAGTGCATCTAGATTTTATAAAAATATTCTATGTGAAAACCAATGCTTCGGATTTTGCACTAAGAGCCATATCTTCATAAATGGATATAGACAATATACTCCATCTTATTATATTTTATTCTCAAAAGTTTTCTACTATCAAAATTGATTATAAAATCTATGATAAAAAGCTTCTTATTATTATGGATATTTTTAAAGAATGGCATCATTTTTTTAAAAGATTAATGCATCTTGTAATTGTATATACAAATCACAAGAACTTGAAATATTTTATGTCAGCTTAGATTCTTAATTGCCATTAAATTTAATAGAATATGTCATTATTTCAATTTAATTTTGTTATTATTTATCAATCTAGAAGCAACAAAGATTGTTTGATATTTTATCAAGAAGATTAAATCTTGTACCAAAGATATGAGAGACAACATATGATCAATAATATACAACTTTGTTGAATCTGGAACAATTTTGCCTTTGAGCTACTATTACATTGGTACCTATTGATTCTAATTTCCTGGATGAAGTGCATGCTGTAACTACTAATAATGCTTTGGCCTTTGATATCAAGCATCATTTTAATAAAAATAGTGACAAGTTCAAACTTGAAGAAGACCTTCTATATTTTGAAAAATATTTGTATATCTTAGAAGAACCAACACAATTACGCATTCTTCAATCTTGCCATGACTTTTTAATTGCGGGTCACTTTGAATTTAATAAGACTTTAAAGCTTATTTTTTGAGATTTTTGGTGGCTTCAAATATGAAAGGCTGTGAAAGACTTTGTACTCTCATATGACATCTGTTTAAGATCCAAGAATTCTCAATATTATCTTTATGGAATCTTATAATCCTTGCCTATTCCAAGATGATCATAGTCTTTTATCTTAATAGATTTTATCACACATCTACTGCCATCCAATTTATTAGACAACATCTTTGTGGTGGTTGATCAATTCATAAAGATGGTTTATTTTATTCTTTATAAAAAAATTATTTTTAATAAAAAAAATGACAAGGCTCTTTTTCAATAATATATATCAATATCATGGCTTATCAAAAGATATTGTATTCAATCCAAAATCCTAATTTGTACCTAAGTTTTGGAGATGACTTTTTGAAATATTGAAGATAGACATTAAATTCCTTTGGCTTTCTATCTTTAAATTGACAACCAAGCAGAATAAGTTAAATAAATTTTGGAGCAATAATTACAATGCGGCATCAATTATTAACAAGATGATTGGATCTCATATTTATTGTTAGTGAAGTTTTTATTTAATAATATTGTTCATGCTTCAATTCAGCAAATGCCATTTTATTCTAATTATGATTATCACTCAAAGCTTGATCTATGGAGTATTCTAAAGAATAATAATCCACCACCTAAAGAATTTGCAAAGCATCTATTGTAACACCAAACAACCTTGAAGCTTTAATTGCAAGCAATTGAAGATGCTTATAAGGTATTTATAAATTATTTATTTTTTATCTTGGTAATAAAATATGACTTTTTTGATAAAACATCAAGACCAAGCAACCATACAATAAATTGGACTATTGTAGGTTATCACCATTTTTTGTTTAGAAGCAAATTAATCTAGTGGTATATCGCTTAAAACTATCATCTTTTATAAAGGTACATCCAATTTTTCATATTTTTTTTTTAGAATCTTATAGAAAGTCTCATATTGTAGAAAGAATTTAACAATTGCCACCTAATATTAAAATCAAAAATCAAAAAGAATACGAGGTCAAAAAGATGCTTAATTTATAGCAAAAGTGGGACAAATTAGAATATCTTGTTCATTAGCGCAACTATATCACCAATGAATATACATGAAAATCAGCCAAAAATCTTACCAATGTGCTTCAAAATATATAGGAATTTTATTAACTCTATCTTCACAAACCCAAATATGTTTGATGATAATTTCTTAGTAAAAATCAAATTTAAGAATTACCTATAAGAAGAGGAGAGTCAAATCAAAGCCTTCATTAGTATGTAATCATATGTTCCAAGATAGAATAGAATTATAGAAGTAAGCCAATCACCATATCAAACCTTTAAATATTGAAAAATTTAGTAGAATGAAATTTAAAAGATTCACTTGCTATATAAGCTTTGAATAAACCAATACAGTTTTTATAGCTTTCAATTGATTAAAGTGAAGAAGATACATTTTAGCGCCAAGTACAAGCATGGTTGGAACCATTAAAAGCAACATCCAATCATATAAGTTTTGATTCTATTGCTTAAGCTTTAGTGATATTGCTTGAGCTTAAAAAGGTGAATCTTCTCTAGCTTGAAATCTTATTTGGAAGATGTTTTGAAGGTCGTAGTCAAGTTTAGATCTTTAAATAGAATGCTTCAACAACAGAGATATTAGCTCAAGGCCACAGGTAATTTCTTTGAAAATCAATAAAACTTATTATTCAAGAATAGAAATTAGAATATATAACTTTATTAATATAATATATATTCTCGATTTTTTATATATGTAAGAAGATTTTTGAAGGTATGAACTCATATTGGGACTTGTCACTAGAGAAAGGGATGATGTTAGGAACATACACTTTAGAAGTTCATAGAACCTTTTAGAATATTTTAGAGATTTCATAATTGGTAGAAGTAACTTGAGAAGCTTTGTAATTAATAGAAGAAGCTTAAGAAGCTTCCAAATTGATAAGAGAAGCTCAAGAAGCTTCTAAGTTGATAGAAGCTGCTCAAGAAGCTTCCTAATTTGATAGAAGTTATTCAAGAAGCTTCCTAGACATGGATATATATTAGAAATCTCTTTCCAATTCAAGTCTCTTGTTGTATAATCTCATGTCTTTGATAATAGGAGCCCTCATTTTATATTGCCAATTTTATATTTGAAATAAAAAAATAATTATCTTTATAAACTATAACTTCTTATTAGTAAGATGTGAATATTGTCTAAAACCATTTTATGTAATTAAAGACTATTAAATATTTGCTACAATAAAATAATTTAAAATATCTAATAGCAATAAAATATTAATAATAAAAATAAAAATAAAAATAAAAACCAAGCTACTATAATTTTAAATAGATTTAATTTGGTTATCAAAAAGAGTATAAGAGTCAAAGAAATGAAATTCAAATTTTATAATAAGATTTAAAAGAAATCTTTATATATATAAATAATCATAATAATAAAAAAAAATGAAGTAAATACTTATGAGATTCAAAATATAGCTAACACATATCTAAGATTAAATTTAAAAAATAAAATAAAAAATATTTAAAATAGAAAAAATAAAATAATTTATAACTAAAATCAGTAGTAATTAATAGAAATATAATATATTTGATAGTGTAATCAAAATTAATAGGAGTTGGTGTAACAAATGCCTATATAACTTAAATAAATAGAAATTAGTAGAAGTAGGTAGAAACTTCTCAGGTAGATAATATCTTCTTTAAAAAACTTCAAAGAAGTTGCTCAAATGTAGATTAAATCTTAAGATTTCTATAGATAAGCCACTTAACTATTGAAACTTGTGCCACAAGTTTCATACTTATAAAAAAGACGCATTAAAAACAACCTATAATTTAATGCTTGAGCTACAAGTTTCATGGTTCTTAAGAAGCTTCTATAAAGCCTTTTTGGTAGCTAATATATATAGAGATAAGAGTAAGACCATCTTTAGTCTTGTCAATACCATTCTTATATTCCAATCTTGGTTTAAGACTCTCTAATCTCTTTATATGTGGTAATAGCTATTCAAGTTCTTTTCTATCTTATATCTATTTATTCTTTTCTTACTATTTTCCTTCTTCATTAATAAAAAGTGTATTATCTATTGAATTTTATTTCTATTCATATTCTTAATAATTGGAGGTAATACAATATATTTAATGCCACAATCAAAGCTAATAGTGGCTAGTGATAACAAAATATATTTGATAAAGAACAATATTAATAACACCATGTATTTTAATACTTATTAAAAAAAAATCTTTTATAAAATATAAATATAAATTTAAGATAAATTAGATATAAAATATACATGTTAGAATTTATAAGATTAGATAATTTTTTTATAATTATAAAAAATAAGTCATTCAATTCCTTAGTTCTTTTTATCTTGTACAATCATATCCTTCTAATTATTATTGATTTATAAAAAAAAGGCACTAGTCCTATATGAACAATATAAAAAGAATATAAAAATAATTATATCTTTTTTATTAATAAAAGACAAGTGAAAAACAAACCAACTTAAGATATATATTATGCACTTTGTTTTAGGTGTGTATATATATATATATATATATATATATGTATTTATGAGAATAATTTCTTTATATTGGATTGAAATATCACATCTAATTTTTAAATTGAATGAATATCAGTATAAATTCTTTTAATATTTATAAATTAAATAATCCAAAAAAGATATATTAGTTTTTGAATTACATCAAATTTACTCATCTATCTTATTAAATTTTTCTTACTTTGAAAATATAAAGTAAGTGATATAAATAATAGATATTTTTTATTCATATTATATTAAAAAAAAAGATATTATATTTTGGAATTAGTACATGATTACACTTAAGAAGAAGATAGAATTAACAAAGTAAAGGTAGATATCTTCATAAGTTTGTTTGACAAGTATATAATTTCCTATGTAGGATCATTTATAGATACTTGAGTGCTATAGATTACTTTCAATAGTATATTTATAATAATTTTAGAATTTCTAAAACAAATATATTAAAGAAAATAAATAAATAAAAATTATAACATATAGTATAAGAGGCTTTATTAAATATTATTTTTTGGATCTTTGGAAGAAATTAGAATCTAAAAAAAAGAATAGAAGAAAATTTATTAATTATAAAAAAAGAAATATTTGTAAAAAAAGATTCTTGAAAAAAACTATAAAGAAATTTTAAACTTATGGATTTAAAAAAAATAAAATTTTATATTATTATTGATCTATAAATGGATAGGAAAAATAGTATTGAAACTCTTCTAAAACTTGATAATTTGTATTTATAATTTTAACACCATATATATTTAAGAATATAAAAATAAAAGAGATATAATTCTTTACAATCATCTTTTGATAAACTTTGCACTCTATATATGTTCCCTAATGTTTGAACTTATATTAGATATTAAATTTAATATATGATTTAAAAACATAAAAAAAGTAAAGCAAGAAATTATATACATAGAAGAATAAAGTGGTTGGGCCTCTATTATACTTAACTTTTGAAAAGCCAACCTCAATTGACACAAATCTATAGCTCTATTGTGTTTTGTAAAGAATACATCCCAATGGGTAAATTTAGATGTAAAAACACTTAAGAAAGTTACATGGAAAAATACATGAGAAATTATCAAATTTCTTTGGACCCCTTTAGAATCGAAATTGGCTCACAGCCACCTGATAAAATTTTAATTCAACAAATTCAAAACAAACTTAAATATTAATATTCAACAAGATTGAATCTAGCAGGACAAATCCTCATAGTCAATTATGTCATCTTAATATTCATTGTTTTGTTTATTTTACTCTAAAATGGTTCACTTAAAGGTACAAGGATTGTCAAGTGCATTACAAAAAAGCACTTAAAAGCACTTAATATCACTAATTCAGTGGCGAAAGAAGTTATTAGAGTCAGTGGGCATTTAGTGGTGTTGCGAAGTATCATGAACGTATGCTGAGAGAGTACTCAAAGCGGAAGGATGGAGATTGCAATAAGAGGATGGAGGCTTTGGAAAACAATGACGTTGATGCCTACAGAGAGATGTCGAAACAGCAACAAGGTCAGATTAATGAAGATGCTGGGGAGAGGTTTGAGGCGGTCCTCCTTTCTCAAACAGACAGTACAATATTTGCATAAGCTGGGGGGAAATATATCCGCTGTTAAGAATCATCAGGATCGAGAAGAAGCTGCTCTAGCAGCTGCAGCTTCTGCCAAAGCACAGGGATACTCAGATGAGTAAACACAGCAAGCAGCAATCCGAGCAAGTGAAAAAGCTGAAATTAACGGTTACGTTAACAGAGTGCCACATGATTCTCTGTAAATAAATTTTACAGTTTGGCGTACGCAGTGCATGAAAAGATTGTTGAACAACTATCGATGCTTGCTATTGAGTTTTATAAACAAGATATCAAAGGGCAGAGAAGTGGAAGATGAAGACACATTTGTTTTCAATGACCACTTTGTGTTACTCTTTTGAATTAAGATCAATGCACTGCAATTTAAGGAAACCGTTGAGGAGAAAGGCTCGCTATGTTAATACAACTGTCCTTAATCAAAAAAGATGGAGGTGGTGCAGATCACGAGGATAGAAGAAATGAAATTGGAGAGGCTGGACATTCTGGTGAGCTTGCTTCTGGACACCTTGCTGTCTCATTGAAGCTGAAATTATGAAACAATCCAAACGAAGCGTACCAGCGACGACTATTCAGATCTATGACTTGATAAGGAAGATAGTGATGAAGATTACTACATCGATGGCGTTTCAGAAGAAGATGAATGATTTGGTTCGGGAAAAGCATGAAGCTCCATACAATCCCAGCTGGCGTGACCAGGATCACTGCATCGAAAACTCCGACGACAACCATGGTGAAGATACAGTAACGTGGCAGCTTTGATGGAGGCATTGACATAAACAACCCGGCGACAAGGACTCACTCTCTAAAAAAAAAAAACCTTTCGGCAAACTAGGTAGGAAGCTAGAGCGAACGGGGCTCTCATAAAAAAATTGTCTGCACAAGCTGGAGTTGTGGTAGATGTAGAATTGTTTTTGCATACTAGCATTGAGGAGTAGGAGTAGGGTTCTTCATATGTAGAAGCCCACTTTGAAAGATCATGGTTTAAAAACTTTACAAAGTTTCTTTATTTGGTGAAGAAAAGTACTGCTTTGGAAGTTTTTGTCTTTGGATATAATATAAAATGAGAAGAGGCTATGGAATGGACTAAATCAATCTTTAATTATAAGTCTAAATGTGTGAGCTTATATCTTGATTCCAATAATTATAAGAAAAGATATATATATATATATATATATATGTATTTTATGAATTTTTGAAGCAATTTTTTATATAGCTTCTCAAATTTTTCTAAAATCCATCTATTAAATTAAGCTCAATAATTATTTTAGAAAACAATACTATTCATGCCATATTGGAAAAAGATGCATTCTACCTCATTTTATCCTCTTAGAGCTTTTGGACTAATTTTTCTAAATATAAAGGTATCTAAGTAAAGATTTTAAGTTTTTACTAATCAAAGAATTTAAAAGTTGTGATCGCTTATCTTATCCCCTAAGTAAAAAGATTATCTAAATAAGAAGTGTTGAATAAGTGCATGGAAATTGCACAAGTACAAATTTTGGTTTTAATTAAAAATATGAAGTTGGAATTTTTTATATATTAACAAAAATAAGATGGATAAAAAATTGTGTTAAATTGAGAGAGTAGAATAAAATTTAGAAATTAGTAGTCTTATTTAATTCTAAATTTATATAATATAAAATTAAAAAATATTAAAAAAGATTATATTAAATACATATTAAAGGTAGTAATTATTAAATTATTAAAATATATATTAGTTATAGATGTTATCTAATTAAAATTTATACTAATAGACATAAAGTTAGTATATAATTTAAAAAGAATTTATAATAAAATTTAATTTTAAATTATAATTTTATTATAAGTAATCTAAATTTTTATAAATACATAAGCTTTAAATATAATTTAGTAATGTAGAATCTTAGCTTACAAAGTATGTAGCATCAATTAATTGAGTGAAAGAGTAAATATAAATAAATAAATAAATAAATAAAAACAATGAAGAAAAAAAAGCAAACTAAGTTAAGCAAAGATGTAGACAAAGAACAACAATCATACAATAGAGAGTAAAATAAAACGAACTTTGAAAAAAAAAATGAAGATTTTATTAAAAGATTCTAATAGATGAATGGTTTTTATGGTGCATTTTAAATAGAATAGCACTAGGATTTGCAATAAAAGCAAGTGTAGAAACAAGAAAATTACAAAATAAAGCAAAACTTCATCAAAAAAAATTATGGCGAATAAATCAAAAAGAAAAAATTAAATTGGATTTAGAATAACATTCAAGAGGAATAAAAAGTCAAATTAGATTTGAGATAGTGGCAAAGAGCATGGTATGTGAACAATAAGGTACAATTTTTTTTTTGAAAAGATCTAGCATTAGCAATTAAATAAATTCTAAGAATATTAGAAATTATAAGATTTAGTGAACAAAGATGAAAAAAGGTGATACAATACGGCATAGTAATTTATAATATTAAGAAATAATATCATAACAATACAAATATTGAGAATTAAGAGGTAATTTTGTAATTATTAGACCTAATTGAAAGCATATCAATTTGTATAGTTTTTATTCTTTTTTGTGTATATATTGGTATAGGATGGTAGAATTTATTTTATTTTATTTTTAAATATGATTTTATGGTATACTTATGATTTTAAAGACTAAATTAAGATTTAGTGACAACAAGCATAGAGATATAAAATTGGAGCTAAGAAAAGTACCCAGAGAAAATAAAACATAATATTATAACAAGAATATTAGAACAAAAGAATTTAAATTGTAATATAGTAGTCTTCTGGCTTTTTTAAATTTATATTTTTTAAACTAGGAAAGAAGAAGAAAGAGAGTGTATTTTATAATTATAATAAAAAAAATCAACAATCTCTTAAAATAAGATAATGATTAATGGAAGGAATCAAGATGTACAAAATTTTAGAAGCAAGGCAGATTTAAGAATTTATACAAAATCTTTGTATATTCTTAGAAGAATCTCAATAAAAATAAAATAAACTCAGAACTAGTATGTATGTATGTATTTGTTAAAAGGAGAAATTAAGACTATGTATGTGGCACAAATAAGTTAAAATTAAACAAATTAGGTTAGAAGAATAGCAAGAAGAATTCTAATGAATTTAAAATCTTGGTTTTTAGTTTTGTTTTTTTATTTTAAAAAATTAACGTCTAATTAATACAAGGTATAAAATATTAAAATTTGTTTCAACTACTTGCAAAAAAAATGATTGTTACAAAAAAAAAATTCAATGACAAAGTCATAATAACATCTTGTATATTTTATTTTATTTTGATCTATAATAGGAGGTGCTAGACAAGGAGAATTGGTGGATGGAATATTTTAGAGAAATAGGGGATCAGTAACAAAGTACCAACACAAAATCCATTAAATGCTGTAACTTGCTAAAAGAGTACAAAAAATAAAATAAACAATTTAATATTAAATCAGGGCAAAATAAAACACTATATAAGGCTGCTTCTAGTCTTGCTCTAACTTCATTATTACTAACTAGTAAAACAAGTTCTCTAATGAATCAAAGTCTCTGGTAAAACTAAACCATTTCCCACCAAGGGTAGCAATTGTTCATAGAATCATTGTTTTCTTATGCACTCACATTTTGGTGGAAAACTTACTAATTGACATCTTCACATTCACACTCTCTGATACCCACAATTGTGAGTTTCCTATTCACTTCACATGAACTAACATCCCGTAAGACTGTTGTTCAATGTGCTTAAAACTATTTTTTTAATCCAAAACTAAGATTTGCCATTGTACAAATGTATACCCATGACAGTAAAGCTAAAATGAAGGATGAGAGTCAATAATGCATTTAAAAGAAACAGACAAGTTGAAGTAAAATTCAACAAGTGTGGGGTAAGATGGTTTTGTCTGATGAAACCAAACCATGTTTCTGTTAATATATACATACACTCCTACCAGCATGTACACATACATATATACATATGTTAAATATCTAATTAAGCTTATTTTTATGTGGTATAATTTCATATAAAGTGTATTAGATAAATCAAATTAAAAATCCTTCAAATTGTTAATGTTTAGAAAATTTAGAAAATTATAAATCATTCCTTGAATTAACCCATTGTGACATTTGATTTATTTTAAGAATTGTTACTATACACACATGTGCATATATATATATATATATATATATACGCTGAAGAGATTTTAACTAAATGTTTACTTGAAGCTGGTAAAATCTACATTAGATTGATAACTTTAGCTTTTGTAGACCATACCATAGCATGTTTTTACATTTTGAACAAATTTTACATATATCTATTTAATTGTATGCCTTAGTTTTGTCAAGTTGTTAAAGAAGCTGTAATGAATACTATTTTTTATTTTCTGAGGAGCCACACTAATTGATTCACATTTATATATTTAAAGAATTTAACTTATTCTTCACATAAAGTTATCAATGAAAAATTTGGAATTATTTTAAAATTGTATTTATAAATATATATATATATATATATATATATATATATTCACATTCTAATACTTTCAAATATTATTGATATTATAAGTTAATTCTATACTGAATTATGAATAGATCTAATTTTTTTGTGAATTTTTAAAGAATAATAATTTAATTGTAAATTTTATGCAAAATAATATTTTAAATTTTTTTAATATCAAATAGAAAAGAAAATATAAAATGAAGTGCATTAATAATTTTAAGCATTGATATATATATATAATCTTTAGAAGATATAGTAAGAAATATTATGAAAAAGAACACCATGGAGGAAAAAAAATTATATTACAAATTAGCCTAAAATTACCAATGTAGTTAAATTAGATGGCATTTAATAATGTTGAATAAATTAAACCATGGCGATTATTTTTATAAAGATATGTCTTCATGATTGTATTATAAAAAGCTAAAATATTGTTTATATATATATATATATATATATATATAGTAATAAAGCTTTAAAACATATTATATCTATAACATCAATAAAACTATTTATTTTATTGTTATTTTTGTCATGGTGTGATTTTAATGGATAAATCATTGAATTATCATAGATGGATCATTAAATCATTAAAAAATAGAAAAAAATTGCATGAATAGATACTACAACTATATAAATATATATATATATATATATATATATGGCACAACTTAAGAGAATGTTTGACTTTTTAGTATTTTTAAACAAATTGGATTTCTCTCAAGTGTCTTTTTCTCCAGCATATTGGATCAGTATCTTTTGAAGTATTTATTTTTATCTTTGTGAACAGTAAGAAGATGATTTATTATGCCAATTCATGGTAAAAAAACACAAATAACATGCATTTTGAGGCATTGGAATTCAAACCAAGGACCAGAAAAATGCATGTTTTTAGGTCCAAATCAAGCACGTAAGTAATCATTGTTGCCTTGTTATTCATTTTGACAAAACTCGGCACTAAAAGAGTAGAATATATTGGTACAAGAGACACGCTTAAAAATACGTTTACCCAAAAAACATCAAATTCACTTCTGAGAAGGGAGATTGCTTGTCGACCAAGTGGCAGGGGAAGGCACTTTGCCAACCACCCAACCGACTGTGACTTTGCATATTTGCTCATAAATAAACGCGGCGCGAAAGTTGAAATAGGCGCATTCCAATGAAGTATATTATTTGATAAGGGGTCTACTACAGGACTAAAGGCGAAGGGCTGCGCTAGCCAAGTAAGGCAGTACAGCACCAGGGCGACGCGAGTGGACACGCGCTGCAAGCTGCTTGAAGGGCCTCCTACCGACCTAAAAGCCCAATTTTTAACACATGGATCTAAGAACTCCGTCTGGAATGTCTCACTGTTACAACCACCGCTGCTGGCGTCGGACATCTGCGTTGACATGCACAACCGCTTGTTTCATGCTCCAATCTCCTTCCTTCATCTTGTAAGCGACATGGACTATTCTCGCCCTTCAAAATGTCCCCTTCCTGCTCCCTTTTTCTCTCTTCCTTTTGCCAAACCCCGGTCGTCATTCACGGCTCCCACACTTCCACAACGCGTGGTGTTCTTTCTTTCTTTCTTTCTTTCTTTTCTTTCTTTCTTTCGTTCTGGCATACTGCACCACTGCAGCTAACTGACAGACACATCAACCCACCAATTGCACTAACTCTAGCATGGCTTCAGATCAATATCGTTCACCGTTCTCTTGCATTTTGCAACCACACCACCCCAGCGCCCATTGTCACGCTTTCACTTCTTAGCCACAAATCCCGAGCGAGCTGGGGGAGGGGCAAGGTCTCTTCTGTCGTTATGTTTTTTTAAAAAAGAATTGTTCTCCTGGACGTAAACTGCCAATTCAACAACTTAGACGGTAGGATCACGAACTTTTTCTCTGCTAACGCAGTGGAATGGTCAATCACAACGACATTCCTCAGAACCAAGGGCATCAGCAAGTGGGCAGCTGAGCTACACACATTGAATGTGAAAGCCGTAACTATTGGAAATCAGCAGACTGATGCATTTTCTGGAGCTTCAACGGCATGCGTAATATCCGACGATATTGTGGCTGACGAAGTTGAATGAAGCATTGGCCGCTGTGAAGGTTTTTAAATCCACCTGCTTCCTGATTCACTGCTGGTTGTAACTTTCTTCGGGATATCATTCTCAACAGAGTAGATTATGTGGTGGCGTATCTGGCAGGTAGAACATTGCTTACTGCGCTTATTAAGGTCTCCTCGTCAGTACCATCGAAGCATGAATTCCGGGGGGAAGATGTTGTGTTGAATGCAATGGACCTGCTGGTTGACAAGGGCATGAGGAAGATTCCAATCCCAATGAGCACAACAGTGTCCACTTTCGACCCACTCCTCGTACACTTGCAGCAAGGATCTTTCTCGAAGAAACGCAACCCATGTGATGAGTCTCCCCTCGCAGGTTGAAGAAAATGCCTTAAATGATTATTTTTAGAAAATTAGGATCTTTTAGATATCTAAAAAAATAAAAAATAAAAGGTGCTACAGAAGTTTTTATTTTTAATTTAAGTTTTTCCCTTTTATGTTAATACATTCCAAGTATTACTTTTATAATCTATCATTCTAAACCAAATTTTATAACATAAGTTCATTGAATTCTTTGTTCTTTGTCTCTCTCTCTCTATATATATGTTTATAAATGTAACAACACCATCCCTTCTAGTAATAATCAAATCATGTTAACAATGAAGAATTTGTGGAAAATTCTATACTTAAAGATCCCATGTTTTGCACAAGGTAGGATGTGTTGTTGGTAGACAAAGTGTGGTTAGTGTAAGATTGTTTGAATTTATTCTAAAGATACAAATTATACATTTTTAAAAATTAGCTTCAATTGATATTCCCATCTTACAAGGTCTTACTCCACTATGTATTGAGTGCTATAACCTTTTGCTATGTTAGTTAAAACAAAACAACTCATTTTTTTTAATCTTTGTAATATGTATTTAACCATTAGAAGATGTAGTTGGAAGAATGCCACTTTATTTTTTTTTCACCATGAGAAGAATATTATGATTATAAAACATTAAATAGTATAATTTTACTTTTATATATATATATATATATATATATATATTATAAATTTAAATCAATTACAACTCTACCATAATTAATCTAATTCATTATAAAAAATAATATAGTATTATTTTGATTTACTATTAATTTCTAGTACTTGCATATATTTGATTAGATCTTCTATGCTAACAATTAGATTTTTCTAAAATTTGTTATAATAAATCAATGCATACTTAGTAAATTATAATAATTCAATGGGGCTTATCAATACAACTTTTATAATACAAGTCTTCAAAAAAAAAGTTTATAACAATACTCTAATTTAATGTAGGTTATAAGTATAAGGTTACTTTCCATATAATAGATTGTAAAAAAGAATCATTATAATTTTAAATTACAAGTTTTTTTTTTCTTTTATTTTTTTTATTTTTTTTCTTCTATTTATTTATATTATCTATTAAATATAGAAATTTCTTCTAAAAGGCTTTTATTAAATAGATTACTATATAAAATTCTAAATTAAATTAAAAAAGACTATTAGACTTATTATTTGTATTTGTTAACATAACCATCAATGTATCATTATGAAATATTAGACTCAATTTGTAAAGGATAGTAGTTTTTACTTTAGAGAATCATAATTCTATGATTGATAAATACTATTAAATCCAATAATATTTATTAATATAAATAAGATACACATATAAAAATTTTGATATCGTTGATTTATAAGTGACAAAATTATAATTTTTATAGTTAAAATTTATATTTGGCTCTTCTTCTTCAACTCTATAATAACCAAAATGGATAATTTTTTATTTTTATTAATCTTCAATTCTATGCTTTTTATCTTCATATCTAAGTTTTTATATTGATACAAAGTTTTGAAGCCCATTGACAAATTGTGCAAGTCATAAATTTAAATTAAGGTCTAATTAAATGGCTAGTTATTGAACTATTTATGTTTAGTGTCAGTTTTCTATTGCAACCTAAGGCTATTTATCACAATAATATGCATTGGCTCTTCTTGATTGTAAAGAGGTTTTAAATTAATGCAAGTATTCTTGGTGGTTTTTATTTTTATTTGGTATTGCTATAATTTTTTTTATAATTTGGAATTCTATTTTCTTGTCAACTAATTTTATATTATTATTTGCAAGGTTGTCATATTTTAGAGATTGGTTAGCTACTACTAATGTAGCCTTAGATTGGTTGGTATTTTTTCCATGTCTAATATGGTTCTTTTTTTGTCTTTCCATAAGGATATAGCAATTAATATCCTAGTTCTATTAATCCCTTTTGTAATATCTAGCTTTGTATAATTTTTTTATAAATTTAATAATTGATTTTATAGAAATTCATATAAAAAATCTTAATTATTATATTATAATTCTTTTTTATTTAGATTTTTTAAAATTTAAATTTTTTTTTGAGCTTCTTACAATCTTTGATCTTATAAGATGGTTTTTAAAAAATCATCCATTTTAATAGAAAATTATTATAGTCAATTTGTATAACTATTTTTTTAGTTTTTTTTTTTATAGTTTTTTTTTGTGATTAGATTTGTAACTTCTACTGTTATTTTCTAATCTTCTTCTTTATTGAAGGCAACATAAAACCTTAATTTTGTTATATTATGGCTTTATTGTCCATCTTGTAGAATTAGACCTATGTTAATAATCACATGCAAAGAAACTTTAGAGAACTTATTTAAAAATTCCTTTAAAATAATCTAAATAGAAAATTTGGAAGGATTCATTCCTAGTACTATATGGTGATTTTATATAGCTATTGCATCAAAAGTAGTGCACAATATTTGGAAGATATACATCTCTATAGTGATTCTATGTGACAAGAGTAAATTCTTCTTCTTCTTATTATTATCATTATTATCTCTTTTTATTCAAACTTCAAATAAAACTATCTTTTTTAGGATTTTATTTAAGATCAAAGTACCATATGTTTTGCCAATCAATTTAGACAACCATTGCAAAAAATATCATAAATAAAGTTTTTTTATTTTTATTTTTATTTCTATAAAACACATAGTGATAATGTAACTTAGTAAATATAATTTTTATGATTGTATTAAATCCTTATTAACATCTATAATTGCAAGTTTAACATAAAAAAATACCTCCATAACTTCTTTAAAATCCTCTAGGCAAACTCTCACCCAAAGATAGAGGTGGATGTGGTCCTCCAATCTTTTGGAAGTCTGGGTGCCACGGAAATGTTGCATCCAATTGTTATAAATTTCCAAATGAAACTGTCGGAGTTATTCCCTTCTGTCATGGAGGGTTGTTGGAACTCGCCGGAACATTCCAAAATGTTACCAAGAAATTATTACTCTCTTCAACTTAAAAAATAACTCTACAATAAGTAGCATTTAGATGCAGATGCAGATGCAGCTTAGTGAAGCAACGTGTCCATTTCATTCCCAAACTTCTCTGCCTGTGATTTACTGTCCACTGCGTCAGTTGCAGGTGACGTCTAGGAGGAGCTTTTTGATGCTGCCCTGATTGTGTTGACCGCTGAGACAAAAGATTGGTACCTAAGTTGTTTTGACAGACATACTGAGCATGTTATCACGTTTGACACTTATTTCTAGTTCAACATCACTTTGCAGCTGTTCATAAAAGTAAGTTGACTTCTGTGATTTGTTTTCTACAATTCTCACTTGTAAGGCGCTGTTTCCACGCTTGTCAGGAACATGTGGAACCCGCCTGAAAAAAATCGTTGACTATGTCAAAATTTCTCTGGGTCTAGAAGGATTGGATTTGGAACCCGTATCCCAAGTTTCTGCCGAAGCTCGGTGAGTTTGCATTACAGCTTCACATTTGTGTTATAGAGAAAGACACAATTGGATTACCCACTGTTTACATGTATAGCAATTTGGAGAACCACTTTTAATTCATTTCGGGAGCCTCACATTCATATGCATGCCATGCTTGAATTTCGTGGGATTTGAGTGCCCTAGTCAAAGGTAAAGTTCGGTAAATAATAATTTACTGTCTAAGTGATGGTGCCATGTAATGATTCTATTGGCAAGAGCATCTAATGAACGATTATGACATGATAACTAATACGAAAAAGCTTAGATACGAAACTATCCTTCGATTTTGTACTTGTCTATTTTGGGCATTCCCTATCGCATCTCCTCCTAACAAGTTGGGTGCTGAAGGAAGTTCAACAACCATACAAGGAGATTCTTCGCTCTTTCGTGAAGTGCGTCATCAGATCATTTTCAGCACGGCTTGCTTCGAAGCAGAACCTGAATCGTGTAAGAATAGATGTGCTCCTCAAACTGAATTAGATGGTAACTGACTGTATGTAAACTGCAAATGTACTTCACCAGAGTAGCTCCTCATTGAAGCTATCTCTTTATCTCAAGGCCATCGGGCTAAAGTGACTGCAATAGGGTAAATATGTGCCACATTGAAGCATTAAAACCGCTGATTTTCAGTGTTCCTTGCAGCTTGACTGCCAAGCTGCATAGGGCTTGCTCCTGAAAGAATTGTTGGACAAAGCTGTGTGGAGAAGAACAATTGCAGACCACCAAGTTTCACATTACTGAAGAGCTTGCCTTCAAATTAACAATGGTGAATGACAACGAATAGGGTAGATCTTCGAGTTACCCGGTTGTTTATTAGAAAGTCGCCGATTTCTATTTTTACACTTGTCGTCCGAATTAATTCGAACCAGGCCAATGTGGCCCCTGGATTACTCGCCGTCTGAATGGACGGGTTCCAATTCTAAACCTAACCTAGCGTAATCTACAAAGTCGTCGTTAATGGAAGGTTGTAACTCGGCACCCAGGAGCTGGCTCCCACGAAATTGTTCGCCTGGTACGTCTGCGCAGTGCTCGCGGAGGTGATCTGATGCGACCAAGACACTCGCTTGCTGGTGTCAGCGCCTGCACCAAAACTCTGGTACTCGGCGAAGTAGGAAGTGTACAGGCCAAACGTAGTCGTGTTCCACCGCATCCACCCTGTGGGATCGACATGCGCCAGCACCTCCGACTTCAACAGCACGCACACAGAGTAAGCTTTCCAGGGTCGGCCCAAGTAGGTTTTGTAAAAAGTGGTGTTGCCCTTGAGTTCCGCCGTTCCGTCAAAAACGCAGTTCTGGAAGGAGAACCCCGTGGTCATTTGCGGGTCGGTTCTGCCTTGCGCAGTGTATGTATTCTGCTGCCCGAACAAAGTCGACCGTTTCGCAATAATCCTGCAGTTCTGGAAGGAAGCCTCGGCATTGCCAAAGATGAAGTCCACTGTGCCGTAGACGGTGCAGTCGCGATAGTATTGACGGAATGAGTGCGCGTAGAGCGTATCTTGGTAGCTGTCGAATGTTACTTGGTACATGGCGATCAACCTTGCCGTCCCTCTGAATGCTACGGCCTGGTGGCCTTCAGCTCCAGCAGTGTTCTCCACCTTGAATGACCGGCCTATGAAACCATCCCCTGAGACAACTGCAAGGAAAAATAAATAAATAATAAGATCATTTAGTAAGTTTCCAGCTCGAGATGATTGCAAACATCCGATTCCATAGCTGAAGAATCTAAACCCTAAGAAGATATTTGGAGACTATTCCTGTGTAATCCTCCATTGCTGAGACCTTTGGAAGAAACTTACTCAGAGTTGCGGATTTGAAAGTGGTCATCCCCTTCATTAACGCAACGTTCCGACTTCCCGTGATGATGGTCTTATCGCCATCGCCGATAAACGTCAAGTACTTGGCAGTTTTTGGCACGATCACTTGCTCGTTGTACGTACCCGCTTTGATATAAATCACCAAACGGGCACTGTTCTTCTTGTGAGCGTTCACCGCTTCCTGAATCGTCTTAAAATCTCCGGAGCCATCCTGCGCCACCACCACGTCATACGTGGGAGCTTGCAATAGATGGCGCTTCGTCTGAGCATCCATCCACCCAGGAAGACTGTCTGTGGAGGACAGAAGCCTCCGATTGCGAAACCCAGGAACTGTCGGAATTGCCACTCTGGTCAAGTCTGAGATGTTTATTCCGCTGGGTATGCTGAACCCCGTTAATTTCCAATTTTGAATCTTGTCTCCATAAGTAGCCAGCGCGTTAATAAACGCCAAGGCATTGCTCAGGAGCTGCCCGGTGTGAGCCGAATCCTGTTCTATCCGCTTACCTTCTTCAGGGCTAACCTCCAAGAATGCATTGATGCACGTAGTGTGCAGTTCCATGGCCGCGCTCACCCAAGATTTCAAGTCATCCATCGCTTCCTTTGTTGCCGTCGCATTAGACCCCCCTAGCACACTTATAGCCGCCTCCAGCTGCTCTTTACTTAGCTCCAGAACTTCAACACAAACCTCCACTGCAGCAGTAACGTTGGGATTTGTCCCATTCAATCTCAAAAGCGACAATAAAGTTGAATTCACTCCTGTTTCCGCACTCCGCAACGAATACCTCGTCACCCCCTTTGAGTCAGCCGTGTAGTTCCCACTAGCCAACGTCTGAGTGCAAGTAGCAGGATACGACGTTGCTTGACAAACTTTATCCGCCGCGCTCTGCTCTAAGTCGTTTGCCTTCGCCTTAGCCTTGTTCGCCAGTGGTACTCCAATTGACACCCCTGCGATCACTAACGCTACTATTGCAACAAATGCCAAGCAACAACACTTCCCCATCGCCAAAAATCTTGACTTCCACACAACCAAACCCCCAATTAAACCCTTCAAATCACCCTCAGAGCCGAAACCCGAAGTTCCCTACACGCCTTCAAAACTGTATTCAAAATTGCGCCAGGAACAAGGATCTGACAAGCCCGCTGATGAAAACTGGTGATGAGGTGGTGGGCTGTTGCAGTAGGGTCATATACGAGTACAGTCGCTGTCACTGTGCAATCGGAAGTAGGCGTGAACCGGCAGCGACACGCTATCACAGTTGAGTTTAGAGGGATTCAATCGTGTGCATAAATTCAACGTACTGCGCGTAGACGACAGTCAGGATTATTGCTCCAGGTTGAGTCGGAGGAAGCGTATCGGTGAAAGCTGCGTTAACAAACGCTAAACAATTGCCTCGTAACTTCGGTGAAAAGGGGTAGCTGGAGCCTGATCAGGTTGCCGGTTACATAACCTGCAAAGGATGCACACTAAGTACACGTAGGCAGGATGCAATCACGTGTCAGGAACAATTGAATTTGTCCTCAAGATTCTGACACTGGGGAGCGTTGATAAGTTTGAGCTGGAGTTTGAAAGTTAATTGTAGCTGGATGGTTGCCGGCTTCGCAAGTTTCCAGAATTACTGCAACACTGAATGAAAAGTCAACTCCAGCTCATCTTTCGAGGCTCCATTACGAAGGTACAGTGGACAGACCAACGCTCCAGCTTCAGTCAGTTCGGTATTGCAGCATGACCGAACGTCCTCAATGTGTTTCGCAGAGTCTTGCTGTGGTCGTATATAGTTCGTAGATTGCTGCGCCAAAAGAATTAGAATTTGTTTTTCCTTGGCAATCGGAAAAATCATGAAACAAGATTAAATTGCAAGTGAGGTGGTGACTGTCTGAAACGAAAGATCTTAAAGAACAAACTGCTCAACAACGCTACCGATGATAAGCAGATCTTTGAGATCAATATTATCGTTACTTTAAGATTTGGGATTAACTCAAATTCCTTTTTCATGATATGCATGGAATACAAGCAATAAGAATGTTCATTCATCAATGGTTTAGCTGTGATATATTATTACTTTTTTGATAAATTTAATCCTTTTAACACATACTACATCATTAATATTCTGGAAAATATATGTTTCCATTGAGTGGTTGAATTATGCATTGATAAGCTTAATTTTCGTTAACATGGATCTTATCATGAATTCACGTCACTTAATCTAGAGTATATAGAATAAAAGTGCATGTGGATGATGTGTGGGTGTTGATGTAAATACACCAGAATAAGGAGTATCACTTCTGTATCACATTGATGTCAGGTTTTCATTTGTCACTTTATGAACTAAAATAATCTTCAGCTTAGGGAGCCGCTGGCGACACAGACAAGTTGGGCCGGACTACTCCTGGTATTCTCAGACAATTTTTATCTGATTGATGTAGGGAAGTTAAGTTGTTGGAGTTTGTGGTGCAAGCAATCAGTTGGGGAAAGATGTTGCAAATCCTCGTCTTTTGCAAGTGTCCGTTTTAAATGAATGTAAACATTCCGTATCCTAAAGCCGTTTGGCGATATTAGAAGCTTGTGTGACTGGCAATTCAAGCTGCGGATGCGGCGAAGGAGGTTTCACACCAAGGGTTGTTTTATCCCTTCCATGAACCATTTTTGCCTGGTGATGCAGGTTGACTTTGTGAGGTTCTGCGGAGAGCCTATTTTGACGGACGGCCTTCACCGTGTCAACGCTCAGTTGGGTTGATCTTGGAGCTACACTCTGGAACCTTGACCAAGCATTCTTACCCATGCTTCAACACGGAGTGTTGTTGGTGACGTGGCACTTTCGTAGTTCTGATTACATGGATGCCGATTAGGACGACAGGGGCTTGTTTTCCGATTGGAACGTGTTTGGATTGGATGCCTTTTGTTGGATCTTGTGCTCCTAGTTCATGAAAGTCTTGTACTCACATGTACATCCGTTTAGTCCTATTTATGAGCCTCTTGAAAAGTTGTTACAGTACCTCGGTAGCATATAGTAGTTACATCAAACACTCTACATTGTTGTCTACTTATTTTCAAAAAATATTCATGATATGAAAAAAAGAAGTGAAAGGCTTTATTGATAAACCTAACTGTGTTATGGGGAGTGGAGGTAAGCTGGGTGGCAAATGATTCCTTGGAGTAATGGCAGGCTGTGCAAAACTAGGACTAAACATTCCTCAGAGTAGAATCTGGTAATTTGTTTTTCATCCATTCATGGATTTTGGGCAATTTTGATTTTGTTTTGAAGTGCTCACTTGCATAAATCAAGAATCATGAGTATGGGGAGAAAAAGAGGTCAAGAAGCTAGTTGAGGCGAAGAAAAGTGGATGTCTTGCTGCGACATGCTGTATGATACATGAAGATGTAGCCACGCCCTAATCAACCAAAGTAATAGGTAGTTGTATAGGTTTTCCAATACACACACATATATTAGAGAATTGATATTTTTACCTAGAGTTTTACTATTTCTATCCAACATTATATTACATCCACTACATTGTTGTTATTGTTGTTTTTTTTGTAACCTCTTTAAAGGCAATTTTACTTTAATCAATGTCCTAAATAGAACAACACATTGTCTTTGTTGGCAATGCAATCCAACATAGTAGAGATTGTTTTTGGTAATAAGATCCAACATTTGTACCCTTAGTACAACTCATTAGATAAGGGTGTTAAAAGATCAGAGATTTTTCTTTAAAAATATCAAAATTATTGCTAAAATATAAAACAACAACAATAACAATAACAACTACAATATGGTAGATGCAATATGATGCTGGATAGAAATAATAAAATCTTAGGTGAAAATATCAATTCTCTATATATATCTTTGGATTGATATCTTTTTTATTAATGAAAAAGTTATTTGATTTTTAAAATTACATTATATCCAAGTATACTTTTGATTTTTTTAGGATACTAATTCAAATATGTTAATAAGATAGATATAATAACATCAAAAACTAAGTGTCAATTGCACTCAAAAATTGATAGTGGACTTTATTGGCAGTTTCAAAAATTGTGATTTTATAAAAGATACAGTTTTATGATTGTGAGTAAAGGACATGGCATAAATATAATCTAGATTCTTTTATTGTGAATTGTATCAACTAATTAGAAAATAATTGAATATACTTAACCATTATTGATTCTTATATGATCTCATTTTATAGATTTAAATAAAATAAAATAAAATTGATTTAAAATTCATAAATCCATAAATATTTGCAATGTTATCATTTTAAAAAAGAATTTATTTAAAAGGACTATTATAGAGATTTATACAATTATATATTTTTTTAATAGTAATTTTAAAATTTATTTTAAATATCACAGGCTAAAATTAATAAGTTTGGATTTTTGATTGTAATTTTAATGCAAAAATTGAGTGATTTGGAGTTTTTATGAAGAAAATGTAGGTGCTCAAAATTAAAGTGTCAAATTTATATTTATTATCACTCTTTTAGATATAACTCGTGCATATAGAAAATAATAAAGGATTAGAATCTAAGGTTAAAAAGAATATTTTTTGACTATATCTTTTATATACAACTTGATAAAATCTAAACTAGTATAATGGAAATATTAGGAGTTGAAGTTAGTATTTGCAATCTAAGGGCAGTAAGTGACCTTACTTAATTAGTGGTTGTATTGTGAGCCATATCTTGAGCAATTTAATAAGCTTTTGGCTCAAAATTTTTAAAAGTGTATATTTTCATATTATAAAACTATGTGCAAAGATTTTGCAATATAAAGATTTTAAATTTGTGAGATATGAAGGAAATAGTGCTCATGTATCTATAAACTAAGGTTTTAAGCACCTACTAGGATTTTTAAGATATCACACAATTAGAAGCAAATCTACAATTGAATTTTTTTTATAATAAAGCTTAAGAATACTAGTTACACTTTGAAAAAATTTGATAAAGATTAAATAGTTGGATCAAGAGTTATTGAATTCTAAAGTTTGAGAAGAAATAAATTCTTGTAGATAAATAAGCTATTGAAGGATTTTATTGCAATTTGAGCCTTTTGAACAAATTAAAGGGGTTTTTAGGAGCCAAGACTTTATGGAAGTGGAAAAATAGATATAAGGAGCTATAACAAAATTTTGATATGAAAATGAGATTTAAAAAGGGATTATGGATTTTTCCTAAAAGTTATTGATAATCTAACTTATCAAAAATTGGTTACTTGTGAATTTATATATATAAAAAAAGATACCAAGGATTTTTTATATGCCAAAAAAAAAAAAAAATTATGTACAAACCTATTTAAATACAAGAAATTTTTACCGATATAAATTTTTGTTTGTAATATTGTTGTGTTATTTGTCTTTTTTATTAAAAATAAATCACTTATTGGTGTCTTGTCAATAAGTTACAAGTAAATTTTCTACAATAAGGTACTTAATATATTTTTAGATTAAAGATCACACCACATGACACTATAAGATAAACATGAAATTTATAAAATTATGTCACGGAGATGAGATTTATTCAAATAATTATATAGATTAATAGATTAATAGATTATATAGATTAATAGAAGTAAGTAAAAATAAGTTAATTTGATAATATCTTGTAGAAAAGCTTCCTAAAAGCTTCATAGATATGCAATCACCTTTATACATGTCTATAGATGATTGGTAGTTTAGAAACTTGGCTAATAAGCTAGCCACGTGTCACACATATTGGTAGCTTGTGGAATAAGCTAGCCATGTGTCGCACATGTTGGTAGCTTATAGAACAAGCTAAATACGTGGCGCACATATAAGAAACTTGTCTTGTAAGTTTGACATGTGTCTTGCAAATTAGACACATATTGGAGGTCCTATAGAATGCTGCCATGTAATTTGTAGATAGATAATATATATAATTACAAGAGTGAAGCCTTCTTCACTCTTGTCAACTCTTTTCTTGCTTTTATTCTAGTTCAAAAGTCTCTTGTATTTTCTAGTCTTTGGCAATAGCCATTCCAGTTTCTTTGTGAATATATATATTCTCTTATTTCTATTTTGTCATTTTTCTTTGACATAGTTTAACTTATACATTTGTTTTAGTTCATGGCCTTGACAGATTGACAATGGTGCAGCTACAATATCAGGGCTTTGTTTTTTCTTGATTAAGAGTGGATTATCTCTTTCTCTTGATAAGACATAAGTATATTAGAAGTTGTAGATTATACACTTGTAAACTGATATTGTTCTTAGAATTTTTTTCTTTGTTCTTGAGTATTTTATTTTGTAGAGAGAGTACACATCTTTTTTCCTTTCTATTGTATTATCATGACAGAGCTTGTTAAAATGAAGAGTGCAATGTCACAAATGCAAGAACAAATGAGAGAATTAATGCTCGCAATGCATCAACTCAATGCACCACGACAAAGAGTAATAAGATTAGCAAGAAAAAAAAACATAGAGATGATTGGAGCTACTTCAAGTCATACCACTTCACCTACAATTGAATACCATTTAAACATCAAATAATCAAAAATTAGTTTGCCGGAGAAGTTTGATGGCACCAGATCTAAGTTTCTAGGATTCATTAATTAAGTACAACTAGTGATTGAACTTTGATTCCAAAGTTGTCTAATTCAAGGGTCATAAGTCAGGTTTATTAGAATATTACTTTTAGACTCAGCCTTATGATGATTTTCACCCTTTCTTGAACAACGTGATCCAATATTGGATAATCTAAAGGCATTTTTAGCGGAATTTTGATCTATGTATGGAAAACATGATGTAATTCATGTTGCAATCAACAAGATCCATATCTTGTAATAAGACAATTGATTAGTGACATCATATACTTCACAATTTTGATAATTAGCAATTGATACCAAGTAGGATGATGTTGCACTTGTTAACCAATTTTTCTATGGATTACAACATGGGATAAAAAAATTGATGCTCAATTTATTCAATCCTCAGACATTCAATCAAACAATTGATTTTATTGTAAAGTGTGACAATTGGCTTTTTGAATTTTGATCTAAGAGTCGCATAAGGAAGCCCCAATGTTACTATAATATAATAGCAATATCAACATCTTCTCAATACATATATTCAAAAGTAAAAAATATACAAATTGACATAGTACATTTTAAACATCTTATTAAACAAAAAAAGACTTGTCATTGTCAAGAAGGATTGTGTTTATATTGTGGAGAACCTTAACTTATTGCTTATCATTATCCAAAAAAATAACGCAACTATAAAGTGAGGAGTACGATTGTTAAAGAAGACAATATGCTGGAAAACAAGTTTGTTCAGCTACAATAGGAACCGTACAGCTAGAATCTTGTACAACTCCTAATAAAGGTCTTATCCTTTCTTCAAAATCCTCTCCTTGTTTTATAATAGATATCTATTTGAGACCTAAAAATCATAAAGCCTTTGTCTTATTAGATTCAGGAGCCTCAACATGTGTTTTAGATAAAAAATTTGTTAAAAGTCATAGAATGTAATAATAGATGGTTATAATAATTGTGTAATCTTTAATATAATTAAATTTCCTTCTAATCCAATTATTTTAGATTTATCATGGTATCAAGGACATGAACTAGAAAGAGATGCATAATCTAATAGAAATTGTATCAAAGTAAAAGTCACAAAATGGAATTAAGAAAGTATGTATATTCAAAGAAAAATGGAATGGCTATTGCCAAAGATTAGAAACATGAAAACTCTTGAAACTAGACTAGAACTAAGAAAAGTGTTGACAAGAGTGAAGAGGGCTTCATTCTTGTCTCTATAAATACTATCTAACTAAGAGCTATGTGGTGGTATTCTATAGGACCTCATACACGTGTCAAACTTGCAACAAGTTTTTTCACGTAATAAATCAAATCCTTTGAGCATTCATGACTCTGCGACGTAACATGACCAATAAATTTGCAAGCTGTTCTCTATTTCTCGACATGTCTCCATGTGGCTACCTTGTTGACCAAGTTTTTAACCTATCAATCACTTATAGACATGTATAAAGGTGATTTTGTGTCTATGAAGCTTCTAGGAAGTTTCTCTATTAGATATGATCAAATCAACTTATTTTATCTACTTCTATTAGTCTATTATTATTTAGATAATTTACCGGAATAAATCTTATGTGGGTGACATTATCCCCCCTTCTAGGGACGAGTTCCATGAGGAGCGGTGATTACATGTTGAGAAAGTCCAAAATACGTCGAATTGTGCTTGCCACATACTCTGATCTTTGTTCCCTTTGGAGGTAGTTGATAGGTCCTTTTAGCCATCGATAATGTCCCATATCAGGGTCAAAAGACCACCCTGTTATTTGATCATTGTTGAGGCCTGCATAACTTCCTTCAAAGAAAACATTAGGAATACCATCAGGAGTAGTTCCTACCTCTAAAAGTATCTCCAAACATCGAGAGTCTCTTCCAAGGTCGTGATACCAAATACGTTGTGTTTCGCCATCAATCCGAGGAAGGACATGTCGTTCTTGAGGATCTTCATCTCTATTTCGTCGTCTTGAAGGTTGTGATAGTCGTAATGTCTCGTCCGGTAAATCAGCAAATGATGGCTCTTGAGGTGAATTTGCTAGTCATTGATCCTCCATCTCTTTAACACAAACAAAATCTAATCACAAACAATGATACAAGATAGGATGAAACTTCTATAGAACCTGCCTTACTTTATAGCAAAGATTTTCTCGAGTATTTATGTTGGTTTTTATGGATGTTGTCGATAAAATGCATTAACTTTTATTGATGCATTTGTTAGATTCTTTTGATATAAGTTATTGTCGTTAATATACGTATCTGCGTGATCACGAGATATTAAATTCGATTTAAAACCGCTGATCAAATCTCCAAATTCGTTTTTATTGTTGTAAAAGCCTGCGAGGGCGGCGTTATCTTTATCGCGTATATCCGTTTAGCCTTGTATGGCACCGATGGTAGCTGGCATGGAATGGGATGGATCTTACGTGAATTTCCATTGGGTTATAATCGGTACTGGCTAGATTGATTTGTTGAGAAATAAAAAGGTCCGACCTCGATAGTCGAAACGCCATGGCGGCGAGTAGTATTGATATTGCGACAAAATAATCATACCTTGTCCTCCACATTGAATTGTGGTTGTTCCTTGCGATACGCATCTGTATTTATTTTTTGTCGTTCTTGAGTTTCTTTTAATCGCACCTTCACTATTGCATATAGCTCTGACAAACGATTTGCCAAATCTTCTGCTGTTGGATTATCAACTTTTGAAAAGTCAAAAGCATCAAGTCGTGGATGATAACCATAATTGGCGAAGAAAGGTGTTTGTTGCATAGAAGAATGTATCGTATTATTATGAGCAAATTTTGCTAATGGCAGAAGAGCTATCCAATCATCTTGTTCCACATTTGAGGCCACCAAAAATCTCTTGATATAAGTTCCAAAGTCTTGTTGTATCCAAAATGTCATGCCGCTGAAAAATCATGACGTGCTTGAAGAACATGTAAATGAGCTTCTCCTTTTGGAATATATAGACGTCCTTCAAAATATAGTAGATTATTTTTGTACTCGAATTTAGAAGAATCATGAGACTTGGAAGAATTTGACGCGATATCATGAGCAAGGTGGGGACATACTTGATTGAATTTGCTTGAGAAAAGTTGAATCAATAGCCAATGTTGATTTTATTGCTCGAAGATAAAATTACTCTGGTTTCAAGAAAATCTTTCTTTGTTGCTCAAAAGCTATATTTTTTTCTTTTTGTACAAAATAAGAATGTCTAGAAAGGGCATCGGACAAACCTTGTTGTTTTCCTGGTCGATAAGTGATAATGAATTCGAATCTTGACAAAGACATAGTCTAACAAGCTTGACAACGATTCAACACGCATGTCGACATAAAATACTCGAGGTTCTTGTGATCCGTATACACGGTGATTGGACTCAAAGCGCCTTCTAGATAATGACGCCATTCTTAAAAAGAATCTATGATTGCAAGAAGTTCTTTATCGTGGATCTTATAATTGATCTCGGATATTGAGAATTTTCTTGAATGAAAAGCTACTAAATGAAGTTTGTCATCTGTTCCCATTTGTGACAAAACCACATCCAAGACAAAGTATGATGTGTCTATTTCCATAAAAAATGCCTTGGAAAAATCTACATGATACAAGATTGGTGCAGAAACAAATAATGTCTTCAAAGCTTCAAATGTTGCTTCCGCTTATTGATTCCATTGGAGTTTGTCTTTAGAAGTCAAACGTGTAAGTGGAGTCGCAACACGAGAGAAGTCTTTGATGAAGATCCGATAATAATTGGCGAATCTCAAAAAGCATTAGACATCTCTTACCGTCTTTGGAATCTTCCAATTCATGATTGTTTGGACTTTCTTAGGATCCATCATGAGACCATCATTTGAAATGATGTATCCTAAGAAATCAACTTGAGTAGTGTGAAATACACACTTTCTCATCTTGGCGTACAATTTTGCATCTCTAAGTTTTTGTAATACTTAACAAACATGTATTCCATGTTCTTCTACGTTCTTAGAATAGATCAAAATGTCATCTAGGTAGCAAACGACAAAATTGTCTAAGAACTCATGAAAAACATCATTCATGAGATGTTGAAAAGCAGCTGGTGCATTCGTAAGTCCAAAAGGCATGACATTATATTCAAAATGTCCGTACCTGGTTCGAAATGCAATTTTTCATTCATTGTTAGGGATATAGTTTTAGAACCTTCTAGAAATTAGAACATTTTAGAAGCAAGTTCCTAAAACCTTCTAGAAGTTTCGATTAGTAGTTAGTGGAAGTTGCTTGAGAAGCTTCCTAGTTAATAGAAGTTGCTTGAGAAGCTTCCTAATTCATAGAAGCTGCTTGAGAAGCTTCCTAAGTTGTTAAAAGCTGCTCAAGAAGTTTCTTATTTAGAAGTATATATAGGAATCGAGGCTGAAGAGTTCTTCAGTCTCGACAACACATCTCTTGGAGCTCTAGCTCACCTCTCTGGTATTACTCTTGTATTCATCTAATCAATCTAGTTCTTGCCAGTTTTCTTTGAAATTCTTGTTTAGATTTCCTCTTCGTATTCTGTGTCCGTGACAGTTTGTCGAGACTGCTTTCATCTCAGATATTAGAGCTAGTCCTTCTTGTTAGAGTGTGGATTATCCCTCTTCTTGAAGGTATACTAGTGTTTTAGAGGTTGCGGATTATCCTCCTCTAAACTGATATCTCTCCCATTACAATATTGGAGTCTTATTCTTCTTGGAGAGAGTGGATTACCTCTCTTCTTGAAGGATTTTAGACGTTTTAGAGGTTGCGGAGTACCCTCCTCTAAACCAATATTTTCTTCTTCGTAGAATCAATTATTTCTCTCTTTTAGAATGGCTGGAGATCAAGGGATTAGTATGACTGAAAGTTCGGAGTCCAAGTTGGACGCCATTATGAATGCCCTTGCTATGTTATCGCAAAGAACTGCGGAGATTGAAGAAGCGTTTGCAAGACTTCATAATGATGGAGCACATGGAGTAACACAATCTAGAATTCATCAACCTCAAGTTTCTATACCAGAAGAAACAGCTTTGCCTATAATTCGACAAGAACCACTAGTTCTACAACGAAAGGAGCCTCGAGTTAGCCTTCCAGATAAGTTCGATGTACACGCTCCAAGTTTCGAGGTTTTGTCAATCAAATCAGGTTAATAATAATTTTACAGCCCGAACGCTATCCAATGGAGGAGTCACGTGTTGGACTAGTTGGAACCTTACTTACGGGGCAAGCTCTATCATGGTTTGCTCCTTTATTTGAGAAGGGATTATCAATTTTGAACAACTTCGAAACTTTTTTGAAAGCGTTTGTGGAAGCATTTGGCGAGCATGACAAGGCTCGATGGGCTATAACAAAGATTCGATCACTATGACAAGGGACACGCTTTGCATCAGTTTATGCATCAGACTTCAGACAATTAGCATGTGACATCAACTGGGATGAAGAAGCATTGACGAGTCAATTTTATTGGGATTTGAGGGATGATGTGAAGGATTTGCTATTATCTCTTCCTGATCCACAAACACTCAACGAAGCCATTAGCCAAGCTATGAAGTGTGACAACCGCCTATTTCAGCATCGCTAAGACCAACGCTCAAGACAACATGTGACTCGTCACGCCTCAACCATGTCAGCAAGCAGTTTGAATTTACATTCCGAGACGGACGACATGCAAATTGATGCGGTACGTGTCAAATCCCTCACTCCAGAAGAGAAGAAGCGGCGCATGGAGGAAGGACTATGCTTATATTGCGGTGAAGAAGGCCACAAGGTTGAAAATTGCCCCAAGAAGCAAAATCGACGCATTGTCAAGACCAGAGGCACGTTTTTTCAGGAAAACGAAAATGCCCAGCCACAATAGGAACCGTGCGATTGGACAGTCAAAAATCACAACAACAATCAGGTTCCTCCCTCTCTGCCCAACCTGCCTTTTGTTTTACAATCCCTTTGTTTTTTGGTCATTAGAAGCTTAAAACCTTAGCATTACTAGATTCAGGAGCATCCGCTTGTTTCTTAGACAAAGAATATGCTAAACATCATAAGATCCCTCTAGTACGGAAACCTAAACCTGTTTACGTAGAAGTCATAGATGGACGACCTTTATTGTCTGGTAGTGTCACTCATGAATCAAAACCTATAGAAATAGCATTTAAGGACCATAGTAGTTATATTATCTTCAACATTATAAAGACTTCGTCAAGTCCTATTATTCTTGGTCTTTCCTAGTTGGAAAAGTATAATCCAACTATAGATTGGAGGTTACGAAAGATAACATTTCCAATAGAACGTTCCGAAAGTAAATCAGTTAGAAGACCTCAAATCAAAAAACCTTTATTTATTGGAGCAAGAGCATTTGTAAAATCGTCCAAGAAAGGTACACCGTTTGTCATTTATGCGACTCCAACTAGCGAAGAGAAGATTTCGACAACTAGTATACCGGAGCAATATAAAGATTTTCAAGATGTGTTTCAAAAGAAGAATGCTAATATGCTACCGGAGCACCAACCATATGATTGTGCCATAGACTTGCAAGAAGGAGCACAACCCCCTTTTGGCCCAATCTACAATTTGTTGCAAACGGAGTTGGCAGAATTGCGGAAGTACATTGATGAGAATCTAGCCAAGAACTTCATTCGCCATTCGAAGTCACCAGTTGAAGCACCAATCTTATTTGTAAAAAAGAAGGATGGCTCGCTACGGATGTGCGTGGACTATCGAGGTCTCAACAAGGTAACAAAGAAGAATCGTTACCCGTTATCCTTGATATCTGGTCTTCTTGAACAACTTGGACGGGCAAGGATCTTTACAAAAATTGATCTAAGAGGAGCCTACAACCTTGTACGAATTAAAAAAGGAGACGAAGAGATGAGAGCTTTCCATACAAGGTATGGCCATTTTGAGTATAATGTCATGCCTTTTGGTCTTACCAATGCTCCGGTAGTTTTTCAACACATGATGAATGACATCTTCCGGGAGCATCTTGACGATTTTATTGTCATCTATCTGGATGATATTTTGATATTTTCTAAGAACAAAAAAGAGCATGAAAAGTATGTTCATCTCGTCCTTGAAAAACTATGTGAACGAGGACTCTACGCCAAGTTGGAGAAGTGCTTATTTCACAAAATTGAGATGGAGTTTTTGGGATTCATCGCGACTACAAAAGGCTTGAAAATGGATTCCAAGAAAGTGGAAGCAATCGTGTCGTGGGAGGTTCCGAAGATGGTTAGAGACGTACAATGTTTTCTTGATTTTGCTAACTTCTATCGGATTTTTATTAAGAATTATTCCCAAGTTGCTGCTCCACTCATTCGGTTGTGTGAATGAGCTCATTAAATATTTAAGATCTTCTCAGCTCCGATCTTGATTACGGATTTTCTGGCACCATTTGAGCTTCGATGCAACTTGGATTTCGCTTTGGGGCGTACTTTCAAACGGGTGCTGATGAAAAACATCTGGGTTATTCTTGAAAGGGTCAGGGCTTCTTTGCTATATAGTTAGATTCATCAAGTCATCTTTCCTCGAAGAAAGCGAGCATCAAATGATATTCCTCCGCGGATATAAAATTTGGAATATATAATATATAAACTTTAATTTTGAGGCCATCTTGAATGGAATATTTTTATTTATCACTTATCGACCTGGAAAGCAACAAGGACTATCTGACGCATTATCGAGGAGATCATATCTTGCACCAAAGGTTGGAGAGGCAGCATTCGACCAACAGTATACGACGCTATTGAAGCCAGAGCAATTCCGGCTTCACGCTGCCATTGTACCAATCGATGCCGACTTCCTCAATCAAGTACTTATCGCGACCATTGAAGATTCAATAGCAGTTGATATCAAACAACGTGCCAATAATGACAAGTTCAAAGTGGAGGGAGATCTTTTATACTTCGAGGAGCGGTTGTATATTCCGAAAGGACCAGTACGGCTCCGAGTTCTTCAATCTCGTCACGATTTTCCAACTACGGGACATTTTGGATTCAACAAGATCTTGAAATTTATTTCTCGAGATTTCTGGTGGCTCCAAATGTGGAAGGATGTGAAAGATTTTGTCCTCACTTGCGACATCTGTTCAAGATCTAAAAATCCTCGGCATCGCCCTTACGGACTTTTACAGCCATTGCCAATTCCACGGCGATTATGGTCTTCAGTTTCCATGGACTTTATTACAGACCTGCCACCATCAAATTATTTTGACAGCATTTTTGTTGTAGTAGATTGTTTTATCAGATGGCGTGACTTTATTGCCGAAGGGCATGTCATTGTGAGGTCTGACAAGGCTCTTTTGACAATGTGTCTATCATGGCCCTCTGCAGGATGATACTTCGTATTTGGATGAGGAACTTCAGTTAAATTATCGAAGTTTTGGAATCTCTTTTGGAAATATTAAGGAGGATGTCGAAGCTTTCTTGACTTTCCATCATAAATGACGATAAGCTAGACAGATGAATCAGTTTGGAGCAGTGTTTAGATCACGACATCGGTATCAACAAGATGATTGGGCCGCATATCTATCGTTAGCCAAGTTTGCATATAACAACACCTTGTATGCATCAACTCAACAAATACCATTCTTTTCTAACTATGGGTACCATCTGAAGCTTGATTTGTTAAATCTGTCAACGAATAACAACCCAGCAATTGAAGGATTTGTGAAGCAGCTATCAGAGCTTCAAACTATATTAAAGGTGCAATTGCAGTCTATTCAAGAGTCTTATAAGACATCCACAGATAAACTTTGAAATCAAGCACCTATTTTCAAAACTAGAGATAAGGTATGGCTACTTCGACGGAATATCAAGACCAAGCGGCCGTGTGATAAGTTGGACTATCGGAGGTTGGGACCATTTGTCATCTTGAAGCAAATCAATCCAATGGCGTACTGTCTGGAGTTACTAGCTGCTATGAAGGTACATCCAGTCTTTTTTGTTTCTTTGTTGGAGATTTATCGAGAATCGTCTTTTCCTGGAAGAGTGCAAAATTTGCCACCTAGTATCAAAATCGAGAACCACGAGGAATACGAGGTAGAAAAGGTGCTAGATTCGTGGCGTAAATGGCAAAAATTGGAATATTTTATACATTGGAGAGGCTACGATATCAATGAGCGAACATGGGAGCCGGCCAAAAATCTTGCCAATGCGTCGAAAAAGATACAAGAGTTTTATCAACAATATCCTCAGAAACCTAAGTCGGTTCAAGGATAACTTCTTTCTGAAGCTTGCTCATCTAATAACATAAAAGGAGGGGAGAACACTACCAAAATTCATAGTTGATGTAGTTATTTTCTCCAAGATAGAATAGATCTTTTGTGATAGCCATAGTTTGGTCTTTTGACATGGATAGCCAAGAGATAGATACTATGCCAATCATATCATTTCAACCTACTAGCTCACGAAGGCGACCTCGAGATGAAGAACCACCTGCACCACGACGACGACGGAGGATACCAAGTAATCGATCGTTGGTAATTGTATTTGAAGTCGAGCCTGCTTACAATGGTCAGCCAGAAGGTGTGTTTGCAAGACAGTTTCACAATGAGGACATGGAAGTTCATGCTTGGTCGGAAGTTGAGGGCGTGGGCCACTACCGTTGGCTTGAAGGACCGATGAACCACTTGCCTCAAGAAAGACAATTAGAATTCATAGCAGACGTTATGCGACACATCTTCATTTTTTTGCGTTGGTATTGACTGACAATAATATTGCTTCTCGGAGACCTCGAAGCTAAAGGAGGGAGTGATGTTAGGGATATAGTCTTGGAACCTTTTAGAAATTAGAACATTCTAGAAGCAAGTCCCTAGAACCTTCTAGAAGTTTCCATTAGCAGTTAGTGGAAGTTGCTTGAGAAGCTTCCTAGCTAGTAGAAGTTGCTTGAGAAGCTTTCTAATTCATAGAAGCTGCTTGAGAAGCTTCCTAAGTTGTTAGAAGTTGCTCAAGAAGTTTCTTATTTAGAAGTATATATAAGAGTCGAGGCTGAAGAGTTCTTCAGTCTTGACAACACATCTCTTGGAGCTCTAGCTCACCTCTCTGGTGTTGCTCTTGTATTCATCTAATCAATTTAGTTCTTGCCAATTCTCTTTGAAATTCTTGTTTAGATTTCCTCTTCGTATTTTGTATCCGTGACATTCATTTCCTTCTTTGATGCATACTAGATTGTATGCTCCTCTTAGATGTAGGATAGATTGTATAGATCCTAGCTTGATTCAACTGGTCAACGAGTCCTGATATTAAAGGTAATGGATATCTGTTCTTGATTGTGATCTTGTTGATTCCTCAACAGTCAACACACATCCGCAATGATCTATCTTTTTTCTTCACAAATAGAATTGGAGCTCTTGCTGGAGATTTAGAATGGCATATGAAATTCTTGGCCAAATTCTCGTCAATATACGCCTTGAGTTCAGCCAATTCATCTTGTGATAAACTGTAGATTGGTCTAAATAGTGGCTAAGTTCCTTCTTTAAGGTCGATTGAACAATCATATGGATGATGCTCCGGAAGAATATTTACATTTTTTTTTTGAAAACGTCTTAATAATCTTAATACTGACTTGGAATGCTACTTGAAGACTTTCCATCGTTGGAAATAGGTGTAGCATAAATGACAAAAGATGATCCTTCTTCTGCAGCGTGCAAGAAAGCTCTTGCACCTACAAATGCATGTTTAATTCTACTAGACTTATGATTTCTTACTTAATTAATTATATTGTCAGCTATACTTTTAGAAAAGTTTTGAGTACGAGAAATCCAATCTATTTGAGGGTTGTGTTTTTCTAACCATGATAGATCTAGAATAATTGGAATAGAGGGAGATCTAATTATGTTGAAAATTACGCAACTATTATGGCCATTTATTACTACATCTAGAGGAAGTATTTCATGAGTAACATCTTCAGAAGATAAAAGACGACCATTTATGACTTCTATGTGTACGGGTTTAGATTTTTGTACTATCTGTATTCTTTGGCTTTTAGCAAATTTTTCATCTAATGAACAAGCCGAGGCTCCCAAATCTATTAAAGTAGAGACTTTGTAATTATTAGGTCCTAAATACACATCTATTATAAAACAAGGAGATGGTTGTGAGGAGAGGATAGGACCTTTATTAGAAATTGTACAAGATCCCAGCCGCACGGTCCTTATTGTGGCTGGACAAACTCGTTTTTCGACATATTATCTTCTTTGAGAGTCGTACTCTTCATCTTATGGTTGCGTCGTTTCTTTGGATAATTTTGAGCATTGTGTTTAGATTCTCCACAATACAAGTATAATTCTTCTTGACGACATCGAGTCTTTTTTTGTTCAATAAGCGGCTTGAAACGTATAGCATCAATTTGCATGTCCTCGATTTCTGAAAGTACATATTGAGAAGTCATTGGTGCTGCCAGTGAATTATAATGTCACTGAGGTTCTCTTGTATGACTTTCAGATCTAAATTCAAAAAGCCGATTATCACACTTCATCGCAAAGTCTATTGCTTGACTCAATGTTTGAAGATCGGATAAGTTCAATATCAATTTTTTCACTTCATATTGTAATCCGTAGAAAAATTAACTAATGAGTGGAACATCGTCCCACTTGATATCGATTACTAGTTGTCAAAATTGTGAAGCATATAATGTCACTGATCAATTGCCTTGTCGTAGGATACGAAGCTTGTTGGTTGCAATACGAGCTACATCGTGTTTTTCATACATAGATCAAAATTCTGCTAAGAAAGCTTCTAAATTATCGAATATTGGATCACGTCGTTCCAGAAAAGATGAAAACCAAGATAAGACAGAACCTAAAAGTAGTGTATCAATAAATTTGACTTGTGATCCTGAAGTTGGAAAACTTTGCGGTTGCAATTCAATCACCAGTTGGACTTGGTTGATGAATCCTCGAAACTTGGATCTTGTGCCATCAAACTTCCCAGGTAGACCAATTTTTGGTTCTCTGATGCTTGGACGATGTTCCAATGTAGGAGGAATTATATGGCTTGGTGTAGATGTTGAAGCAGCTCCAACCATATCTATATCTTCATTATTTGGTAACCTTGTTGCTCCTTGTGGAGGTACAGTGAGTTGATGCATTGCAAGCATCAATTCCCTCATTTGCTCTTGCATTTGCGTCATTGCACTCTTCATTTTAGCAAGCTCGACCATGATAACACTTCAAAAAATATATAACACTACTCGAGATAAGTAGCAGGGAGAACAAAGAAAATACTAGGAATAATATCAGTTTAGAAGAGGATAATCTGCAACTTCTAAAATGCTTGTGTCTTATGAAGAAAAAGAGGTAATCCACTCTTAAATCAAGACAAGACAAAGCTATGATATTATAAGTATACTATTGTCAATCTGTCAAGGACATGAACTAGAAAGAGATGCGAAAGGAAATTTATATTTCGTCCCTGCAGAGACGGGTCTTTCCTCATAATTATGTACTCAAAAGCTGGAAGACGTCTTCACCAAAAGTTAGAAACATGAAAACTCTTGTTGTTAGAGCAAGAAAGGAGTTGATAAGAGTGAACAAGACTTTGCTCTTGTCTCTATATATACTATCTATCTAAGAGCTACGTGGTGGCATTCTATAGGACCTCCAACACATGTTCAATTTGTAAGACATGTGTTAAACTTGCAAGATAAGTTTCATATATGCGCACCACATACTTAGCTTGTTCTATAAGCTACCAATATGTGTGCTTTGTTCTGAAGCTATCGATATGTCGTCATGTGGCTACCTTGTTGGCCAAGTTTTTAACCTATCAATCACTTATAGACATGTATAAAGGTGATTTTGTGTCTATGAAGCTTCGAGGAAGCTTTTCTATTAGATATGATCAAATCAACTTATTTTATCTACTTCTATTGGTCTATTATTACTTAGATAATTTATTGGAGTAAATCTTATATCCGTGACACATGATTAGAAAAGTAAAATCTTTGAATAGATTAGATTTTTCATAGACTTAATTTTTTTCAAGGCATTAATAAGAGTTCTGTTAATCAAGTGATAAGCTTTTCTATAAGATTTATCTGAGTAATTATCTAATTATAATAGATTGATAGAAGTACGTAAAAATAAGTTAATTTGATAATATCTTATAGAAAATTTTCTTATATATGTCTTACAAGTTTGATATGTGTCTTGCAAATTAGACATGTGTTGGAGGTTCTATAGAATGCCGCCACATAGTTTGTAGATAGATGGTAGCATATAAACAAACCTTACATCTTGTCAATCTTAAGTCTACCTATTCCAATTTCTTTGTGAATATATATATTCCTTTATTTCTATTTTGTCATTTTTTTTTGACATAGTTTTTACTAACTTATGCATTTATTTCAATTCATGTCCTTAACAAATTATTGCAAGATATATTTTAAAATTTGAGCTAAAAAATTTATTTGTACATAGCTTGCAAGTTTAGAAGATGCTGTCATAGGTCTGGACAAGTTTCTTATATATTAAAGAATACATTTAGATCTTAGAAGATTAGCCTCACTTTAAATTTAACTTACAAATAATCTATTACGGATGTAAAATATAGACTGGAAGTCTAAACAAGAAATTCAAGAAGAATTGATAAGAATTAAATTAATCAAATGAGTACAAGAAACAACACTAGAGAGGTGAGCTAGAACTCCAAGAGATGTGTTGCCGAGACTGAAGAACTCTTCAGCCTTGACTCTAATATATACTCCTATCTAGAAAGCTTTTCAAGCAACTTCCTCCAACTAGAGAGCTTCTGAAGCAACTTCCTCCAATTAGGGAGCTTCTTAAGCAACTTCTACCAACTAGGAAGCTTCTCAAGCAACTTCTATCTGCTTGAAAGATATTAGAAGGTTCTAGGCATTTTTAGGGAGTTTTAAGAATCTTTTAAAATATTCTAGAAGGTTCTGATAAGTATGTCCTTGACATCACCTCCTCCTCTAACTTTGAGGTCTCTGAGAAGTTATTTGAGACATATGCTCACAAACGTAGAAAATCAAAGATTTGGCACATAGTCTCTACAATATATTCCAGTTGTCATTAACGAGGCAGATGATTCATGGGTCTTTATAGCCATGGGTAATGACCAATATCTTCTATTTGAGACCATGCGTGAACTTTGTGTCTTCATTATGGAAGCGGCATAAAAATATCGTTTTGCCACTTCCTTCATAAGCTGGTTCAGCTTCAAAGACAATCACGAGTGACTTGCTACTTGGTATTCTTTGATGTCTTTTTGATTCTTCTAATTTTTCATCTTGAGGTCGACACCATGAGCTACTTGGTTGAGATGGCATCACTAGTGCAGTATCTTCATTCCCATTAGCCATATCTAAATACACTCTTAGATTATATATCTAGAAACTATAAAAAAATAAAACGTAATAAGTTATATTTCAATAAAATTTGGATCATGCTTATATATTCCTTTGGAGAAGGTTTCATCTTTACGTTTTGTCAGTGGTTGACTTTTGATTTATGAGGATATCGTCGATGAAATTCATGTATCTTTTGGGACGCATTTGTTACATTTTCTACTGGCTCCCAAGTCTGCTCGTTTATATCATAGTTACGTTGTCGTGATGTAATGCAACTATTAGGTGAAAGAGTGTGGAAATAGTATATTATAGAAGATCTTAGTTCAAAATATTATAACAAATTATCTTAGAAAAATAGATAATAGTAAAAAGGGAATAAAACTAATGAGTGTTATTGCTGCCCTTTTTACAAATGAGCTTCTATTTACTTTGTAGGGCCATAAGTAAGTCAAAAAAAATAGATTGGAAAATAAAATGATATAGGCATATATAGGAGAGAGTTAAGAATAGGTTTCAGAAAAACTTGCTACAAAAATCTCGAAATAGATACCCGAAAGGACCGGTTTAAGCTGGGATTGAAATCAGATTCCAAGGCACAAAATCACGTGCCTACAACGGATTTAGGGAGCTTTTGTAGATCGGAGATTAGGGTTAGGGAGTGGACTTTAGAAGGTTTGTATACAAGTTAATTTTGAATGATTTGGATACGAAATGGCTTTGCAATAGCTTTGCAAAGTTAGGATTGTTTTTGGAAACTTGGGATTTTGTGAAATAAAATAGGGTTGATGTTTTAAGCACTTTCAAAAGTTTTGTAGCAGATCTATAGCTGAAAATTTGTGAATTTTTGGGTATTATTGTTATTAATGTGTGCTATGAATTTGAGCTAAATCTAACAATTTAGTTATATGTAATTGAGGTTTAAGTCAGTCAAGGTCTCAGAAATTAAATTTTGAGGGTTAGTTAGGATTTTTGAGATCTTGAGTAATTTGCCCATTGGATTGAATTAAAATTTGTGTATATAGGTAGTAGACTTGTTTTTCTAAGCACATACAGAATTTGAGAGCAATTGAATGGTATAAACGAGAGATTTAGGTACTCGAATATTGGCATTAAGATTAGAGAAGGAGGCCGGCCGTCACCTATGCAAATTTATGGGTTTTTCTTCTTTTTGTGAAGTTAGATCTTCTTCAAATTTAATGTGCTTGTTTTCAATTTAGTTAATAAGATGTGTGCAAAATTTTAATCAAAATCAATGATTTACTTGGTAGTTGTTGAGGTTCTAAAACTACCTTAGGATTTCCTTAGGGTTTGGTTAGGATTCGACTAAGGTTAGTTAGGATTTGTTTTAGGAGCTGTTAGGATTAATTAAGGTTTAGTAGGGTTTGTTTTAGGATTTTGTTGAATTTGATCAAGATTGATTAGGATTTAATTAAGGTATAATTAAAGACTATTTAGAGATTGATTAGAAAAGTTAAGACTAGTTATTTTTGCGTATTTTCTTTTTATCTTCCATAGCCAGGTGCCCGGAGCATTCTCAAGCAAGACTTCACGACATATGACACCGTAAAGTAATGAGAAGGTTGAGCTGAGAGAAAGGGACCTTGATTAATTTGGGGTGTTGAAATGTCCAACCGCATGGTCCCTATTGTGGCTGGATGTCCTTGTTTTCTTGCACGCTTGTGTTCTTGAGTCTTGTTATTCGAGGCATCTATTTTCTAAGACAATTTTCAGCTTTATGGCCTACCTCTCCACAATATAAGCATAAATTTTGCTCAAATTGTCGTTTCTTTTCTTCAAGTGTGAGGAGCTTCAAACATATCGTATTGATTTGCATGTCTTCTATTTTAGATTGATCTTCTACACTCTTAATAGGAACAACCAAATAGAATTAGTTTCCTTGTAGATACTGTATAGCTCTGAAATAATGATCTTAACGTCGTTAAAAAAGTCGATTGTCACACTTCACCGCTTGGCTGATTGCTTTGTTGAGTATTTGAGGGTCAAGTAGAGATAGCAATAAATCCTTCAAGTCATCTCTAAGTCTCCAATAAAATTGACTCACCAATGCTTCTTCTCCCTAGTTGATATCACAAGCAAGTTTTTTAAAGTTTGATGCGTAAACAGATGCAAAGCGTGATCCTTGATGCAGAGAATGAATCTTGGTGGTTGTCCACCAAGCCTTATCATGCTCTCTAAATGCCTCCTCGAATGCTCCTAAAAAGATCTCAAAATTATTCAAGATAGAAGACCTTTTCTCAAATAAGGGGGCAAACCAAGACAAAGCTTGTCCAATAAGTAATGTTCCCATTTCCTTGACTCTCTCGGTTGAATAGCGTTTGATTTGCGAAATTTTCTTGATTGAACTTGGTTACAAAACCAAAATTTTGATTCGAAACCATCAAACTTCTTTGGGAGACTAACTCGAGGCTCTTTGTACTGTGGTGTAATCAAATTCTCACGTTGAAATATAGATGGCAATACTTCACAACTAGAATTGGTTGTACACTATAGTGTTGAGCCACTCCCTCTTGCTTAACTCAAGAACTGTAATTACAAGCTAATTTCAGCGATTACAACCACTAGGCGTTAGGACATTATTGATCATCTAATTTTAACTACGAGATTACCTGCTTGTTAATCCTTCTCTATTAGCCATATTAAGTAAGCAAAGAAAGAATCAATAACATAGATTGGGGAGGATATTCGCTTGAAGCTCTTAGGCAGCTCAGTATCTCCCAAGGGAGAGGGATAGTCGCTCTCTACATTTCAAGAACTGGCTCAATAATATTGTTGAAGGTCTTAACAATGTCACGATAAATATGATTAAGTCTGAAACAAAGTTCAAGAAGAGCCCATGGATTAATGGTGTAGAAACACTAGAGGTGAAATTTAGGCTCGAGATGTGTTATCGAGGTAGCTCTTGACCTTGGGTCAATCTTATCTCCTATCTAGAAGCTTCTCAGCGACTTCCGCTAACTAGGAAGCTTCTCGGCGACTTCTTCTTCCAATTAGGGAGCTTATAAAAGCACTTCTTCTTCAATTAGGGAGCTTCTCAAGCAACTTCCACCAACTAGGAAGCTTCTCAAGCAACTTTTTCCAATTAGGGAGCTTCTCAAGTAACTTCCACCAACTAGGAAGCTTCTTAAGCAACTTCTATCTATTTGGAAGATACTAGAAGGTTCTGGGCGGTTCTAGGGAGCTCTAAGAATCTTTTAGAATGTTCTAAAAGATTCTAATAAGTATGTCTTTGACACAATTTTGGATTCTTTGACACAATGATGTAATTTCAATCACAATCAAATTTGACAATGTGTCGCATTGAAGATAATTTATAAATATAATAATAGATAATATATAAGCGTATTATTTTTATAAATCTTTTTCAAATTTCTTAGCAATTTTAAAAATTATGGACAAATCTTCTAATGCCAATCACTTGCATTGAAATCAATTTAGCACATGTTGATGAATATGAGAAATTTATCAATTGTGGAGAAAACAACAATTGCCTAATACAAACTTGTTAATTCATAGTAACTTTTAAAAATCTTAAACTATAGAATAGATTTCTACTTCTACAAAAATTTTGAATAATTTTCATGACTTAATTCTACATTTTATTAAATTAAATTCTTGTTTTTTTATATGTACAATCCTTTAACTTTAGAAATAATTATAAAAAATTTTAAAAATATATACAAGAAAAAAAATATTATTAAATAATATTAATAATAAATACAATTATTACATATTCTTAAAGATGAAGATTATTATGAATTTAAAAAAAAATCAGTATTAATAAATTCAATCTCTTCCAAATTCAAAATACACAGTTAATGGATATTTTTAAGAGGCATTTGCTTATGGATAATTTAGATATAATATATAACTCGATTTTTTAAAAAAAACAAAAAATAGACTAATAAATTGATATAATAAAAAAATTAAGAAGATCTAAATAGATATGATAAGACTACTTAAAAAAACACCAAACAAAAAAAAAAATCAAAAAATCAAAAAATCAAAAAAAAACCAAAATTTAATGTTCTAATTTTTAATAGATGGCATAGAAGGTGGATAACAAATATATATATATATATATATATATATATATATGATTGTGTATGTCCATGTCATATGACCGAGTAAAATCTTTTAGAACCTTTATAGAACCTTATATATAGGAATTGAGGCTGAGAGGATCTTCAATCTTGATAATACAACCTTTATGGCTTAGCTTTGGCCTTTTGGTATTGTTTTTGTACCTTGTCGTAGTTCCTTGTGATATAAAGTGAACTTCTTTTATTTCAATTCTTTGAATTTTTAGAGTCTTATTCAACTCAAGTGGTATATTTATTGTTATGTGGTATGATTTTCAATGTGGAAATTTACTAGGTACCTAGCTGTAGAGAATTTACTTATAACTTATTGGAAAGATTTCAATAAGTAATTTGTTTTTAATAAATATGACAAATAATATGATAAAAAAATATTATATTAATAAAAATCTCTTTTATTTAAGTAGATTTATATATAAAGTTTTTTTTGGCATGTATTTCTATATAAAATCATAACTAATCAATTATTAGTAAGTTAGATTTTCAATAACTTTTAAGAAAATCCATAATCTCTTTTTAAAACCTTATTTTCATATCAAAATTTTATTATAGCTCTATTTATCTATTTTTCCACCTCCATAAAGTCTTGGCTCCTAAAAAATCCATTTAGTTTATACAAAATGCTCAAATTGCCACAAAATCCTTCAATAACTTATTCACTTGCAAAAGATTGATTTCTTTTCAAAATTTAGAATCAAATAACTCTTGATTTACCTATTCAATTTTCATCAAACTTCTCCAAAATATAGATTATACTCTTAAGCTTCACCAAAAAAAATTCAATTTTAGTTCTGCTTCCAATTGTTTGATATTTTAAAAATCCTAGTAGATACTTAAAATCCTAGTTTAGAGACACCCAAGCATTGTTTTCTTCCTATCTCAAAAACTCAAAATTCTAATGCCAAAATATTTTTGTATATAATTTTATAACATGAAAATATACACTTTTAAAAATTTTGAATCAAAAATTTATCAAATTTCTTAAAATATAGCTCAAAACACAACCAGTAATTAAATAAGGTCACTTGTTATTCTTAGATTGCAAGTATTGACTTCAACTTCCAATATTCTTCATCCCAGCTTGGAATTCATTGAATTGTATATAAAAAGTATAGCCAAAATAGTGTTCTTTTCAACCTCAGCTGCTGATCCTTTAATTTTTTTTGTACATGCAAGTTATATCCAAAAGAGTGACAGTAGGTATAAATTTCACATCTTAACTTTGAGCACCTATATCTCTTTCAAAAATTCCAAATCATTCAATTTTTGTACTAAAACCATAGCCAAAAATCTAAACTTGGTAATTCTAACCTTTGATGTTCAAATGCCCTTGAAAGAGAAATCCTAATTCTTAATAAGGCCTCAAGCAGCCTCCTAGAAGCCCATTGGACATGACTTTTGGCCAATAGGAATAGACATTTCTATCATCCATTTCTATTTATCCACACAAATGGCCTAACTACTCCTTATATTAAAATTTTTTGTTTAATCCTTTTTTTAATAAGATTTACATAGTATATATTTTAAATACCATATAAAAGAAATAAAATAAGATTTAAAAGATCACCAATATTTAATAAAGATGATTCAAAATGTATAAAGCTATTATTAATATAAAATCAATCTCAGAAGTCACTATCAATAGAAAATAAGATTATATAAACATCAATAATAATCTTTTTAAATAGATTTTTTTTAAAGTAGTAATCTAATCACATTTTTTAATTAATAATAATCCATTGATATGGCTTTCATTTAGCTACATAATAAATTATATATTAAATATATATGTATAATATTTTTACATGGTAGCCAAATTACAACACAACACCATAACATTTAAAAAGATTGATGTAGCAACTTTAATAGATGTTTATATTAGAATGTTCTATTGAAGAGCTTCCATCATTTTTATATAGAATGTAATTGTTTTAAAGCAAAGATTATAGAAGATTTTATATTTGAAATATGTAAGCAATAATTTTATTAGAAATAAATATTAAAAATAGATTAGATACATCTTTTAAAAAATATAAAATTAGAATTATAACTTAATTTTATTTAAATTTAAATTTTTTATTTTATTTTATTAAATAATAGTATTTCTTATTCTTTTCAATCACATTATTTAATTTTAATTAACTTTCTTTTATAAAAAAAGAAACATATGATTATATATTAAAGGCCTCTTGAGATAAGAATTTTATTAAATTTAGTCCTTGATACAAGCTACAATGGTGCAAAAAGTTGTTATTTTATATACAATAGGATAAATCAAGAGAAAAAATTATAAAAAAATATCAATATAGAATAATATATTTTATTGATTTAATAGTCAAAATGAATAATAAATATTAAAAAAAATATACATATAGATAAATAAATATTTTAAATCCTTCATAACTTTGACAACTATAAGTTTGCAATTATGTGCAAATTAGTAATATTATTCTTAAAAATTGGAAAATTGACATATTTAAAGGCATTTGATTTGTAGAGATGTATAAGCTTAAAATATTTATCAACTAAGATTGGCTTATTAGTTAATTTGATAACCTTGAATTTGTCAAGTTATAGAAGATTGTAACAACTACTAGTTGAAATTGGCTAGTTGGTTAAGTTGATAAACTTAGATTTGTTGCAGTGTAAAAGCTTGTAACAATTGCCAATTGAAATTGGCTAGTTAATATTAACAACCTTGGATTTTTTGCAGTGTGAAAGCTTGCATCAACTACCAATTGAAATAGACTAGTTAATATTGACAACCTTGAATTTATTAGTTTGTAAAAGAATTCAACAACTACCAGTTGAAATTAACTAGTTGGTTGATTTGATAATCTTGAATTTGTCAGGATGTGAAAGCTTGTAATAACTATCAATTGAGATCGGCCAATTGGTTAAATTGACAATCTTGAATTTGTCATTTTATAGAAGATTACAACAACTACTAGTTGAAATTGGCTAGTTGATTGAATTGACAACATTGGATTTGTTGCAATATGAAAGCTTGCAATAATTATCAATTGTTTGATTTGACAACCTTAAATTTGTAAGAATATATAAGGTGTAATAATTATTAATTAAGATTAATTAATTGATAAATTTAACAATCTTGGATTTGTCAAAATGTAAAAATTTACAATAATTATCAATTAACATTGGCAAATTAATTAATTTAACAACCTTGAATTTGTTATATTGTATAAGCTTGCAACAATTATTAGTTGAGATTGGCTAGTTGGTTAATTTGATTACCTTGGATTTGTTAGAATGTGAAAGCTTGCAACAACTAATATATAAGATTTTCTACTTGGTTAATTTGACAAACTTAAATTTAAGAGAATATAATAGCTTAGAAGAATTAGGATTGACAAAATTGGTAGCTCAACAATAATAGACTTACCAAAATGTTGAAGCTTGCAATAATTACTTATTGAGATTGATCTATTGATGAATTTGACAACCTTGGATTTGACTAGAAATAAAGCTTGCAACAATTACCTATTAAAATTTGCCACTTGGTTAATTTGACAATCTTAGACTTTTGAAGATGTGAAATACATTAATTATTAATTGAGATTGATTAATTTGACAATCTTTGTATTTGTAAAGATGTAAAAGATTGCAACAATTATTAATTGAGATTGGCCAATTGGTTAAATTGACAATCTTGGATTCATACAAATGTGAAGGATTGCAACAATTACTAATTGCAAATTAACCAATTGGCCATTATTGTTCACTTACCACGACTTGTTTCTCGTCTGGTCCTTCGTCTTCATCCTATATTCTTTCTTGTGCTTGTTGTTTTTGCTCGTCTCAGTTGTCCACTGCTTGTGTCGCTTGTAGATCACATTACTCCTGCATACACTTTTCTTGCGCAGAACTGCTCAATCACTCCACCCTCGCACATCTAGATCAATTCTCCTTACCTGGGTGCTCTAATTTCGGCTTTTGTTTTCTCTCGCAGTAGTCTCAATCCTGATCTCGGCTCATGTGCTTCGGCACAACGCTGTTTAAGTCGACACATAATTTACTTCTTGCTCATTCGCCCTGATCGCCTAGTTTGCCGTTGTTGTATGGTTCTTGCATCCTTGTTGATCCTCTCTTTTACTCGTGGTTTCCTTCTTGTTGTTGCTGTCGCTCACGATTCCTCCACTCGCCTTCGAGCACACTCTTCGTGGTTTTGGTAATTCGCTCTCCCCAATCACACCTTGTGTTTTCAATCAATTCCTTTTCGACGCCCTGTCCTTGATTTCTTCCGTGCTCGCTGCTGCTCACACCGTGATTGCTTGGATTGCCTCTTACTACCCTACTCAGAACCAACTCCAAATGTCACTATTCCTTTCAGCTTCTATTTTCTCCCGCCGCGGTCTACTTCACCTTCCTGTTGTCCACACCTTCCCCTGGTCATTGATTTCCCTTCCGATCGCCGTCTCACTCTTTGCTAGCACCGTGATCCCTCAATTGCGTTTCTTTACCGAACACACTTCAAACCGTTGCTGAACTGATTTAGATCACCCATGTTGTCGCTCAATTGCAATTTTCTCCTTTTGCTACCTCTCGTACAAAGATTTGTAGTTGTTCAATACCTCCCAATTTAACCGCTCGTTGCCGCTTACACCAAATCCACAGACATCAATTAGATTGTTCACACACCCTTGGTTCAATTGTTCACATATGTTGCTCCCCTCACATACAAGCACACACCCAGTTCACCTCAAAAACACACTTTGTACTAAACTTCATATTCAATCGCTGCTAGATCTCACTTCCAAAATACACACACAAAACCCCTTACACATTTCTCGAAGTCAATAAAAAATTATGTGAAATCTCGAAGTCAATCAAAAATCATGTGTACACACTGATTGATTGATATCCTAGATTCCAAGCTGATACTCTTTGCTTAATTCGCAAAGTATTCTTATTGATATTCTAGTCCAAATTCTTTCAAATATTCTAGTTTATATTTTTGTTTTAATTTCCTATTAGTATCCTTTTGATGCCTTGTCAAGAATTGCTTTCATATCACAAACTTCTAAACTAACTTATTTAAACTTCTTTCCAACATTGCTTCTGTTTAAGCTAATTTATTTAAACATCTTTTCATAGTGTTGTTCTAACAATTAACATTATTTCTAGCATGATGTACAGTGGGGTGACATTCAAATTGGCGTTTTTGCAATTCCACGGATAGTATCCACTCTACTACCAACTTTGATGACCTCCTGAGGGCTGAAAAATTATTAGTTTACCATGAAATTTTTGGCACAAGATTATCTCTATGTTGACAACATGTGTGCCAAAATTTCAAGGCCAGGAGGTGAATAAAAAAAAGATATTCAAAATCTACCAACATGGGGTAGTTGTGAGAAAAGTTTCACAACTGCCAACTTTGACACCTCCCAAGGATTGAAATTTTTTTATTTGCCCATGGAATTTTTGGTGTTAGACCATCTCCTTGTTGATTACATGTGTGAAAAATTTCAAGTCCAAAAGATCCACAAAATATATATATATATATATATATATACATATTCCAAATCTACGAACATGTGTAGTTGTGAGAAACAAACGGGGAAACCATTTCACTACTTCAACTTTGACACCCTCCCTAGGGCTGAAAAATTGTTACTTCATGATGAAATTTTTGACACAAGATCATCTCTATGTTGATAACATGTGTAAAAAATTTCAAGGCAAAAAGATGCATACAAAGAAAGATATTCAAAATCTACCAATGTGTATATCCTCCCTTAGTGTCAATGACTACTTGTAACCTAGAGGGCATAGAATGACATAGTTGAAGGAGCTTTGTACCATTGACTGACTTCCACTCTCTTTCAAGAACTACCTTCAATGCATCTAAGTTTCTAGGGCATACCTTGCAATGTTGCATAATATCTTTTAGAATCTTCCAGCGATTCTCGATTGGATTGGGATCGGGAGAGTTTGCAGGCCAATTGAGCTTCTCAAAAAAAAGTGTTTGTTTCTATTCTTCACATCTTTTGCTGCAATAGACGGGTGTGCTATCTTCCATGAGCAATCCTTGTGGAACTCTATCCATAAAATGAACCAATTCGCCATCATTGACCACTTCTACAAAATTCTTAGCAGAACGTCAATTTTTAGATATAAAGATAAGTTTTGACTTTTTTCATCCAACAAATGTGTCCCAAATCATCAGAAAAGTCCATCCACTTTTAAAAGTAGGAACTATATAACTTGATGAATAACACTCATATGTAGTTCTCCAAATATAAACTTGTCTAGAATTTTTTCCAATTTCAAAGGTAGATTCATCTATCTAAACAATACGCTCTCACTCTTCTGCACTCCATCCACGGTACTTCTGAGCAAAAGTCAATTACTAAGACATGTGACGAGATGTCAAGAAAGGTTATTTTATTGCAATTCGACTAGAAATGCGACTTCTACGTAAGAGCCTTTGAATAGTACGTCTATACATTTGAGTAGGGCATATATTGGTAATCTCTGAAACTAATGAGCGACAATGAGTTCTTGAGTATTGCAAAATACTACAAACATCTCTATTACTAAGCTTTTTAGTTCCACTGCAAGGTTTGTGCATGTAAGTTCCATCTTCTCTAAATTTTTTCACTAATCTCTAAATTGTTCTAATAGAAACTCCGACAATGGCTACAATATGAACTCCTGTATTCCCTCTGTCACTCATACCTATCATACGAGCACGAATTTCATTTGAAATTGCTATCATGTACCTTCTTTCACGATACTAATAAGATCTTAAACTCTCATTAACGAGCACTCATGCATCACTTAGCCCATGTGCCTTATCCCACATACATAATTCAACCTATGTGTCTTATCTCACATGCATAACTCAACCTATGTGCCTTATCCCACATGCATAATTTATCCTATGTGAATAAATCAGCCTATGTGAATGTATCAGCCCATATGTATAAATCAGTCCATATGAATAACTCAACCTATGTGCATAACTCGCCCATCTGCATAACTCCACTCATGTAACACTCATGCATCACATGACTCAATCTATGTAATTCAACCAATATGCAATATTCATGTGTCACTCATGCATCACACACAACACTCTCTCTATTCCCATTATCATCCCAACATTCAATATATCAGAAATCACATACAACATTCCTTTTATATAATAGTGCTCAATTGATATTTAGAAGAGAAAACTTTGTGATGCATGTATGATGCACAATTTATAACCAAGTGGATTCTTCTCAATAAAACAACTCTATATTTCTATATGTAGATGTTACAAATTTTTTTGAGAAGTATTTATGTTTAGGGGTTGTGTCACATGGATAAGTTCAATGCATGAGCATGAGGTGTCAAAGATATTTTGACATTTTCAATATGTCCTTCAAATTGTTTCTCGTAGTTACACATGTTGGTAGATTTTAAATATCTTTTTTTTGTATGCATCTTTTCGCCTTGAAATTTTTCACACATGTTATCAACATAGAGATGATCTTGTATAAAAAATTTCATGATGAAGTAACAATTTTTCAGCCCTAGGGAGGGTGTCAAAGTTGGAAGTAGTGAAATGGTTTCCCTGTTTGTTTCTCACAACTACACATGTTGGTAGATTTGGAATATATATATATATATATATATATTTTGTGGATCTTTTGGACTTGAAATTTTTCACACATGTAATCAACAAGGAGATGGTCTCAGGCCAAAAATTCCATGGGCAAATAAAAATCTTTCAATCCTTGGGAGGTGTCAAAGTTGGCAGCTGTGAAACTTTTCTCACAACTACCCCATGCTGGTAGATTTTGAGCCCTCAGGCTACTACAACATTGATAGTGCAGTCTCTTGCAATAAAGAATGTTACATGGTCAGTGTGAGGAGTTGCAGGTGGAAATAAATGTTTGTAGGTCCTTTATATGGTTTTCTCAACGTGTCCCACAGCTCATCGTCCATATGCGTTGTGGATGTGTGCCTGATGAAAGACTTGTGCCCAGAAGCATGAGCAAGGGGGAAGGGAACGGTGACAGGCGCTTGTTCGGCGTGGTGAGCGGGAGAGTGCGGGAAGGACCGATGCTCTTACCAATTTTGTCGTACTTCGCTTCCATAGAATCGTGAGAAATGTCGATTTGGATTTATTTGCTGCATCCGCCCTCACCCTCGTTGCGCCTCAGCGCCTCTGCAACAGCAATGGCCATCAAGAGCAAGAGGCAGTCTCGCTGTCTGCCGAGCGAGACTAACTCGTGTGTCCTATTGTCACCTCAAACCGAAAAAGCCCCGAATACACAACATCGCACCCTTCGAAATGCCGCAAATTGGTTCTCAAATTGCTCCAGTGGAGTACAAGGCACTGGCCAGCTCCTACCTAGGAGTTTGCTGTGCTAATTTTTCACAAATCATACAAATACATTGTCTAGTGGTTGATTGGAGCCGGTAGTCATGTGTACAAACTCATCCAGAAATCTAGGGTTTGAAGAAGAGAGTGAATTACGCAGACTCCTTCTTCACTTCCCTCTCGCTAACTTCCTCGGCTTTGTTCTCCAACGCATCCGCTGTGTCTTCAACGGTGTAGCCAAACTCTTCAGCCAGAGGCTTAGCGTCTTTCTTCGCAAGCTCATCGACGTCGGCTGTAGTATCCACAGCCATGTCGGAGGCAACGTCCACGACCTTCTCCCGTACGTCGGGAGTGTAAGAAGCAGCGTCGGAGGCGTCTTCTGCCTTGGCGTCCAACACTACCGGGCTCTGCCCGTTGGCGAGTCGGTTAGCATCGTCGGCGACTTGCTTGCTGGACTCCACTGCCTTCTCGGAGGCGAGCTCACGAACACTGTCGCTGTTTGAAGCACGCATCATAGGCACGCTTCGTTGTTGTCCGGTTAGTTTGAACGAGAGCTTCTTCACGAGCTGTTCGCGCAAGTGGAGTCTGCAAATTGAGGAAGTGGATGGCTCCCCAGAAGTTCGTGTTAGGGCAACAGGTGCATTGCATAGCGCGTGGGCTGTGCTGCATGCCAACATCGCGGCCATGTTGCGAATTCTTCACCTGAGCGAGGTTAAAATTGTCGATTTATCTATCAAGTGATTTTTTTTTTTTTTTTTTTTTTTGTGAAGGCTTGTTTGCTCCTTATCTGCAATTCACAGAGTCGCCATTAGCGACAGGAATCCACTTCGAGTTTCTGCAAATGCTTGTGATATTCTATATTCTATGACAATGCTCAATCGAAGACTTCGCTTACACAGTGCGAATTTCTAATTCAAAAGGTCACATTGTCAAAACGTAAGGGCATCGTAATGAACTCCGAAACACGATCAAGAAGAATTGGTCACACTAATATTGCAATTGAAATGTGGCTTGCAGATAAGCGGGTCACTCCAAATAGCCACCTATCCAAATTGACAGAAACTCTATCTGCAGTACGCTGCAATCGAATTACACCAAACATCAGAGATAAACAAATACCTCCAGTGACTTCGCCAGTCACGATTGTCGAAGTTGAGGTATTCGGGATGATTGAACTGCGAGTGGAGATTGTTGTGATGGTAAGTCCGAGCGCTTCAATTTAGAGGTCATGGAAGGCTGCCTCTGCCACACGTCGCCATGGATTCCATATGTACCCTGGGCCCAAGGATATGTGCCAAGTGTTCGTGTGAGGACTTCAAAACGGCACCGGCACTTGGCAGCTTGGAATTTGGAGACCGTGAAAAGACTGTCTTTGCCAAAGTGTACATGCGAACTCTACACGCGGCAAATTTAAGAGATATGATAGAACTTGGCAGTTGAAGTTGTGTTGGAGGCAAAACTGCGTCGAGTCGCAGAGTGTAGGTCATGATCTACGAGGCAGGAGAGCCATAAGGTTCGTACCATATTACAACAGCCAAACAATCTCGTGTGTAAAATCTGTCGTGCCCTGTCTCCATGGCTAATACAAACTGTGGATATGGTATCTCCTGTCATCGAAGGACCCGGCAATTATATAAAATGCAAACTCCACAACTGTACTGCGTCTTAACATCCTCATAGTAAATAAGAAACATCATCACGTGTAACACGTTGAAATAACTTCGATCGTGTAACGTCATGGCATGGCTAGTGTCGCCTACTGTGGGAAGCTGCCTCAGAGTCTTCATTGGATTCGCAAACACTCAGGATGGTGGTAGTTCTCTTGTCAGCGAATGTCTACGAAATTCTTTGCTGGAGAAACCACGGGAGATTCAGCATGCTAATGCAGCGTCGGTAAGACAGAATAATACTCAATGAGTACCACCTCCACCTCAATTTCGAAGCTGAATGCCAGTGCCGTTACAAGTTGGGAAGTCGTCAACCAAGTGTCAATAATTGAGTGCAAAGGAAAGATTCCACTCTGCTATTCACCCCTAGTTATCCGACTACTGTGGCGTCTCCGAATGTCAACAATCGTTCTGGCGCATGCTACTGTGCCTGCATCAGGCACTGCATCTGGTTCGGCATGCGTCATCGGAGTAGCCACCTTTTTCATGTCTCTTGTTCCGATGAGGGTTAAGAAATTGTAATGCAGTGAGGGTTGGACACAGTCTTTGTGCAACAGATTGGGTTCAACGTATGCCCGAAGGCTTCAGTTGCGATTCCTGTTGCTGTGTGAGAGTGCCAGAAGTGCCTCTACCTTTGGTACTGTCATTGGTCAGAGTGAGTGCGGCCACGGCTGCCATAGCCATGACATCAAGGTGCCTTTGCATTTTCTAAATCATAACTTGCATGAATATGAGGTGTGATGACCTCGTCCCATATTCTTATAGTCCTCAACAGTCCCATATTCTTATAGTCCTCAAGTAAGCCATGTACATATCCAATTAGTATTTGTCTATGTAACATTGTAAAATAGTTCTTTATTTGGTGATGTGATTCCTAGATTTTATTTCAAATGATTTCTACCATCGTATTTTATTCTCCTAAAGTTGACTTTTTAAGCTAGTCATGACTGTCTAACTTGTATTATTCCTGTGGACCTCCTTGAGTCACTTGGAATTACTTTCTTACCAAGCTCATCTCAAAACTTAAGATTTCATGTTTAGAATTGTTGGGTCAATGTTGTGTTGCTGTTATGCAGGAGATTCTCTTTGGGTAATGCTTAGTAAATGGTTGCAACTTAAGTAAATATAACAAATTTAAAACTTAAAACCACTTCTAATAATAAAATTTAGTCTATAAAAAAGATAAAAATCACATTCATTCTAAAAACTTCATAAGTTAATATTTTTAGTTAATTTCATTTTGCACTTTGTCAATGTATTCTCATCCATTCTATGCATTTCTATCTATAATATCTTTTTTCACCTCTATTCACTCTTATAGTTTTAATTTTTAATTTTAATTTTTTATATTCATATATATGTTGTGCTGTATTGTATTTCTAAAATATAATTTTTTGTTAAAAGATATATTATTCTTTCTTGGCACTCTAATAGTTACCTCAAATTAAATCTTTGTACTAAATATAACACAAGATACCTTTAAATTTGTTGCTTATAACTTACCAATCTAATTGAATTAAGATCAAATTAACAAATAAAATCTAGGTTTTTTACTTTCTTATGTTTATATTTATCTAGTATACAAAAAAATCCTTTAAATTAATAATTTTGAACCACATAAGAAAATTATTCTAATATCTTTTATCTAATAATAACTACACTTTTTTATTTATAAAGCAAGGTGCTATAAGATGAGACATCTTTAAATAAATATATAATTAGATATTTATACATATTATAAATATAACTACTTTAATTTTATAAATATATATTATACAAACACTCTATTTACAATCACATTATATTTGTAATATTAGTTTTGTACCATATTTGAAAAGATCCTCAAAACATTATTTTTTTAACATCAAGTCTTCTAATGATATATATAAATATGTTATACTTCATGCAACTTTGCTCAAATAGCCCTCACTATCCAGGTTTAAATATTATTTTAATGAATATTATTTTAAACCTTTATAGCTAAAAAATCAATCTTAGATATATTGTTTGTATTCTATGTTGCTTCTTGAATTAAAAATACTTTGATTGCCTTTATGAGATTATAATTGGATCAAAATAAAATAAAGTAGGTGAAAAAATAATAAAATTAATTGTAGATTATTACAAAGTTTATCATAAAAATAATAGGATTTATACTTTGTAAATGACTATTTATAAAATAAGATCAAAATCTAAAATTAAGATCTAAACATAAGAACTTATAGTAAGCAAAGATTCTCTTAGGAAATTGAAAGATGACTTTGAGAACTAATTTTAAAAGTATTCTAAAATTCTAAATTTTATAGGATTATCATTTAAAAAAGACTTTTAATGAAGCAATTAAAATTAGGATTTTGTAGGCAACAAAGTATCAAAGATAAGAATCTAAATAAAATTCTATAAGATAATACATTCATATATTATTAAATAAGGGAGAAAGCAAGTAAAGAAGATATAGATACAAGATAGAAAATAATTAGAATGGCTATTGTCAAATATAAAAAAATTAAATAAACTTGAACCAAGTTTTGAAAAAAAAAATAAGTATTAATAAAAATTAAAGATGGTCTTATTTTTACCTTCATATATATTAGATGTAATAGATATCTATATTATTTAAACAACTAGAAATAAATAGAAATAAATAAAATTAATTAGAAAAATATTAGGTATATATTATCTTCTTTAAAAAGCTTCAAGAAAATTTTTTAGACTTAGATTAGATATTTAGACTTTTATAGAAATACCACATGGCTATTAAAACTTGTCTTATAAGTTTTTTATTTTTATAAAGTCGCCTTGGAAGTAACTTACAATTTGATGCTTGAGCCATAAGTCTTGTAATCTCTAAAAAACTTCTATAAAATATTTTGAATAGTTAGTATATGTGGAGGCAAGATTTAGGTCATTTTCAATCTTATTAATATCTTTCTTATATTCCAGTTTTGATTTAAGACTCTAGATTCTTTATAATTGGCAATAACCATTCTAATTTCTTTCTATCTTATATTTACTTCTTATTTGTGTACTTTCTCTCTTTCAATAATATAAGGATATATTGTCTTTTAAATTTTTTTGTCTTGATTCATGTTTTTGATAATTTGACAAGATTATTAACTTATTATAGTTTCACTTAAAAAGTGAGCAGATTATTCTACTTTTTAAGAAATATTGTTATATTATAAATGGTTACAAATTATCCACCTTTAAACTAATATTTTTTTTTTTTAATTTTGATTTTTTTCTTAAAGAGAGTAGACTGTCTTTCTTTCTATAGATTTTTATTTGATATTAAAAATTATAGATTATCTTCTAATTTGATTTATGTACATATTAGCGTTGTCTATTCTTAATCCAAATAAACTTAGATAAAAGCAAAGCAAACTATGGGTGTTATAATTGATGGAAGTAAGAACAAATTTGTAATTATTGCAAATATTTTCAAGCTTTTTAGTACTCTTTGAATAAAAATTTAACGTGAAAGCAATCTTAATCATAGAAGTACTATTGCTACATGTAAGGAAAAAATCAATAATAAAGTTCAATGTTTATGTCAAGAAGTTGAACAATTAAGAGAAGCAAGTATAAGTAGATTAATTATACAAATAAATTCTAAAGATCTTACTACTATACATACAAAAGAACCAAAGATTAGTATGCCAAAGAAATTTGATAGAAGAAACTCAAAATTTTGAGGATTTTTATAATAGATCAATTTTTTTGTATAATTATATTCTTTTTTATATCTTAATGGTATCACTTAATTAAGATTTATAGGCACAATTTTATCTAGAAGTACTCTTTCTTGGTTTATATCTTTGATGAAAAAATATTAATAATTTTTGTATAATTTGGATTCATTTTTAAAAGTATTTATAGTTATATTTTGAAAAATCAACAAAGAATAAGTAATAGAAATAAAGCTCCAACCTTTGCACCAATAATAATATTTAGCTGCTATCTATATTGTTAAATTTTAATAACTTACTTGTATTATATATTAGAATAATATAGCTCTTATCAATTATTTTTGATATTGCTTAAAAAATAATACCAAAGATCTATTGTTGATAATGCGAAAAGTAGATTTATTAAAAAATTTCATCACTCATACAATTGCATGCAACAATTAACTCTTTGAAAGGCCCCTAGAGCAAAGATTTGTTAGAAGAAGGACAAATTAAGTAATGACAATCACTTTGAGATTTTTAAAAATCTATTCATCAAGGTCAAATTTTATGCAAATTAATTATCATGAACAAAAGCTTCAAAAATATAAATAAGCAAAATAAGATGTGCGCCAAAGTGAAAAGGTAAAAAGATAAGAAAAGATATATATATTTAAGAAAAAATTAGAATAACTTTTACCAAAGACAAGAAGATTAAAGACTCTTGAAACTACTTTTATTTATTTATTTTTAATTCTATTTATTCCTATTTATTTAAATAAATATATTAATAATTATAGATGTTTGTGACATTATACCTCTTTCTAGGCAATAAGTTCTACAAAAATTTATCAAATTGCTTCATAAGTTGATGAAGTCCAAAATATCTATTTTAAAACAAAGAGAGGGTTCTGAAAAAAGAATAGGTCTTTCATAAGATGATGCATAAGAATCCAACTATACGGTTCCTATTATAATTAAATAAACTTATTTTTTAACACATTATCATCTTTAATAGCCATGCTTCTTATTTTGTGATTGTATTACTTCTTAGGACAATATTGAGTATTCTGTTTAGATTCTCTACAATATAAATACAATCCTTCTTGAAAGCATTGAGATTTTTTAATTTAATAAGAGATTTGAAGTATATTGTATCAATTTTCTATATCCTCTATTTCAAAATGTATTTGTTGAAAAGATTTTGGTGTAGCAAATAAATTATAAAGACATTGAGGCATACTTATAAATTTTTTAAATCAAAATACAAAATTGATTATCTCATTTCATAACAAAATTTAATTATTTAACATAGTATTTGAGGATTAAATAAGTTCAACATTAATTTTTTTACCTCATATTGAAATCCATAGAAAAATTGGTTAATAAATGTAACATCATTCTATATAATATTAATTATTAGTTGTTAAAATTATAAAGCATATAATGATATTGAATAATTCTTTTGGCATAAGATCCAAATCTTATTGGTTATAATACAAACTATATTATTTTTGTCCTATATGAATCAAAATTCTATTAAAAAAGCCTTCAAATTATTTAATATTGAATCATGTTATTCAAAAAAAGATAAAAACCATTATTAGATAAAATCTATAAGTAATGTTCTAATAAACCTAACTTGTGATTATAGAATTGGAAATTGAAGCTCAATCATCAATTATACTTAGTTGATAAATCTTTGAAATTTTTATCTTATACCATCAAACTTCTTAAGGAAATTTTTGGTTCTCTGATAATGATAGTGATGCTTAGATGATACTCTACTATAGGAAAAATTGCTGATATATGTATAGATATTGAAGTAGTTCCAACCATCTCTATATCTTTATTTCCAATTAATTTTAATGTTTCTTGTCATAATAAAGTGAATTGATACATTCCAAGTACTAAATCTTTGATTTATTTCTATATTTATATTATTGCATCTTTTATTTTTATAAACTTTGTTATAATTATATAGCAAAAAAAAAAAAAAAAAAAAAAAAAAAAATCTAAGAATAATATCAATTTAGAAGTAGATAATCTACAATCTCTAATAAGCTTATATCTTATATAAAAAAAAGAATAATCTATTTTTAATCAAAAAGATGAAGCTTTAATATTATAAATATATTCTTGTCAATTTACAATGAACAAGAACTCAGAATGTAAATAAGCAAAGTAAGATATATATAAAGTGAAATGATAAAAGAAAAAAACAAGTTTCCGACATGTGCGCCATATGGCCAATATGTACAACATGTGGCCAAGTTTTAACCTACCAATCACCTATAATTATGTATAAAGCCAAATTTGCATCTACAAAGCTTCTAAGAAGCTTTTTAATAAGATATTAATAATTTAATTTACTTTTATTTACTTCTATATAATTCTATTTATTTCTATTTGTCTAAATAAATATATTTATAATTATAGATATCTATAATAATTAATATAATCTTATTTAAGTAATTAATATAAAAAAAAAATATTATTATAAAAACTTATATTTATATTATTAAAAATCATGTTATAAAGTACAAGACTATTCTATCAAATTAAGTGGATTTAAGGCATGGAGCACAAATTCAAATATGGAAATGTTGAAACTCAAAGACATTCAATTATAGAAGGGACCTTAAAATTAAACAACTCTAAATTACAACCATCAAATATATATCTTATGCTACCATAAGATTTTATAACTTATTTTAAACTTCCAATAATTTTTAAATTTTTCTTAATTCAAATTATAAATTTTCAGCTCAAGTACTTTTTGATACCAAAGCCTTAGCATGTTTTATAGATAAAGACTTTGCATTGCAATAAAAATTAATATTCTCAACAAAGATCTAATTGACTCTAATAGAGGTTATTGATAGACAACCATTTGAATTAAAAGATTTTATAGAAGAAATCAAACTATTGAAAGTGGCATTAGAAGATCAATTATCTAATATTATTTTTAATATTATTTAATGTTCTTTAAATCTAATGATATTTAATCTTTCTTGATTTGGATTAAAAATTATAAAAATCCACTTTAAAATCTAGTCTAAATATCAAAAAATCATTTAAATCTTTATTTATTAAAGCTAAGGCATATATGCAAGCATCCAAAAGAAGAAGATCCATTTGTCATTTATATAATACTAAGTCTTCATTCAAATGGAGATTGTAGTAAAATCTTGAAGAAATACAAGGAATTTTAAGATGCATTTGTGAAAAAATATTAATATATTTTCAAAATATCAATTGTATAATTGCATAATTAATCTTTAACAAAAGATTTTACTACCATTTGGACCAATTTACAACTTAAAGCAAAATAAACTTGTTGCTTTAAAAAAATATATTGATAAAAATCTCACAAAAAAATTTATCTAACATTCAAAATCTATAAGTGTGCCAATTCTCTTTGTAAAGATAAAATTAGATCTTTGCAAATGTGTGTAGATTATTGAAGACTCAAGAAATTGATTATTAATAATTGTTATTCTTTAACTTTGATATAAAGGCTTTTTAATCAAGTGAATAAAATTAAGATTCTATTAAGATAGATATAGAAGGAGCTTCCTAATTAATAAGTATTAAAAAAGGGGATGAATAGAAGATTGCATTCAAAACTAGGTACAATTGTTTTGAATATAATGTTATATCTTTGGACTTACATGTATTCCAACTACTTTCTAATATTTTATAAATGATATATTTTGTGAATTTTTAGATAATCATATTGTATGTTATTTAAAAAATATTCTTATCTATTCCAAGAATATGAAGAAATATAAATAATATATTTACCTTGTATTATAAAATTTTTAATTATAAATTATTTTGATTATAGTAATTTTAAAAATTAATATTAGCATATGTCTTTAATTGTCAATAAGCCTATTGGAGCAGATCTTTATCACCATTTATATTTTAAAATTATAAATTATTTTTAAAAATAATAAGACTTATGAGATATATTATTAAGACATTCTTATCTTTTGGTTCAAAATAGAGAGATGTTATATATCATCAAAAAAAAAATTGTTCTTTTTAAACTAAAACATTTATATCTTTGAGCTATTAAATCATTAATTTCAATTGATATTAGTTTTTTTTAATAGTAAAATTTATTCAAGTATGTTGACATACTATTGTGTTATGTGAAAATCAATTTAGGAATACATTATGCATTTGGTTGTGGAAGGATTTGATCTTATCTTGAAGTTGGATTTACAATCCAAAAAATAATGCATAAGGTGTTTAAAAATATTTTTTTGGCAATCTTGAATAACTTAAGTAAGCTTCCAATTATCCCAAGTATATCCTATCTAGTTTAAAAAAATCCTAGATATATCCTATCATATTCTAATCAATTCTAAATAAATCTTGAATAATACTTTAAAATCTTAATTAAATCCTTAAAAAATCCTTAAAAAATTCTAACTAGCTTTAAAAGAAATCTTAAAGAAATCCTAAAAAAATTATTAAAAAAATGCTAAAGAAATCCTAATAAAATCCAAGAAATTCTAAAAAAAATCTTAAATAAATCATAATTGAATCTTAATCAAATCCTATTAAAATCTTAATTAATTCTAAACAAATCCTAATAAATCCTAATAAATCCTAATAAAATTCTAAATAAATCTTAACAAATCTTTATGAAATCTTAGTCAAATCTTAATCAAATCCTAATAAATTCTAAATAAATCTTAATAAATCTTAATAAAATTATAATAAATCCTAATAAAATTTTAAATAAATCTTAACAAATCTTAAATAAATTCTAAAAAATCTTAATGAAATCTTAATCAAATTTTAATTAAATCCTAAATTAATCCTAATAGATCCTAATAAAATCCTAAAATAATTCTAAATAAATTATAATCAAATTTGAATGAAATCCTATAGCAAATTTAAAATTTCAATAATTATTAATTTAACCATTGATCTTGATTCAAAATTTTTATACTTTTCAATCTACTAATTTAAAACAAGCATTAAAGATTTGAAAAGAATTAAACTTACAAATTGGAAGAAAAAGCTCTTAATCTACCTAAGTATTGGTTGTCCTCCTTCTCCAATCTTAATGTCAATCTTTCAACGTCAATAGCTCTTTTTTGTACCATTCACTTGCTCTAAACATTTACATAAATGTTGGAAATTAAATCAACTATCATCTAAGAAAAAAAAATCAATTTAATTGGTAGATTATTCAAAATCACAAAAATCCTTACTATTCTTCAAAATCAAATTTTCAAGATCCTAATCTACTTGAATTTTAATAATCTTTGATTAAATTGTCCAATTAAGCTAAAATTCATAAGGCACATCTAATACAATTGTATTCAAAATCTTACAAATTTTTAATTATAGATTTACTATAAAATTCACAAAATTCTCCAAAATATAAAACCACTTTATTTTTCAAAGATCAGAGTGATCTAAGTAGAAATCTAATTTTGCATAACTCTTATAAAGTAATTACAAACTCAAAAAACTCCAAACTAACTTTTGAAGAAATCTTATTAAGTATACTTTTCAACTCCATTCTACAATCAATAAAAAAAACCCTCTATTTATTGTAGGCACGTGGTTTTGTACCTTGAAGCTTGCTTTGATCTTGGTTCACAATTGGCCCTCCTTGGATATCAATCTAAGGTTTTTTGAGCTAATTTTTGTTAAAAACTACCTTTTAATTTGATCTAAAGATGTCTACAATAGTATTTTTGTTAATCTTCTTTATTTTGTTTAATTTATAATTTTATAAAATAAATAGAAGCTATTTTTAGAAAATAATAGTATTAATATTAAATTATTTTATTATCTTCCTATCTTTTATCTATATTTTTAAAAATAATTTGTTATTATATTTTTAATTAAGATCTTTTATAATATAATCTTTTTTTTTTTTTTTTTTTTTTCATCTAATAGCCATTGTCGTATTACATATCTTATTTGAAAATGCACTAAATACTTGGCTATAGAAGATAAATTTATATATTGCAACTAAAAATCTAATAATGGTAATAAAATCTTAAATAAATTCTAATTGAATCTTTAACAATTTTAATCAAATTCTAAAAGAATTATAAGAAAATCCTAAAGAAATCCTAATAAAATCATAAAAAAATCTTAAAAAAATCCTAAAGATATTTCAAATAAGTTCTAATCAAATCCTAATCAAATCCTAATTTAAATTCTAATAATATCTTAATATCCTAAATTAAATCTTAAATCAAATCTTAATAAAATCCTAAGTCAAATCTTAATCAAATCATAATCAAATCTTAAGACAAATTTTAATCAATTCCTAATAAAATCCTAGATCAAATCCTAATCATATCCAAAGGCAAATTCTAATCATGTCCTAAGACAAATCCTAATAAAATTCTAATATCTTAAGTAAATCCTAATTAAATCTAATAGTAGAATTAAAATCTCAATAATTATTAAATTAATCATTGATCTTTATTCAAAATTTACACACTTTTTAATTTACTATTTAAAATAATGAAACAAAATTTGAAAGATTTTAAAATTACATATTGGAAAAAAAAGCTCCTAATCTTCTCAAGTGTCACATATTCTCCTTCTCCAACCTTGATATCAATCTTCAAGCATTAATATTTCCTTTTTTAAACCATTTATATATTTTTAAATTTTATAAAAGTACTAAAAACTAAGTTAACTACCGGCTTAAAAAAGAATCGTTCTAATCTAACTAACAGATTGCTCAAAATCATAGGAATCCTCGCTAACCCTTAATATCCAATTTCTAAGACCCTAACTCACTTAAATTCCAATATCCTTTGATCCAACTATTGGATTAAGCTTGAATTTATAATAGATATTTAATACAACTATATTTACAAACCTATAATATTTCAATTGTAGATCTACTACAAAACTCACAATATGCTCTAAAATGTGAATTCATTTTATTTCTCAATAATTAGAGTCACCCTAATAGAATCCTAATTTTGCATAGCTCTTACAAAGTTATTATAAACTCAAAAACCTTAAAACCAACATTCAAACAAATCTTATTGAGTCTATTCTTAAATTCCATTTTTCGATCAACAAAAGAACTCTCTATCTATTGTAGACACATGGTTTTATGTCTTGATGTCTGGTTTGACCTTGCTCCACAACTAGCCTTTCTTGGATATCAATTTAAGATTTTCTTAGATCATTTTTGCTAGAAACTATCTTTTATTTTGATCTTAAGATGCCTATAGTAGTATTTTTGTTAAATTATCTTATTTTATTTTCTTTATAGTCCTATGAAATAAATAAAAGCCTTTCTTATAAAAAAAGCATCATTAACACTAAATGCTTTTATTACCTCTCTATTTTTTAACTTATATTTTTTAAAGTAATTTTATTATTTAGTCTTCAATTAAATTTTTCTATAATATATGTTTCCTTTTGCTCTATCATCCTATAGCCATTGTCATGTTGTAATATAGCTATAGGATGAAAGAGCAAAATAAGACATATATTATAAAAAAGTTTAATTGAAGATTAAATTATAAAATTGATTTAAAAAATATAGGTTTAAAAAAAATAAAAAATAAAAATAAAATAGAAAAGTAATAAAAATATTTAATATTAATATTACTTTTTTTATAAAAGGGCTTTTATTTATTTTGTAGGGCCATAAACAAGACAAAACAAGATAGATTAATAAAAGTATTACTATAAGCATCTTAAAATCAAAATAAAGGATAGTTTCTAGTAAAAATTATCTAAGAAAACCTTGGATTGATGTCCAAGGAAGGCCAATAATAAACTAGGATTGAAAACAAATCCCAAGGTACAAAACCGTGTATCTACAGCACATGGGATCTTTTTTTGTTGATTGGAAAGTGGGATTTGAGAGCAGACTCAATAAGATTTCTTTGAGCATTGATTTTAAGGTTTTTGGATTTATAATGACTTTGTGAGAGCTATGAAAAGTCAGGATTTTATTTGGATGACTCTGCATATAGAGAAATAAAGTGGATTTGTATTTTTAAGCATATTGAGAGTTTTATAGTAGATTTATAGATGAAAATTTGAATATTTGTGCATATAGTTGTTTTGAATGTTTTTAGTGAATTTGAGCTTAATTCAATAGTTAGATCAAAGGTTATTGAAGTTTAAATTAGCTAAGATCTCAAAAATTGGATTTTTAGGATTACTCAAGATTTTTGTGATTTTTAGCAATTTATTTATTAGATTGGAATGATTCTTTTTTAAGCTAGTAGTTAATTTAGTTTTTAGTATTTTTATAAAATTTTAGAATATATAAATAGTATAAAAAGGAGATATTGATATTGAAAGATCAACATTAAGGTTGGAAAAGGAAAGCAACCAATACATAAAAGAATTAGGAGTTTTTTTTTCCAATTGAAAAATTAAATTCTATTCAAATTTTGTATGCTTATTTTCAACTAGAAGATTAAGAAGTGTGCAAATTTTTAGTGAAGATCAATGGTTAATATGATAATTATTGAGGTTTTAAATTTGCTATTAAATTTTATTATGATTTGATTAGGATTTATTAGAGTATTAGGATTATATTAGGATTTCATTAGGATTTTATCAAGGTATTAGGATTTTGTTAGGATTTCATTAAGGTATTATAGTTTCATTAGGATTTGATTTAGAGTTTGACTAAGGTTTGATTTAAAATTTGATTCAGAATTTGATTTAAGATTTGACTAAGATTTGACTTAAGGTTTGATTAGGATTTGACTTATAGTTATATTAGGATTTGAATTTACTTAAGGTTTATTTAAAATTCAATTGAAATTTATTTAGGATTATATTAGGATTATTAGATTTTTGGTTAGTTGCAATATATAAATGTATCTTCTATAGCTAAGTGCCTAGTGCATTTTCAAACAAGACAACATGTAATATAACTTTGTGTTATGACACAATAACACCTTCTTATTGTAGATGTTAAAAATAATGTATATATAAATATTCTAACAAATTTGATACTAAAAATAATCTTTTTTATTATAAAAGATGTTTATATATTCTAAAAAGTCAAATGTAATTATATGTACTTTAAGCAAGAAATGACTTTTCAATAAAAAAATATATTTTAAATATAATAAAAATTTGGAACTTATTTCAAAAGATTTTTGATAGCCTATAATATAAAAATCTATCAAAGAATTTGTTTAATCTTGTAACACTTGTTCTTAAGCATAGATTCTATATCAACAATCCTATGGACTTCTTCAACTTATATCTATCTCAAAACAACCTTGGTTATTTATTTCAACAAATTTTTTTATAGATCTTTTATTCTCAAATTTTTATAACTTTATTTTTGTGATAATAGATTATCTAATCAAAATAACACATTTTTTATCTTGTATAGAAACTATTATTGGTAAAGAAATAATTAAAACTTTTTTTGATAATATTTTTTAATATAATGGATTTTAAAATAATATTATATTTAATCAAAGACTTAGGAGATACAAAATTAAAGATGACAAGGCAAAAAGATTATTAATGCAATTTTTTAACAATCTCAATACAATTAACTTTTATCAAATAAATGAATTAAATTAAATTTTAATTAAAAAAAATCTTGCACTAATTACAATTATAAGTCTAATTAAAATAAATTCACTTTTGTTAGTACAAAAAAATAAGAAAATAAAATAAACAATGTTAAATTGGATCTAAAAATAATTAATTATAATGAAATATAAGATTTTAATAAGATAAATAAAAATACCAAAGACAAAAGAATTCTTTCAATTTGAATTTGTTATACATTTATATTATTTTTTATTAATAATAATAATTAGTTGTTTACTTAGATAGCTATTTTAGCATTCTATTCTAATCTAATTTATTCTAATCCAAGTATTTTATTTTTAAGTAGATCATGTATTTTTTATCTACTTTATATTTATAGTGTACATTTCAATTCAATTTAATTTGATTTTTAGGTGGATTGGATATATCTAATCCACCTTAGGTTTCTTATACAAATCCTATTGGTTTGAATTTATCTATTATTTATATTCTACTGATTTTGGTTTATCTATTATCCAAAATCTATTAGTCCAAGTCTAATACTAAGTTAACTAGACTAATTAACAATGTACAATGTATCATCAAGACAATTAGATGACTTTCTTGCCATTAGCAAAAAAATTATATAATAATATAGTACATTCTTTTATTCAATAAATTCTATTTTTTTCTAATTATTATTATTATTTATAATTTAAATTTTTTACTTTTTAAAAGTTGAAAGTCTAGTAGCAAAAGATTTAATTAGTAGAATAATAATGCTTCATATAACAATAAAGATATTGCTAAATAAGATTCAAGAACAATATAAAGCTAATATAGATGTTCTTAAAAAAATACAACTTCTATTCAAAGTTGGTAATAAAGCATAGTTATTCTATCATAATATCAAGACTAATTGACCTTATGATAAGTTATGTTATCAAATTTTTACTCCATTTGTTATTCAAAAATAGATTAATTAAGTTGCATATCAATTGCAATTACCTCAACCAATGAAGATTCATTGTATATTAATATATCTCTTATTGAATCTTACACTACAATCAATATTATAAAAAGAAAGCAATTACCACCACTTTTTATTAAAGTAGATAACAACCATGAGTTTGATATTAAAGAAGTCTTGGATTCTATGTGGCGCTAAAATAAATTGAAATATCTTAGACATTAGCATAGATATGATATTAATGAACTCATATAAGACTCATGATATGATACGATCGTGTATGACTTGGTGATCGGTTTGTGGGAATTGAGGCCTACGGACCCAACAGTTCATTTGTTTGGGAATGCAATGCCTCTCTGTCTGCCTTATGCTGTCCTTTGGTAAGCCAGTTGCAAGGGGTTTAGTACGTTGCACACCATTTCAAGATTCCACATTATTTGAGCACTCTATTTACCAAGATCATAAAGTTCAAATACACTTCCAGATTTCAGAAAATTACCTAAGGTAAATGCACATTATTTGAGAGAAATTATGTACATGTACCACGAGAAACCCTGTCCTATTTATTGAGCAATAACATAACTGGTGTCTATGGATAGTTCGTGAAATATAGCCAACGTTATTTGACATGTTTACGAGGACAATTCAATAGTGAGGTGTTCGGCAACAGACCATGCACGAGGATTTGAGTGTGCGTACATTTGTTTGCGAGTCTAAGTTGAGAGTGTCTGTCTTTAAGTTACCGACGAAGAGTTGTACGTGCAGGGCAATGCAGAGGTGTTAACCGGCATGCCCAGGACATTGCCGTCAAGGTCATGTGGCACTTCAGGTATGCTCCTCAATCCAACAGCGTCTTGAAGCGCCATGTAGTTTTGGTTCGTGTTCACATTGAAAAGCAGACGCACTGCTGCACTAAAATCCCTGGGTCGCTTCCACATGCAACTACCCTTAAAAAAAATCCTCTTATCTTCTAATTCCAGCCAGTTGAAGCTAGTTGAATTGCCTATGACCTTTTCGAGGTAAATTAAATACTGGAGAAGCTTCAACGTCGCCTGGAGGAGTCGTGGCCCCTTAACTTCGCCGACGAGCAGGTGACACTTGAGACACGCATTGGTGATGCGGTTGCTGCCGAAAACGTAAACGATTGGGAGGGAGCGTTCTATCAGTTCCACTGCAGTTTCAAGATTTTGATCACACACAAGACATCAGTACGGCAAGAGCTTATGTTATGCCTGGTGAAGTGGATCTGTGTGCCTTTGGCGTTCATCTGCCAGTTCGGGTTGCAGAAGTTGGAAACAGCCTTCAAAGCTCTGGATTTCATGATGGTGTTTCTATGGTACAAGTACGATTTTGGAGGCGGAGATCTCACCGGGGTCCAAGTTATGCTCAAAACTCAAGTAGAAGCTATGGCTGCCTCCGGTTGCCTCTGTTGCTTGTGCGTATGCGAAGCTCCAAGACTCCAGGACGATCCATGTGTTGGACGAGGCATCTGGGTGGCTGCCAAGTGAAGAATGAACACAGGACGATGTGAAAGCCCATTGCTGTGATATCCTGTGCACTCATTACTACAGGCTTGGACAGATGGGAAAAGTTTGGTTCTGACTCGGTGAATGGCAAAGCTGCATCAAATGCATAGCTGACAGCAGAAAGAAAGAGTTGCAGACTCGGGAATGCTTGGTCGTGGAATGCTTGGTTGTGTGACTCGAGAATGCTTCGTCCGTTCAGTTCATGCTGGCCAATGTGGATCACGTGATACGAACACTTAAACTAGATACTTCTGGTGGCGATGGTGAAGAGCGTGAAGGTGACGCTCACTCTGACTTCACGGAGATCAATATGCTCTCATAAGATCTTAAGGAGCAATACATATAATCAATCCAAACTTTGCCCGTGCCGATTACTTCATCCAGTACTAATGGCACTATACAAATCCATCTCCATAAACTTTATTTCAAAATTCCCTTTGTAGAGGTTTTGATTCCATATTATTATATTACATAGGTTTTTCAAAATGGCACATTTTTTTCATTGTAACAAGATGATTGACAATAATAAAATTGCAAAATTTATGTAAAAGGACATTTTTTGTTTAAACAATTAAAGTCTTCAATTTATTTCCTAATTTTAAAAGTGCCTTTTGGATCTACTAAGTACTAAGAAGAAACTCTGCTATGGATATCACTTATAAACAAATAGACATTTAGAAGGTGTTAATCAATTGTCAAAATAACATCTTTATGGTTTTATTAATTATCAATAAGAAAATTGAATCAACTTTCTTTTAATATTAATATTTGTTTATATCAATTTTATATATTTTTCAACCAAGCAAATCCCTTTTTATATCCTCATTGATTTCTATATAAGTTGAAATCTTTAAGTTGACTTAAATGATTTAAATAATCTTTTATGTAAAAAAAAAATTTATACACTCTTGTTTTATATAAGACTAACAAATACACAATTTAGAATAAGCTTAAGTATTTTAAAAATGAATTACAAATCAATATTAGATTCTATCTTCTAATTTAAAGATTGGCAATTTGATATGATTATTTTAGAAATATCTAAAGAACATTTATTTTTATGCCAAGTTTGACTATTGATACTTAGAATCAATGATTGTATCAATGAGATAACATTTTGTTTAGAACTATCTTAATATTTATAAATTTATTCAATTTTTTATATTTTATTTTTTAAACAACACTATCCAAACATCTTCAAATATAAAATTATTATTCTTCTATTACTTATTCAACATAAAAATAATTTAGAATTTGAAGTTGTACGGGTTCTTGACTCAAAAATCAAACATAGATGGTTCTATTATTTTATAGATTAGATAGACTCTTCTTCTAATGATTGTAGTATTGAATTAATAAATCACAGCAAGAATGCATTAGATAAAATTATTGAGCTCTATTAACTTTATTCAAAAAAATTAAAATCTTTGTTTCAAGAAATTTATGAAACTTGTTGCTAAAAGGAAGGTATTAAAAATATAAATCTAAATAAAACTTTAAAAAGATAATATATTAATATTTTATTTTTTAAAAAAAGTTTAAAAAAAAATAGATGTGTGATAGAAAAAAACTAAAATGACTTTTATCAAACACAAAAAAATTAAAGAGTTGTTAACCTTGGATATTATATTGATTGGAAAATCAATTGATTATCAAAACTATTTGAACCAATAATATGCGTTGTTATCAAAAAAAATACTTATTATTCAATAAGTTTAAGATCTAAACTTGGATACTTTTGATATAAGTAAGTCCAAAATCTAATAGGTTAGAAAGTTTTCTTTGAACTCAAGTTTAGTTTGGAGAGATCATCTTGATTATCTTAATTCATCATTAGATTATTATACCTCTTATTGAAAATTAATCTCTAGATATAAATTCCAAAAATAATTTTTCATGTATCAAAGTTAATAAGTTATAGTTGAAATCCATATTAAAAGAGATTTTATACCAATTATTAGTTTGAACCATGCTATATATAATTCAACTTTAGTAAAAAGACTATAAAGACTTAATTTAGATTTTAAAAAAAAATTAATTATATTTATAATTGATTTGAATAGAACTTTGAAATAAATAATAACAACAAAAATAATATTATTAATAATAATAAAATGGTCTTCTACCTAATAATGATCTTAGTGGTTTTTTATACAACTTTGATTAATTTCTAATTGCTAGCCATCTTTCTACTAGTGGCTACTTACTCTCCTAATCTAATCTACTCTAATTAGACATCTAGTTCTTATGTGGGTTGGATATCTTTGACATGCTTTTTATTGAAGCCTATTGGATTGGGTCTCCTTGTTGAGTTGGTTCTTCCAAACCACCTTTTGTTAACCAAGCCAATCATCACTATTTCCACCTTATTTGAAATATATTCTTAGACACTTCTAAGATGCTAATTTGGAGGATTAATATTTGAGTTCAATGCCTTGCATAGATAACTAAGATTTATACAAAGTTTTCATTTGTTCCATAATTATTTCTATTAAAGCACAATCTCCAAAAGGTACAATTGTATTTTTGTTCAAATTGTTGAAAAGGTCAACATCTTTAATTTTTGAATTATTGGCTTCAAGGTCCTTGTTATTAAAAGACGACAGTTTTTAATAGTTTGATACAAATTATATTATATTTAATAAATAATAATATTTAAAAATTATTTAGAAATTATTATCAAATATTTATTAAATTTTTTTTTAAGGTATTGTTCTACTTATACAATTAATCTCTAAAGATAAGTTAGAATGGACTTAATATGTAATAACATCATTTTAAGGTTTAAAAATGATTTTTATTTTAGCTCCTCTTTTATTTTGTCCAAATATTTTTTAAGATATTTTTATAAAAATAGAAATATTAAATTTTATATCAGGTGTAATTTTACCACAAATGGATATAAATGATAAACTTTATTCTATTACCTTCTACTCAAGAAAACTTTCAATAGTTGAGATTTATTATAAAATTCATTATTGCTAACCAGCTTAATTAACTTAGCATTAGATCTAGACTAATAGAATTTGAATAATAGGAAAAACAAAAATATTAGAAAAAGCCTAGTCCAATAGGATCTAAATAGTAGCCCAAGGTGGGACGGAAATACTCCACCCATTTAAAAACCAATCCTCTTAAATCAGATTACAATCCAAACTAAGAAATATAAGATAGGCTAAAAATATCCAACCAACTTAAAAACTTGATATCTGAGTTAGATTAGATTAGAACAAAATAATAAAATAGCCACATAAGCAAAGTTGGCAATTGCTATAACTAAATAGAAGTGGTATAAGTATATAACAAACTCTAGTTAAAGGAATTATGAGGATACAATTAATCTCTTAATCTAAATTATAAGATAGTCTTAATTTTTAAAAAATTATAATTAGTGGTATAAAATAAGAAGCAAAATCAACAAAAAAAAAAAAAAAAAAAAAAAAAAAAAAGTAAAAGAAGAATAATACAAAAAATACACACTCCAAAACTAAAAATAAAATATTCTAAATAAATTCTAAAAATTATTCTAATATTTTTAAGATGCTAATATCAAATTAAGTCTACTTTATTATACCTTGGCAATTTTTTATAGAAATAAAATTAATTTAAGTCAACTAAAAATTTCATTTTTCATATATATCACTAAAAAGTCATGATATTCTTCCTCATACTTCTACCTACTAACTATCATTTATAGGTTTCTATTAAATAATATATTTGAATAGAAGACCATTTTAGATATTGTTTTCAAGAACTAAATATAAATTATTACAAATAAGAGGAAATACTAAACCAACTAGGATAATTGCCTCTATTACTTATTAAAATTGTATTTTTATGATTTTATACTTAACAAGACTCTTGTAACTCATAAAACCTTCTAGATCCTAATTAATACTTAGATAATCAAATAAACCTTAAAACTTAATATTTTTTTATATAAATAATATTAAATTATTATTTTTATCAATTCTACCAATTAAGATGCATTGGTGGAATTCACATTGATTCCTACAAAATAAATACCTAAAATATTAAAAAAAAATTAAAACATTCCAAGTAGACTTGTAATGGAAGGAATTATTGCTACTAATACCACACCTATACTTGCACACTTATACAATTTGACCCCCACTACTAATACATGGGTTAAATAATTGGTATTTAATTTAAAACATATTCAAATAAGAAAACCCATTCAAGAAACTTTTGTAAAATACTCTACTTGGGCAGATGGCCAGAGCAGTAGGCAATACAAGAACTGCCAAACTACGAACATAAGGACCAAATTACCGCATTCAAAATTGGTAATTTGGAACTGAGCTGCAAAGTCTGTCTTGCATCGGTGCTGGGAGGTGGGTATTGCTCTGTCAATTCTGAAATTACATCTGGTGACTACGGGAAGCGGTTTATGACCACCCATTCAGCACGCGCTGTGGGAGAAGGCAAATCGGGACTACGATCACGACCCCAATTCGTGACGGAGCATTACCCCTAGCCCGTGTCGGTGCACACACAAGAGGCCAACTGTGTTTCCGTCTCCTACCACGAAAGGGTCACGTCCGTCGTTTATGCAACCACAATCCCCGGGTGACTTCGTCGGTAAAAGGCCTCGTCAGCTCGGCGAATCCAAGTCTACCCGACCAGTGTTGTTCGCATGAGATTGAGCCCACCAATGCGACGACCCAACTTTGACCTCGACAGATACCGACGAAGTCTCCTATTTCATGTAAGCAGACGGTAGATTGTGCCTAGCCATTCTAATTTGTGTGTAGGTCAAGTAATCAAGTCCCATTCGCAGCTCTATTACCAGTCATTACACCATAGTCTAGCTGCCGGTCTGCAACAAGAATTGTCCCATACTATGCATCTCCCTGTGGATGTGACTGTACATGTGATTGGGTCGAATTTGGGTAAGTAAAGCCAGCTTCGTGTGTGTGACAGGGTCAGCGGCGTAGGAGATGAATTTTGATATTCTTTTAGCAAGTGTGTGATTCACAGCTTACCCCACAAAAAAAGAACGGTTACTTTGATGTTATTTCTTTAGAATGATATGGTGTACAGGGTAGATTTAAGCACCGAGAATTTCAGAAGCCATATTATGTTAGTCAATGTGCATGAAGCTTAGCATCGAATGAGGGATCGTCTATGAAGCTGAGGAAGAATTTACGAATCGTTGCAGAGGGCCGTCGCGAGCCAGTCGAGCCCTTCGTGCAGGCCTTCGCCGGTGGTGCCACAGCAACCTTGCACGAACCATTGGGGTTCCCGCATTGTTAGCAGTCCCAGCTTGTCCGTCACTTCAGCCACACTCACGGCATTCGGCAGGTCCTGCTTGTTGGCAAACACCAACACCTTCGCAACGCGGAGGTCGGGGTCGGCCAGCAATCTCTGCAGCTCGTCTCGCGCTTCCAACAGTCTCTCCCTGTCGTTGATATCTACCACAAAAATCAATCCCTGGGCGTTGTTGAAGTAGTACTTCCACAGAGGCCGGATCTTGTCTTGGCCCCCGACGTCCCACACCGTAAAGTTCACATTGCGATACTGGATGGACTCAACGTTGAATCCAATGGTGGGCACGGTGATCACCTTTTCCCCGAGCTTCAATTTGTACAACAGCGTCGTCTTACCTGTAATTACACACATATCCAAACACCAGCTGATCATGAGATGAAGCCTCAAGCACAAGTCATATCTGATAATTTACAACCGAAGCTCAAACACCACGCACGCTCCCATGATTCGTGCAGATTATTTATGGTGACATGCATGAATGAGGAAAAGATGAAAAAATAAAAATCAAGGAAAAATAAAATGAGAATAAGAACCGTACCAGCGTTGTCAAGGCCAAGCATGAGTATAGCGAGCTGCTTGCTCGGCCATAAAATGCTAGAGAGAAGCTTGGCTACTACCAGCCCCATCCGTCAAGTCTAAAAGAATGCGCTTAAACAGCTACCCGGAAGGCACCGAAAAACAAATATCCCCAAACAAATGCAGCGGAGCTGCGAGCAGACGGAGGGAGGGGTAGGCCGATGATCCGACAGAGAACTCGAATTGACTGACAGCGTAAGACCGAAGCAAAGCGGGGTGAATTAGCGAACTGATGACGAACAGATTTATAATCGGGTGCAACGGAGGGCGTAGGCTGCAAGCAATCGCACCCGTGACGCAGGAGGGCCAACGAGGGAAAGCCAAAGTGCCCTGGAAGTTCGGCCGCGGACGAAGATCGAGAGCGACTTGCATGGCACTCCATCACGAGGGCTTCGGAAGTCGCGCATCGGGCGCCGCGACGAAGTGGATTCGGCACTGCACGCACTCGGGGCAACCTAATACGGCGCTGCTGCGTGATCCTTCATGCTCCTTCATGCTGTGTTTTTCCTTCATGGGTTTCCAGCCTCTGCCCCTAAATGTTGCTTTTGCATTCTGTTCCAAGGTTGTCTGTTGTTGTTTTTTTGTTTTGTTTTGTTTTTTTTTGCCATGTGGGTTGATTTCGAGGAAGATTGACACGATGTCGGTGGTCTATCTTTGTCTCGTTTTGTCTGCATTGATGAATGGTTCTAGAATTTGCAATGATTCTTTCTTTGCACTATCCAGGTGATGGATTCAATACATCATTTGCAATTGTTATGCATTAACTTTGTTTATTTGTTTATTTTTCATTATTAAAATTTTTGTTTGGAAGTGACTGTTGTGTGTGTGTGTATGTGTTTTTTCTTCTGTTTTTTTCTTTTTTCTTTTTGGTAGAGATGGTAGTGTATGTTGGATGTAATTTTTTTTTAAAAGAGTACTCTCATGTGAACATTCAACTAAGTTTGGACTGTGATTATAAATAAGGTATCATGTGACATTTGGATTAAGAATCAAAATAGCGCAACTACAATGTTAAGAACTAAAGCTTGAATTGACACCATTTTTAATGCAATCAGACACTCTTAGCTTGAATAAAAATCAGAACGTACTTATTTTTTATTAATCAATACAAAAAATATCATCAGAATAATAAAAAATTACACATATAAATAATGTGTTCATTTATATATATATATATATATGTGTGTGTGTGTGTGTGTGTGTGTGTGTATACAGAAAATAGGAAAGAAAAGAAAATTTAATAATAATAACTAAAACAATTTATTATTTTATTTTATCAATGTGAAAAATCACAGGTATACCTAAACTCATTTTAAAATATAATTGATAAGATTTCTAATTTTAAACATATATTAATGCTTTCATGCCGTTGCTTATGATTTTTGGTTTTTCAAGTATATAAACTTACTTATATTCATAGGATACACATAATAGAACTTGATAGAGTCATTAAACAAACCTATTTAAATGATTTGATATTTCATAAAAATCTAATAAATTATAGACTCCTATGTTAATCCATATGATATTACAATAACAAAAGAAGTATATATTGTTGAATGTTAATTAAACTTTTAATCGTACAAAATTCTTAATTTTTTATTTTAAAAAAACTTTAAAAAGTACTTATTAAATTTTTTCTATGATAAATTTCTTTTAAAGTACTTGTTATGTCAATCAAATGTTTGTAGTGATTTATTTATTTATTTATTTTGAAGCATGAATAAAGACACAATTTATGATATTCATCTTTGTAATGTCATTTACAACCACATATACACATAATTACATATGTATTTAAAAAAAGTATATAAGTCCTTAAACTTTTATTTTTTTCTTTTATTTTTTAAAAATAGTTTTTAAAAGATATCAAAAATTTCAACAAAATAAAAATGTGCCCTGCAATATTTATTTTTAATTTTTAACTTTTTTTATCAAAAAAGTTTTAACATACTTTTCTTAATATTGTCTATTTGCAAAGATTCTTTTGCAAAGTTTCTACAATGTCAAATACTAATCAGAATCTCAAATTTCCATCTAAAATCTGTGGCATCTTGGTGATGTCAGGCATGAAGAAAAATAACTTGTAAAAGCATAATCTTGGAAAGTCAAATATTATCTAATTTAGAGGTTTTTGTAAAACAATATTGAATCACGAAAAGAAATAGTGTCAATACTTTCTATATGATTTATGATTACATTTTATTTTTTGCAACAAAAAAATATTAATAGAATAGATGCTTTATGATTTGCCCAGAGGTCCTTTGCTAGTATCAAGTATCAAGTTATTAAAGACTTTTGCTGAAAGAGTATAGAGATTTCTTTGAAGTAAAATTGATCATATCATTAAAACAAATATAATAATTTTGTAAGCAAATTCAATAAATTCTTATTTTTAATTAACTTCATTGATGATGATTGATTTTTTAAAATTATACACATGATTTCTCAAAGTATAATCAAGATGTTTTTCAAAATATTGATTTATAAAACATGAGATGACAATCCTATTCTTTTCATTCAAAAGCTCATCAATTGTTTTGAATTCTTTGATTCATTCAAAAGTAAGTGCAAGTGGAAGACCCTCATGCAGCCGTAGCCGCAGCCGTTCGTGGGCGGCAGCGGCAGCGGGGAGAGGGGGGAGGGGAGGGGGTGCCACTTTGCATCAATTGCTTTCCTGAAGCGATGGCTGACGGGGAGGGGAGAATCTCGGATTCTTCAGCCCCAATGTCGGAGCGGCGCTGTTCAGGATTCAGGAATAGAGAGGAGGTGATGAATGAAGGATCGATGGCTGGGTGGGCGAGGTGCAAATGGACAGTTTCGATGCGATGAAGCCCCTCCTCCCCATTGCCCCTCACATTCTACCCCCACTCGCAGATATTTCCTGCGATCGCTTTCTTGTGTGATCCATCGCACCACCTCAATCTGGTGGTACGCATCCTTGGTGAATCCACCTCTCCCTTGCTCATATGTTGTTGTTGTAGAATCGTCCTCGTCGTTGCCCCCTTGCTGTTTCTGTGCTATTCTTGGATGATCGATCGTTGCGTGAGGGCATTTAGTTGCGCTGCGAGTTCACGGGCTTGTTGAGTCTCTGAGTTTCGGTGGAGACATGAGTTCCACGGAGAAGGTTCGGGCATCACACTTATTGGTGAAGCACCAGGGCTCCCGCCGGCCGGCTTCATGGAAGGATCCCGAAGGGAGGATCATTCGTAAGACCACCCGCGACGATGCTGTTGCCAAGCTGCTGCACTTCAAGAGCGACATCGAGAGCGGCAGAGCCACTCTCGCTGACTTGGCCAAGCAGAACTCCGACTGCAGTTCCGCTAAGCGAGGCGGTGATCTGGGTACTTGTCGTGCTTCCACGCTCATCTGTGCACGTGCTTGCCTCCCCCTCTCTAATTTTTTTCTTTCTGTCCGTGGTTGAATCCCTCGAGTGTGTCGATAACAATTGGGAAATTGCTTTCAACCCTGGTTTCTGAATTAGGGTTTGGTAGCAGAGGTGACGTAAATGAACAACACATCCATCATCCATGCAGATCTTTGTTGAGATACATATATTTGTCAGATGTTTGCAGTGATTGTAATGTCTAATTTGCCAGTCTAACTTGTCTCATTGGCACCGGTGAGTTCTGCATTTATCAAGGGATAGGGCTTGTAAGCTGCACAACTTTTCAGAGTGATTTTTCTGCAGATTTTTCTTTTTCAGTGTCCGTGCTTGTTTATCCTTCAGAATTTAATTTTATTGCAATTGCTTCAGATTTTTTTGTTTTATTTATTTATTTTGTTTGTTTCTGTGTTGCGTTCATGTACCAACTGCGGTACCGAATCCCCCCTACATATTACTTTGATTTTCAGAGATATTTTAAGTCCTCGCTTTTGTGTAGTCTCTTCCGTGACTGGCTTTGTATCCTCTATCCAGCTATGAAATGTTCAAGTCGCTTTTCTGCGTAGTGTCGCTCAAAGCTTTATTTCCACATCTCCTGCCCTGATTGCGAGTGAATAATGCGTGATTGTTTCACGTAGATCTAAGTGCTCTGCACACACGTTCTTAACTTCGTCTTGATGTGAATGATACAGGATGGTTTGGTCGTGGTCAGATGCAGGAGCCATTCGAGAAAGCCACATTTAACCTCAACGTGGGGGAGCTCAGTGACATAATTGACACCGACAGTGGTTCTCACATCATTCTCCGCACCGGTTGATCATTCTGAGAGATAATTGTGTGAAGTGGTTGAAGGTGAACACGGATGCTTCAAGGCGGGTTAGCAAGTGGTTGAGCTGTGTATGCGTTCCGAGCGTAGAGCTGAACTAATGATACTATATACTTTCATGTGCCGTGTGTCTGGAAAATGCGTTTGGTACTTGGAAGCTTGGTCTCCACAGAACTTGCAGTAGGTTATTTGCTATTGTGAAAAACTGCCAAATATTTTAATTTATTTATATTGTAGATCCGCTTTGCAGTTTGTGGATGCAATAGTGGCTCTTACTGGCAAGCCTTCTCAGCTAGGGAGGATGTCTGAGGAGTCTTTTTCTAAATGAAATGTTCTTCGCTGCACTTTTTATTTTCACCTATTATTGTGCTTGGTTGCAATGATCTTCTTCTTTGAGCTGTAGGTCTTGGCTTTCGTAAGAGTAAATATTACTGAGTAAAAATAACTCTTCATCATTTGTTTGTCTTTCCTATTATATTTTAAATAGTCTTTTACAAATACTACCTTTCAAAGGATTAAATTCTTATAAATTAACCAAAAATCTTTGGATTAGTTTTAAAGTAACACAAGAAAATGCTTTTGATTATTAAAAGCTTTATATAAATAGTATAAAATATGTGATTCACATGTTTCCAAGAAAGTTTAGTTCTTAATTTATGTAGGTTTAGTACATGACTAATGGGATGACAAATCATATCTTCCAGAAAAAAGCCATGATCATTGTGTAGAATTTTTTTGATAAATTATTGCTTTTAAAAAATTAAGGTGGTGTAACATGTTCAAATAGAACAAATTTTGGAAAATTGGTAGTTTATATAATAAAAATCAAGCTAGTTTAAGACTTTATTGAATGATATAGAGAATTTAGGCAACAAGTTTTGCAATGAAATTTGCACAATAATAATGGAGCTCTATCATGCTCTTTTATCTTATAAGACATTGTAGAACAAGAACATGCACATCTTTTTCCAACCATGGAAGCGTAGAATACATTTATTTTATTGTAGGTTAAAAAGCTATTTTGCATGTATGTTCCTTTAAAACAATATGATGTAGCATTATTGAAGGTAAATAAGTCTTTTTTATTAGAATATCAAGAATTTTTTCTTATTTAAATTTTAATATATCTTGATTATTCATCCTTGAAATAATGAGCAATAATAGAGTTATATAGTGTCAACTTGCAACTAAAAATGTAGCAAGTAATAGGATCAAGATAACTTGTTGGTTGTAAACTATAAATTATTAAACACAAATAAAACAAGGTTGTAATAACAATCTTCAATAAGTTAATAGAAAGATTGCTATATACACCATTTACCATAATATCAACCAACTTCAATAGCAACCTATGCCAACAATATTATATTAATTGTGCACATGTCAATCTTTATATAAATGCATCTTTAGTGCTTAAAAAAATGATACCTCTTGGTCTTGTAAACACAATAATATTGGCTCTAAAAATCTTCCTAGCATGCTCTAGTTCAATTAGTTATGTTACATTTTAAATTACAAATTACTAAAATACCCTCAATAAGCCTTGTATTAATGATAGATATATAACAACAAACGTCACTATATTTTATTATAATCTAATTTTAAAATTCTCACTATAAAATTTTTATGATTAAGTATAGATTATCATATAGTAGAATCATATAAGTTTTTTTTTTTTTTTTTTTTTTTTTTTTTTCATAAAATTAAAGCTTTAGTAGAATCTTTAAAATAAAAGTAAGTTATAATCATAGATGTAGTGTTGATACATTTGGTTGTTTTTACATACAATGTTGTAAAAGATATATAGAGAATTATGAGGGATGAATGGAACTATAGATAGAGCTTTATAAATTATATATATATATATATATATATATATATTTATTATGTTCCTTTCAACTTTAAATTCTTATCCTTATAAAAAGCTTTACTTATTAGTTTCTTTTATATAACACTATATTTTATTTAGTGTCCAAAACTATGACTTTTATTACTATAGTATGAATAAAGATAATAAAAACATGTAAGTATTATTGAATAAAATTGATTAAATTGAAAGCATAAAATTTTATATAAGTTCATATATTAATCATTTTAAAATTATTAAAAATATTATTTGGCTAATCTCAACTAATAATTAATATAAGCTATTGCAATATGTCAAATCTAGACTTTTTAAAAATATCATTTAAACAACCTCAACCAATATTATATCTATGTTTTATTGCACTACAAATTTATGATTGTTAAGTATGTCAAATAGCTATTTTCAATCAATAACACTTACATGCTTAAATTATATAACAAATTTAAGATTGTCCAACATACCAACTAATCAATCTTAGCTAATAATGCTTACAAGTTTTTATATTTTTGTGAATCCAAGACTATTAAATCTATCAACTAACTAGTCTAAATTTGTGATTATTTTAAACTTTTATAATATATTTGATATAATTTTATTAAAGCATTTAATCAACCAATCTTAATAGATAATAGTTGTAAGTTTCTATAAAAATTTAAATCTAAGGTAATAAAAGTATTTTAGGTTTTCAAAGGTATCAATTAACCAATGTCAATCAATATTGCTAGCATATTTTGGTTATTGCACAAATCTAAGATCATCAAATATGTCACTAGCAATGTTTATAGGCTTTTATAATGTCACAAATTCAACATCATCAAACCTACCTATTAACAAATCTCAATTAATAACTATTGTAAGTTTTCTTTTTTCTTTTTTCTATAGAATGAACCATGATTTTAATTCATCAACAATTGTTTTTGTTTTATAGTAGCATTAACAATGTTAAGTATTATTTTTTTAAATCCTACAAACTTAAATTATAAGCAACATGGGATAAAAATTATAGAAGAAAATTCATCAATGTTTTAGTTATGTTATACAAAAATGACTTTTGGTTTCTATTAGAAACATTGACTACACCAAGAATCATATATTTATATTTAAATAAGATTTAAATCATTTAAAGCAGTAACAACATCAAAAAAATTAAAATTAAAATTAAAAACTTTGAAAATATAAATAAAAAAATAACTGAGTAAAAAAATAATAGAGATTTATGTTTTGATAACATTTATAGTATCTAAAGTATTGACTATATTTAGATCTAATAAAATATTGTAATAATGAACGAACTTTGTGACAAAAGAATTTGAATCATTGATAAAATTGAGCATTGATTATAAAAAAAATTAGCAATAATAATAATTATATCTACATAGTAAAATATAATTAAAAATAGAATAAAATATATTATAAAACTATTAGCTATTAATCTATAAAAAAATTATGTAATTATAATAAATAATCATGTAAAACATAAATAATTTGATTTTAAAAAAGATAAAAATATTTTAAGGACCTTATTCAAAACAACCTATAAAATTCCAACCTTACCATTGGTTTGCAATAACTACCAATAGTGGTTATATTAAGATATTGAATTAAAAATGAAAATGGAACCAAACAACCTTAATGCAAATATAAATCCTTGATATCAATTTTTTGCTATTTATTTCATTTAAAATTGATATTTATCAAAGATTTGGCAAATAATCAATAGCTTTGGATATTTAGAGTATAATGTATTTAGAAGTAAAACCAATCTATAGCTTAAGTTTGTATATAATAGATAATTATATATTATTAGCAACTATAGTATATTAGATAGAATTGCAACTTTATAATAAATTTTTTTTATTAAATTTTATATATTGTAGAAGTTATACTGTTATTTAGACTTTAATATTATCATTTATTTTTATCAACTCATATCCAATGAATGGTTAACAATAAACAATTAATAGATAGAAGATAGATAAATAGATATATTGTGGCTAAATAATATTTGATCCTACTTACAATCTAAGGACCCATCATGTAATGATATTAATTTTATTGAGCATGTATAGAATATTTAGTTTGAATAAATTTTCCATGTAAATGTAATAATATTTTTTATATTTTAAATTAATAACTGATTTTTTTAATTAAAAAACTAATAATTTTAAATTTGATATTTTTTAAATATATACATATATTTTTATTTTATAATTTTAATATCTATCTTATAAAAAAATATATATACTATTATTAATTTTAAGTATTTTTTATTTTAAAAAAATAAGAGATAATATTTCTTATTCTATAATTGTAAGAAAAAATAACAATTACTTAAAAAATAATAAATTTAAAAAAAGAGAAATTGTGAATATATTTTAGTATTAAAGAAAAAAATAATGATTTCATTTCAATATCAAAGATGAAAAAATCATGATCATATAATAAAGTAAAAAAAACTTTAATAAAAATATTTATTAAAGACACAATTATAGAAGTTTGGAGAAGTTATTTAATATTTTTGAAAAGATTGGATATGTTACAATTTTAATTTAGCATGAGCTTTTATTAATTTTCAGATTTTTTTTGAGATATTTGATTGATTTTTTTGATAAAAAAGAATAGGAAGTAGATAGGGAGTAATAAACTAAGAAAATGAATGTAAGAGAGTGCAATTACTTATTTATTTCTCTTAGAATATATTACTTTTGATTTAAATTAAAATAAATAAAAAAAACCACACAAAACTTTTGAAATAATATAAAATAGAATACAATAAATTTAGATGTATAATAGATCACTTGTTTAATGAAACCAAGTCAAATTTATTTCCATGATTTTTTTTATTACATTTACTTAAATTATTTTTAAAAAGTTTTTTTCTATCTTAATTATCTTTTTTTATATAATATTATAAAAAAATCCATCATGTAAATTTCTTTGTATAATAATTCATGCTTATATAATAAATATTTTTAAATACTTTTATAAATATATTTACAATGGACATGACCATGAAATTATTTCTTTTGTCAAATCTTGTACAAGAAGAAGATAATATAAAAGCTTCCAATAAAATTAAATAACATCTTATTATTTTCTATGTTTCATTATTAGACATATGATAGAGAATTTTTTATTTAAAATCATATGATAGAAACCACAATATTCAAAAGCTACAAATTTATCTTCCAAATCAAAACATTTTATAATATCATCCTAATAAGAATCCAAAAGAAGTGATAGATAGCCATACAATATTCACTAAATTCTTTGTAACATGTATAAACAATAATGCAACTAAAAATCTTTTATGTAATAAATTTTTAAAGTATTATAGTTAGAAGAAAAAATATTAGTATATAAAAAAAATAAAATAGAAATTCTATTTTTATACAAATCTTTAGCTACAATTATTTTGAAATTTTTTTTAATATATATATATATGAGGTCTAACTTCATTTAAAGGCCATAAGAATTATATGAATATATTCTACTATTTATTTTGTCATACATTACTTACTTATGGATATCTGAAAGATGATATAAAATAGCTTCATGCAATATAAGGTATTGTTGATAAGTATAATAAGATATTTATTTGTATTATTTTTAACTATCATTATTTTTTATAAATCCTTCAAATATTAAAAATTTGTAGAATGTAAATATTCTTGCTATGATTAAAGTTTGTAGATCATATTTACAAAGATATATTATATCAAAGACATGAATCACAACAAAACTTTGACAAAACAATATACTCATGTATTACTAAAGAAGGGAGAAAGTAAAGAAAGAAGAAATAGTTCTAAGAACTAGAATGGCTATTGCTAAATACAAAGAAACTAGAGAATCTTGAACTATGACTAGAACACAAGAAAGGTGTTGACAAGCCTAAGGATTGCCTTAGTCTTGCCTCCATATATATTAGCTACGAAGAAAGTTTGGTAGAAACTTTCTTAGAGATTGCAAGGTTTGTGGCCCAAGCATCTAGTTGTAGATTGCTTCTAATATGACTTCTTAAAAGTAAGAAATATATGGCATAAGTTTCCATAGCAATATAAAATATCTATAAAATTTTAAATATCTAAGCTGTATCTAAAAAACTCCTTTAAAGCTTCTTAAAGAAGATATTATCTTTTCAAAATATTTCTACCTACTTCTATTTATTTCTATTTATGTAAATAAGATTGGCTATCCATTATATATTATTGCATTTAATTATTAATTTTTAATTAATATAATATTCATAGATATTCAATCTTATTTTTTATACAATAAAAAAAATTTAAATGATTTTTATATTACTTGATATGTATCCAAAAAAAAATCAATTTTATATTAGTTATATATTATATGATTTGGTAAACATAAAGAATTTTTTTAATATATTTATTTATTTAACAAAAAATAATATATCATATAGAGTATAATTATTATTACTATAGTAATAATTATACTATTATTACTATAAATAATAATATTAGTAATAAAATTATTTTTTGATAGATTTGAAAGTACAAGAAAAATATTCTATTACAAATGTTTGCTTGCATTTTTTTTAAAAAAGCACAAATTATCATAATATTTAATTTATATAGGTAAAATAATAACTTATTTAACTTTTAATATTTTCTTCAAATTAAATGATGAAGAAAATTGTTACATCATAAAAAAATTCAAATAAAAAATACTACTTAAGACTACTAAGATGTTTATTTGAAATAATACAATAATAACTAGCAAAGCACTCTATGAGATTATGGATGGATTGCTATATAATATTATAAATATTAAAAAACCATTTGATAGAAAATTATTTATATAAGACAAGAACTTTTTTAAAAATTTCTAATTCTCTATTGTAGAATAAAAATTCAAATTATCAATCAAACTTAAAATTCTCTTACTTATAGCTTTTTATAAATAATAATAATAATAATAATGTATCTTATAATTTATATAAGACTATGCCACACTAATAATGTTAAAAGTAATGAAAATAGAGACTTTGTACAAATTTTATTTTATATTTGTAAAAAAAAAATAATAATTTATATTGATAAAAATCAAAATAAAATTTAAATTACATATAGAATTTATATATATAAATTGATACATTAACTAATTAATAAGATGTATAATAATATTATTGACTATTCAAAGAATCATTAATATATTATAAATTGTGTAATTTTATTTATTACTAATTTATATATTAATAAGTTGAATCTTTATATCTTATAATTCTTTTTGATAAAGAAGTAGTTTTTTTTGCAAAGTCATATATTAGTTGATATTAAAAACAATTGAATAATCTATCTAGTTAAAAATTTTAATATTCTTCCTATCTCATTGCTTACCAAATTATAGTTGGAGCTCCTATAATGATGTTAAGGAGCATGGCATGCAATTTATGCAATAGAACTTGTCTTATTATAAAAGCTTTTATATAATGTATAATTATTGCCAAATTATAATTAGAATCCTATCTAAAAAAATAAATATTTTTTCCACAGATTAATTTGGAACCTTCAAATACAAAACTTCTATTCAAACTATAAAACAATTATCAATATAACTTGGCTTTCTTATGACAATCAACAAATTTTAAGAACAAAAAATTCCTATTTTGAGGCTCTATATGCCAAAATAGTTATTCTATTCATAGTCAACTATAATTTAACATGTTACTCCCAAAGCAAATGCCCCAATAGTAGTATATGTAGAGAGAGTGTGGGGGAGTAGCCAAAGTATGATCAGATCCTTTGCCATGGGAAAGTGAATCTGAGAATGAGGGATCGGAGCAGCAGTAGCAGAGTTGGAGAGAAAGTTAATAGGGGCTGCTAGATGGGTGCATGGAAGGTGATGTAGGGAATTTCTTTATTGTGAATTTCTATCTAATGTGATAATTTACTGGCATGAAAGTCAGTCTTCACATGAAGGGTAGAAAATCACCGGGGGGGTTCCATCCGGAGTTCCATCCAGAGTTTCATCCGCGAGGCTGGCAATCAACCGTGCGTGGCTGTGGGTCTAGGTGGAGCTCGTGGATAGAGCTCCAACCTCCACATCTGGAATCCATGCTGGTGCTCATGCTCGCGTCGGATTGCAGCCATTGTCCCCTGCAGCTGCTCACGGTGGGTGAGGACTCTGCTTTCTATCCCCGATCAGATCGGTCCACACTGATCGTGGCCCTCTCAGGACTGGTCTTTCTGCTCTCCTATCTCCAGTAAGCACTTCACTATCTCTTATTCAGTATGGGTGATTCCCTGCGAAGCCTTGATACCCGAAGTTTCGCATCCCACATCTGTGTGGTATATCATGTTGTGTTCCTAGGCAGCCGAGAAATCAGGCTGGAACTTCTTCATCATACGCAGTCGGAGAGTTTCAGTTTTTGGGGGGTTCACTTCTTGCAGTCTTCAGTTCCATAGGAAGAAGGTAATTGTAGATGCGCTTTACAGAAACCAATCAACTTGTAAAAGTAATTACGCATTCGTTACCAAGTTGATCCGCTTGACAAGCGACTGGATTATCAACCTTGCAAGTCATGAATGAGTTGACCCCGAGTCTGCGCTCTACTCCATCCACGGTTTCGGATCAGCATAGGATCAAATCGTCTTAATATTGACGTGGACGTGTCGATACCCAAGGGCGTCTTGCAATTATAGATAGATGTACGACTGCATTAAATACTTATGGATTAGCTCAGATGGAAAACTTAAAGCGTGCTGTTCGGACCTCTATTCGATTCCTACGGCTTAGACGAACCTGGCCCTACTGTGTATTTGGAGCAACAGTGAAAAATGTAGTATGCATGCTGATTCGGAGGTTTTTTGTAGCGTGCACCCACCTACCTCTCAAATTTCAGAAGTGTTGATTTTGGCATTTTCATGCCACGTCAACGTCGATGGTTATACAAAGCTTAGATTAACACACTTATTCAACAGTCGAAACTCGTGACCACGTCACCAGGACTGAAGATGGCGAGTAGCGCCACTGCAGTCCCCCCCGGGTTACTTATAGATCACTAGATCAGTGCACAATATTCTGCATTTTTTATTAGAAATCTATCACCTGATTGTGGCTCAATCATACTCGGATTCTATGTAGTGAGAAAATTGGTTCCTGGATTTGAAGAGTTCCTGAGAGAAGGATCATCCCTCTGACTAAACGTTACAATTTGCGAGTTGGAACACATAAAATGGTTGAAGGCCCTCACCATCCTGTCGCTCTTTGAGTCTTGATCTCTGCGATCATTTGAGTTAGTTGAGAGAATATTGTATTCTACAAAATAAACCATGACCTGGCTGCAAAATATTTTGGTCACTGCTGATGTATATCCAAATCCAGATAAGAAGTGAAGAACAGTAGTCCATTCAGTATTCATACCAGACCGCTCCAGGGAATACACATTCACACAGTCTGCATCTCGACATGATGTCATCTAATCCAAAGACATGCACTAGAACAATCATCACCTCAAAAAACATTAGAGTGGGTGGCATTTGTATTACATGTTAAATACATATCAGTTTCTATATGTCTTTGGTTAAGATCATCACGCACATGAATTCAACCAGCTAGTGCTCTAGATATCGACCCGCGTATTATTCCAGAAAACTAACTACTAAGAAAATCTGGAGGGCTGGTCGATCACATTCTTCTGTGACCTGGAAGAAAGCGATAGGGAACTGAAGCTGCAGTGTGAATCTAGCATTTGTTTGTTGGCCCACAGTATTCTTGCAAGAGGATGGACAGTGGAAATGAGGAAGACATTATCACAATCTTGGACATCCGCTGTTGCGAACAACCCTGGAACAAAATGTATCTGACGTCTTGTAAGCACGTTGAATTTCAGTAACTTCTTTATTCATGGGGTTGTGTATAGCGATCTAAGTACAGTGATGAGGTTGACTCTTAGTTGCAGGCCGTCAGTCCGAACAATTCCATGATCTCATCCGTGGTGAGCAATACTCTCGAGAGTTGGTTGAAAAGCACGCCTTCATCTTGGTCAAGACAAACTTTATAAAACTGCTCCTCTTCTACCGAAAGCGTGATATTGTCCTGCACACACCAGATTCAAATTACACACATTAGTTTTGGAAGGAACCAAGGAGATTCTCAAGCTGCCTTATATTATGATTTATATCAGTACATAAGTTAGAACACTTTCAAGTGCTTCGTCGTCGTGTAGAAAATTCTAACGTAAAAGGCCATAAGAAAAAGTACCAATATGCATTTACCAGTAACGGAGTACACGCAGTAACCACGTGTGTTGCAATATCATGATCGGACCACTGCATTCTGCTCCTTTTTTTCAAGTGCACTGAAACTTCGCCCCAATTTTCAAGCTCGTGCATCTCGACCTCCTGGAGTTAAAACAGGATCACAATTCAATCTAACGCAACAGGAGCACAGATAGAACAAAATCGGTCACAATATTCCCATCAGTGCTCGCCCCAAATGGAGAAAATAATCAGAAAATCAACAGTTGTAACAGCTCCTACCTGTAGAAACCGGAACTCTCCATTCGTATTCCGTTCTGTTCGAAAAAAGGGCACCGCGAGGCTATCCTGCAAAGACCTCAGATCAGAAAGAGGGACGTCTCGACCTCGCTTCATGCATGAAATGACTACATAGAGTTCAAAAAAATTCCCCTTCCCAACACCCAGTCTGTATGTAGCAGCGACAGATGAGTAAATCCGTATTATCATATAAGTGGAGTCCTAATAGAATGGGTATTGTTGTACAAGCTTGCGGTCACAGTAAGTTACACTGAGCAAAGTTCACAATCAGGGCATTCATGGCATTCGATTCGAGAAGTTCCTGAGATGTCTGTAAAGCAGTACTTGCATTGATGGGCAACGTTGCTCTTTGATTCTGCTGAATCTAGGACTGCCATTCCACACACACACACATAACCGCTTCTGAGATAAGATGTTACATCCAGAAGAATATGTTCCTAGCAAACAGATGCAACGTCGTAAACTACGGAAGGAAGGACCTTGGCTTAACAGTACACAATATTCTTATTGCATAACCATCCATACAGGAGCTTCGCAACGAACTGCTGAAATGAACACATATTCACAACTTGAAATTCCGACTCCACATTCGAACCCCAACAGAGTTGTTTCAAAAGTGCACTTGGAAAAACGTACTCTCTTGTGCAGAGAAACTTTTAACATAAACTGACTCACTTAGATAGTCTGAATATAATAGTAGTTATGGATTCCAACTAACAATTCCGAATTCGAACGACCACTAGTAAGGCTTACCCTCTTCCGCTCCTCCTGCAGGCTCATGAAGATATCCGGTGTCCGCAGCCAGCCGTGCCCGCTTCGAAGACCTGAAATGAAACCAGGTCAGCAGACGCCACATCTTCCCTGTAATTTACAACCACGCTTTCACAAACCCCAAGGGTCTCCCACGTTTCGGCCCAAATGATCAAGGCCAGAACTCAAACAGCCAAAGGAACTGTGAGTAAGTTGATACCTGGGAGTAGAAGACTGCTCTTCTCCACCGCCAGGCACCTCGCTCGGCTCAGGCTCAGGGTCAGGTTTCGGTCCACGCTTCGGATTGTACTGTCTTCCACCCAAAGTGAATTTCACCACCTTGCATCCAGGATTGTTGCACGTGAATCTAGGCTGGGTCCGCTTTGGAGGATTGTCGAAGTACTTAAACTCCACGTCAAGTGAGTGGCACTTTGGGCACTTTTCCTCCAAGTCGGTCAAGAGTTCCCCGGACGGACACCTCAGTCCCGCAATGAGAGCTTGGTACTCCTCCCTCGAGGAGCGCGCGCGTGCTGTGTAGGTCATGCGCTTGGGTGCTGATCGACCCCTGGACGGGACCTTAGCGCGCATGGATGCTTTCGCCATGTGGGAACACCTCCCCGATGATCTCCCACACGATCCCAGAGTCGCAGAGTGGTCCAGAAACCTCACCTGCAGCACACGAATGCGCTGGGTTCGAGTCCAGCACTCAAAGAATGCCACAGACGAGGAAGAAGTGAGAGGAAGTGAGGCGAAGTGAAGGGAAGGGAAGGGAGCCTCCGGCGCTGCTCTCCCTCGTGCCTCGGTGGGAGGTGGGGTTTGGGAACGGACGTTCCCATTGGATGTACCCATCTCGCTCTCTTCTTCTCCTCCTCATCCTTTTCTTATTATTAATATTATTAGTGAGATTGAACAGTAAAGTGAGATCGTTTCGTGTATGGAATCCGAATGTCGTGGCCTGAAGAACGATTATATCTTGAAGATTCCTTGAATACAGGTTCATGCTTTTCTTCCTCAACTCATTTTGATTGATTTGGTGTAGCTTTTCTGTATTTCGGAAAATTCATGTGCATCTTTTACAAAACAAAAAACACAAAACATACATGAAATGTAGCATTACATTAATGTTGTTTCAATGATTCAACGCAAGGTTTGGAATTTAAATCTTCTTCAGCAATAGGTTTCAAGTTTTGTTAGAAACTATTTTTGAATCATTTGTTTAATAAAATCAATGACAACTCATTCATATATATATATATATATATATGGGGTGGTACATTTATCCCTAGTTCTATTCAAGGAGAAAAAATTGGTTATTTGTATGAAGAGTTTCATTTTTTTTGACAACTTTTGAATTTTCCTAAATTCATTTAGGAAAATAACTTCGTTTCGGAAAATTCATGTACATCTTTTGCAAAAAAAACTTTTAAATTTATTGACATTTCTTAGTTCAATTAAAATTACAGTTTTAAAACTGTGAAATATTTTTAAAGTTATGTCATGCATGTATGTATGTAATATTAACTATTAACTGTTTAGTTATAAAAATGTATAAATATTTACAAATGTATTTATTTTTTACAAAACATTTAAACATATTTTAATAAATCAAATGATAAAATAAGATACACACAATTAAAATGTAAAACAACAATTGATTAATAGATTTCCTTTTGTTGGTGCAAAAAGTCACTACATTTTTTAATTAAGTTGCTGTAAATTATGTTATTCAAAAATTCTGTTTAATTCAAAATTTAAAAGAAAATTACTCATTCTCACATGTATGTCTTGTTTTTATTAAATTTGCCATATGATATCCTTTTATTTATCAAATAGACTAAAATCTGCGTCTTACCCTCCATATGAGAAGTTGAACGCGTTACATAACATAAACAGTTAATACTTTGGGGTAAATCCGACAATTTGGCATAACTTTATATACAAATTCATCTATCAATTTTTTTAACATAATATTAAAAAAATCAAATATTACTTTTAGTAAAATGGAAGCAGTAGTTGATCAATCTTGAATTAAGTTTGTATCCAATAAACATGAGGTGCTGTTGTGTAATAAAGTTCAAAGACTTATACAGAAATATTTAGGAATATAGCTCAAAGTCCACATGTATAGAAATATATTTAGTGATTGATGCGATATTGCAATGTAATGTAAATTTACATGGCGTTGCACTGAATCATGGACCATGTTTGTGCAGAGCTTAAAGAGACCACTCTAGAAGCACTCTCCCACAACTGAAGCTCCATCTCGGCACAATGCTATGGTAAACCAGCAGCAGTAAACCAATTGATAATTATCTCAAAAGACAAAAATCACAAACTAAAGAACTGCGGCAATACGAGAGGACAATATAAATCGAACAGAAACAGGTGCTCTGGTATTTCCTGTAATGCCCAGTGTACAAAAGCCAAGTCCACAAAGAGAAACTAGCATGGAGGAAATTTTTCTATTTATAGTCCTTCAAACGTATAATGATCTACAGTACTGTCCACTTACCCACATGGGTTCTCAATGGTAAAGGATGTTTAGTGGTCAAAGTTTGTTGAGTCGTTGATGGTTAGTTATTAGATAGCAATCGACGAATTGTTCATGTAAATGTTGCTCAAAATGCACCAGCCATTTTGGTCAGGTAGAGCCCGTGCAAGGGCTATCTCCTGTTCCCAGAGAATTCTCTGGTGATCTCCCGTGTCAAGCTCAATTGCAATGCCTTGTCCCATGCAAACAAAGTGCGGGTAACTGGTAATTTCCTTCGTAATTCCTGTTTCATCATGCCAAATTACATAACAGACATCATTTTCAACATAAAACCGTCTTAGTGTTAGCTTACAAACTAAAAAAACACTAGCAAAACTAGTGAAATATTAATAACAAGACCATTGCTAAGCATTCACCTCAAATCAACAAAAGGTCATAAAATACATCTGACGACTTTAAAATTGAATTGAAAAAAAATCTTAATGGAACTGATTAAGATCATCACGGATCTACTGGGAGGCAACCTGCCTAGTTCCCACCATGAATTTCTCGACCACAATCAAACTAGGAAACGGGGGTGTTCAGAATGTCCATACCTTAAATGTTCTGTCAGACAGATTTGCAAACTGTTCCTGAATCAACAATAGGCAGGGAAGAAAAAGAGCAGATCAGTTCCAGAACATAATCCAAGTAAGCTGCAGCGTACCTACTGCCACGCAGCATCTACGTTTACACAGGCCCTGAAATATTTACCTCCAGGTTTGACAAGAACACTGATTCGAGATGCTCAATAGAATTGACAATCAGAGTCCCCGCATCCTTCCCATCCTGCGAGTAAGATGAGAACCGATCTCCAACGGTGAGACTGGATTCGTTGCAGAGGGTTGATCAGAACAAGAGTTTCATGCAATTAAACTGCAAACATTATGCATTAACTGCATGCTAAATTCATCCTAAAACCACTTGAAAGCTTAAAAATGAAATAAGCTTCAACAAAACGATCTTCACTTCATGAATGGCGGCTAACAAAGACAGCAAAGATGTAGCACCTGAAGCAGAACAGTGTCATTGAACGCACGACTACTTTGCAATTGCACATTGCCCTCTTCAAAGTAGTGAGCATTCACCTGAAATTCAAATTAGTTAGAATAACCAACCACATCACATTGTGCAACAAAATCCTACAAAGCCTTCACATACTTTCTTATCAATAAAAATTTCCTCGACATTTCCACCAGCTTGCATTGAAAAACGTATTCTAGCTAGATAGATTACTCACAGTTATCGTCCCTTGCAATGATGCAGAGTGTAACTCCTCATTGATTAAAACTCCCCATACAGATTGCCAGCATCCACCTCTGAAAGCATGGGAAGAGATGTGAGAATCGTAGTTGACAGAACAATATTCAATACAACCTATATGCAAAATTACTGGCACAAAATTTGGTGCTTGTTCAATGATCAACACTAAATGCAAATGGGCAATGATGTATATATATATATATATATACATATATTAAACAAGCAAACAGAGGAATCAACTTCAGAAACGCGTTTCATACATACCAAACAGACATACCAAGGTAAATGAACAAATGGGCTACTCATTTCAAAAAAAAGTTCTAAATAACTCTGCTTGGATGTATTTCTTGATCACCGCCAATTCGAGGGCATTTGCTCACTACATAGATTAATTTCCTGCCCTGTGTGTATATATATCTCAGACCAAATTAGGAACTTTGATTAATATACCGGAAGTTTTTAGGGCTGTAGCTTGAATTGGAGATGACTACTGTGAGCTCGAATTCTCCTCCAGACTTTTCGAGATCTTTTCCTTTGGTGCAATATACTGAACACTCACCTCCTTGAAAGGCCTCATCCACATACTTCAGAAGTGCTACATCTACACAAAAACTGTTCGACGGACTCAATGTGAGAAGGTTTCAAATTTAATAACAAAGAAGCACCGAATCAGAGCGTGATGGATATGAAACAAAGAGTAGCAGTCGTTGCTGGCGTGTGAACACAATGGCAGACACCAACCTGGACTCACTAAATATGGAAATACAAAGTTCTAAAAAGAGAGTGTTTTTATCCTAAAAGCTTGAGCAGCAACAAAACTGTAGGACCTTGATCTCAGAACAAACAAGATATAAAAATATAATACCCTCTACATGTGTAATGGCATAAATTTCTCCAAAATTGAAAAAGGATTCTCACCGAAATCCTTCTACATATGCAGACGGGAGCTCTTCATCATCAGCTGGACGCACCTCCGTACATATCTGCTCCTCGAGAAATACGAAATGATTCATTTTCCAGATAACTGAGCTGAGAAGACAAAGTTTTACATGTAGGGCAATAGATAGGAATAAGACAAATATTTTTAAATAAAAAACCAATCCGAAGAACTCATTTTCATACCTGCTTTACATGATCCACAACTGCCACACTAGCTGTACGAGGAACCAAGAAACGAGATCTATCGAGTTCCCCAAACTTTGTCAATAGCACCTGTCACCACATGCATATTGTGCCTGCCAATCAGCACAACCATTCTCAGAAGTCTACATCACCTTCTCCCAGCATATTCGTGGAAGCCCGTAATCTTGGCCTTCCAAGAAACTGACAAAGGTGCTGCTAAGAACACATGCACAAATAAAGCTGCAGAGGCGGGATATTGAGAGGTTCATAGCATTACTCAGGAAGTTCACAATTGAACATCTGATTAGGGGAGAGAGAAAAGCCAGGCATGCAATGCAAAAAGTGACCATTGCCAAGACCATACCTTGCCACTACCATCGGGCATCTCCAGAGAAATCATGCTCCTCACATTATACTCTGGAAAAGCTTCTGAGGCAGCTCGGTCGTAAAGATGGCTATCGGTAAGCACTTCTCGGACGTCTGCAACTCCATTGTCCCTCCCCTGATTAGCTGATGCAAAAGGCACTCTAATCGGACATAGTCCACATTAGCCAATAGCTCAATAGTGATCCAATGGCTCTTAATATAATGACCATGACCCATTTTCAAATGGTCGAGGATCAGAACTTTCAAAATTTTAAAAGCTGGTATAGATATTTATTAAAAGATGTGAAATTCGACATCTACAAATCTTAGATATCGCACAGGAGGAACGTCACCTTCAAGACAAACACCATACGATACTGCATCATATATGGTCTCAAGTGACAGGTTAAGATTCGAACTCCTTTGCAAAGACAGAAAATGTAGTCCGCACTGGGGTTGCTTCAAAAGGAGTAAAGACACAGGATAGAATAAGCAAAAATGCTTGTTCTTTCTTTTTGCATTGAAGCGAAGTATCACATTTTCACTTAGATCGTGGCTTGCGTAGTTTACAGATAATGGTAGGGAGAAGCAAGACGGTAGTTTACTGGGAGAGGAAAAAAAAAACAAACAAACAAACAAAAACAAAAAAACGAGGGACAAATCCTACGCAAACGATCCTCCACGAAATTTTTAGAGTTTCCAATCGCTAAAGGATTCCACGGAATCTTTTTCGAAACGGTAAAATGGTACGACTCATGTTGAATTCAAATTCGAATTTCCGGACGATCCCCCACGAGTCGCATCCTGGTGAGGCAAAAACCATCGGATCGCTTTAAAGTGATCGCGAGAGAGAAACTCTACAGTGATCTGCGCACAGAAGACGCATGCCTGAAGATCGAAACGTTACCTTTCGCGACTTGAAGCACTTGCCCCGGCGGGGCGTTTAGCAAGAACCACTTCCCAATGGCCACTTTCTGATCGTCTCCCAGCTCCTCGTATTCGGTCTCCTCGAGATCACCTTGGATCCTATCCTCCATACTCACACCACTTCCGCACACTACAAGAATTCAACCGAACCCAGCCAACCCCAACAGCCCTACAAAAGAAACTCGCGAACGCAGCTCGGAGGAATCCTGGAGAGCAATCAAATCGCTTGCATCAGTGCAACCTCGGAACAATTGGCGCAAAATCCAGGAGCAGAAGCAGGAGCGGGGCTATCCATGTCACACGCGACCTCCACCAGGCGTACGGGAAGAGCAGCAGCAGGAACAAGGAGGCAAGGTTCCCGTGAAGATGATAGCCAGCCGGCGAGATGATGAGCACACGGACACCAACAACGTCGTTATTCCAGAAGAGACGAAGGGAGGAAAGGGGGAAGGGAAGGGAGGGAGGGCGGGAGGGGGAGCTGATGCCAGAGCGGACGCAGGGCGAAGGGGGAAGGGGGCGGGGGCGGGGCGAGTCCCACCTTCCTGACGCCGGATGATTGCGGGTCTGATGGTGACGGTGACCATGACACGGACGGACGGACGGAGACCTGGTGCACACCCGTCTCGTCCTACTCTTCCCTGGGGAGGGAAGTGAGGCGCAGGAGCGGGTCCGCGACTGATTCCCTTCCGACCTTCGTCGCCACCTCCCCTCCCCTCTCCATCCGTCCAATCCTCCGCTCGTCCGTCCGTTGTGGCGTGCCCAGTCCGAGTTTGAGATAGCCTCTTTACCCTCCTCCTCCTCCTCCTGAAAGTAAAAGCGGCAGGTCATCGGGTCCCTTTTTCTTCTTGTTCGTGTGATTGGGCTGCTGCTCGGAATCGCGTGTCCCAATGTTATAACTGCTACTAGTGGCAGTGAGGGGTGGCAGTGGTGGTGGTGGGTGCCCTGCCTGCCCTTTCAGCAAGGTGAGCAAGGAAGGGGATTGACATTCGTAGCCATACCACCCCTGCTTTGGTGCTACTTTCGGGTAGAAGTGGTGGTGTCTTCTTTCCTGCCTGCCTTCTGCTCTCTGAAGCCTGCTTGACTATTGGCATGGTGCCCTTTTTCTTTCATTCATTCTTTCTATCTATCTATCTGTCTGTCTGTCTGTGTGCAGGTTTGACTGTAAGAGAGTGTGAGTGGGTCTTGCCCTCTCTCTCTCTTTGTGTGAGTGTGTGATGAAGCAGCACATTTTTTTGCTTTCTTTGCTTGTTGATGTGGAGAGTGGGTGCCATGTCCTGTTCTCCCCCTTTCTTTCCTGTGGGGTGGGGTGATGCCCCCCTCCTCCTACTTCTACCTCTGGCTCCTCCTAATAGTAGGGGACTTGGTAGTGGTGGTCATGGTTGAGATGACCCCTCCCTCCTTTTTGTGTCTTTCTTCTTTCTTGTCTTAATTTCCTTGAGCATGAGTCAACTGGTTGGGTTCCTTCTTGCTGTTTTCTTTCTGCATATGTTTTTCTTCTTCTTTTTCTGTCTTGGTTTTATCGGGTGGCATGGTTTGTTAGTTTGCAATGCATTGCTATCTTTCTCTTCTCCCTCTTCCTCCCTTCCTTCCTTTGGTAACTCATGTGTGTGTATGTATGTATATATGGAATGCAATTCAAAGTTTTTCATTGGCAGCAGCACTCTGTTGGCAAACATTGCTTTGCACTCACCCAACATCCCCCAACATTCACTCCCACCATGACCACCACAGCCATCACTCAAGCTCATAACATTTAATGGAAACAGAATTCATTCAAATCCATGAGTGATAAGGAATTCACTTTTATAATCTTGAAGAATTGTATTAAACTGAAATAATTCTAGTGCCATCAATAGTTCATTTTTTGTAGAAAAAACAAAATAATTGTGTATCATCTTCTAAAACAATAATTTCAAATCTTTAAAAGAAGAAGTTAATTATTGTTCACATACTAAAATAGCATCAAGATTATACAAGTGGCAAGCATGGTAGATATGTGTTGATAAGTGTTGTTGGATAATCTATATTTTATAATTATAATTAGAACACAAATTTCAATGATTCTCCACAAATATTTAATTATAACATGTTAAGAAATAACTAGAGTTGTTGAAGCATTTCAAGCATTTTTTATTTTTCATTTTTTTGACACAATAACAGGATATATCCAATGCACTTTTTTGTCAATTGTGGTTAGACTTTTATAGTTGGGATTTGAACCACCAACCCCTTTGGAACTATTTTGAACTCTTAAATCCAACCAAACCATCATCTAGTAATTTAGGGTCATTGGGGACCTTAAGCATTAAAAATTCAAATAAGAGGGAATTCAATTGATCAAATTACAACATGTCATTGTACTTACTCCAAACTACAACAGTTAACTAAACAATATCATGACAATGAAACATTCTTTTGAGACAAAACATTAATCTATAGACAAGTAGTTAACACATTTGTTTTGAGTCTTTTAGACAAATTTACATCCATAATTGAGGTTTTGATTATAGTACATGAAATAAAACTATTACTGGTTTGATGTTTTTAAATTTACTTATTTGATACTACATCTTTAAAACTTAACAAAGGTAAAGTTTATAACTCTTTTTATTAAATGAATTTGATATAACACTAAAAATAAATAATAATAATAATGTTACAACACATTAAATTTATAGTGAATATTGTGCAAATGTTGGTGATTTTAAATTTATTTATATGTATATATAAAAAATTGAACACATCAGATAAGAATGTTGTGATAATGCTAACACCAACTAACCTTACACCAACTTAGATTTTTACATTCAAGATTTTTTACCACAAAAAAATAAACCCACCTAATTGCATATATATTCTCTTTAAATAAATAAATGTTATTATTTACATTTTACTTTAACACTAAATATCTTTTATTTGATATATATATATATATATATATATATATGCATACAGGTTGATAATAATATATTATTTGATGTGCAATGTTCTCTTTCTTTTCAGTTTGGAATGACATTGAAACAAATTGTATCACCTTATTTATTTGCATAAATATGAACAAATACAAAAAGTAACCATAAAAGAACCTTTCAAATGCATCACAAAGGATTAAAAAGTTTAAAAAGTTTAAATATCATCCATCCAGGTAAATATTGGTAATAGATTAATTTTGGCACTGTCCTAATGAACTCCAACTTCAATTTTTGAGACCAATGTCAGTTCAATATATTCTAAACTTTGTGCATATTCAAATCCTATTACAATATCTTGTTATTTGTTATGATTTGAGTTGATCAAATTAAAAACTCAATGTGAATCTCCATATTGGAAATGAAAATTTTTTACGGCTATAATAAACTACCAACCTTGAATTGTATGCTTTTCTTTTAGGTTCTTTGTTTATTCAGTGCTTGTTGATTTTCTCCCCTTCCTTTTTTCCTAATATGATTCCTTCTTTCTTATTATAATTTCGGCAATTTTTTTTTTTATTAAGATTAAATTAAGAAATGGTCATGGACACATGACATGTAAGTGGATGCATTATCTTAAGCTTAATGATTTGTTTTAACAATGGAAACTAAAGAGAAGCACATTAAAAAACAAACAAACGTGATAAAACCTACTTAACAAATTGATCATATTTGAAAATTTCCTCAAAACTTTTCCACAACCATTCTGTGCTTAAAAGTCAGATTGAACATGGCAAATGCATTGTTATAAAAAAAAAAAATTGGCAGTAATAAAAATCACATACTCACAAAATTCCAGCTTACAAAGTGAAGACATAGATAACTTGGCTTGATAAATTCTGACTTGATTAGCAAATGTAAACATCATGTTCTACTCATTTACACACTTTTTTTTTTTTTTTCAAATAATTTTAAATTACAGTTTATGGATATTTATTACGTCTCAAACAAGGTTCCGATGTGCTGAACAGATTGTAAACAGCAGAGAAGAACAATCCACAATTCACTGTATTGTGTTGATTTGCACTACTTTTAAAGCATGCCAGCGATACATTTACAAAATCTTGTGATTGCAAGTTGATAATATATAAACGAGTTCAAAATATATTAAGAAAATAAATTAGAAAATTAAACGTGTTCAGTTTTACTGTAAAAATTGAATTTTTTAGTTAATTGATATTATTTATCCTGAAATATTATGCCATAACAACAATTCTGAATTTGCTAATGAAACAAAACATTAGGAAAAACAAAAACAAAAACAAAAACTACAAATAACAAGAGTTGATATTACTAATTAAAAAAGCGTTATAAATTAAATGGCCAGCTGAAAGTAATTTCTTTAAAACTTAAAAAGTCAAAAATTAGAAAAAATTAAATTATATCTGATGATACGTTTAATCATTAGCCGAAGTGCATCCACATATCAAATTTATGCAATAATTCCATTCGAACATAACTTAATACACATTGTTCTGCAATGAGAGTTCTGACATGTTACTTTGCAATGTAATGAACAATGTCAAATCCGAAATACAAACAATTTCAATCTCAAATGAATGAAACTTATCGGACAATTCTCAAACTACAAGTACCAGGTACTCCAACGCTTTAATTCACAGAAGAACTCACTCGGGTCCTTCTATTGAACATTATTAGATTCAAACCTGTGATCCAGATCTTTGCAAAGCTCAAAATCAGTCCTTACAAAAATGAATTTGGTAGTCATTGGTAATCTTGCCACAGGTACATAATAGATTTTAGGACCCAAAAGAGGTAAACACTAACAAGAAATACAAGACATACACTAAAATTGCAACAAGACTTACAACAAATCTTCCAACCTTTACAAACATTCAAGAAGCAACACGAATACTCATGTATCCAGTAAATGAAGTACAAATCCAGAAGATTCCGTTGGGTTCGTCTATCAATCCAAAATCATCCTGTCAATCAACACACATTGACTTCCTAAATTTTATTACTGTCTAATCTCTCACAAGTTATTAGTGTCCCTGCAGCCCACACGACGTTCTCATGCAATACATTCCATTCATTCACGATCCAGTGCAATTGATGACGAGTTCAGAATCCACAGATTGGACCTCGCAAATTGTGTTGAACAATAAAATGCATTACGATACCAGAAAACAAGCTGTACGGGTGCTCGGATGACCTAAAGCTCTCTCAAACATAGGCGCAGCCCTACCATTCCCCTTACACTTCTTTTGCACCCCATGCACAAAGACATGCTGCTCCCTCTCTACTTGATCTTCTTCTTGGGGCGGAGCTGGTTGCTGTGCCCACACTTCTTCTTTCTACAATTGACAGCCCGGGGGTGTAGACGGGCGTAGCACCTGCACATGCGTAGAAATGCATTATAAAACATCCCTCCCATCCCCGTCAACGTTCTCTCTCCGTATCACCACTCAGCAGCAGCGAAGTTGCAGATTTCAGTGCACAAACTGACCCTCGGTCATAAACCGTTCCGCAAACCCTAATATTTCACCCCATCCAATTCCCAACGCTAATGACAAAAACTACCTCATCAAAGGTCTCCCACAAAAACACCTACCGACCTAGCATCTTAAATCAATCTGTGACCACCAAGGTTACCATGTAGGTATGTGTATCCTAACCCTTTCAGTTCACAAGGCCCTCTAACCCCGTATGTGACATCAGACCATAATTATGCTCCGGTTTACAGCCTCCACGTAGCATAGAATCCATCCTCTTCTGTTCACTCGCGGGCCGACCACCTCAGGATTCTATTAACTATGCAAAAAATCCGTAAGACACAGTTCACATGCTACTGCGCTGCAATATTGTGCTTAAAAGGGCCGGGCACTCACTTCCGGCAGATCATCTTCTCCTGGTTGTACTTGCGAGCCAGTGCCATCAAGGAAGGCTCAATAATACCTCCCCGCAGACGGAGCACCAAGTGCAAGGTAGACTCCTTCTGAATGTTGTAGTCGGCGAGAGTGCGCCCATCCTCGAGCTGCTTGCCGGCGAAGATGAGCCTCTGCTGGTCGGGAGGGATGCCCTCCTTGTCCTGAATCTTCGTCTTCACATTGTCGATAGTGTCGGAAGACTCGACCTCGAGGGTGATGGTCTTGCCCGTCAGGGTCTTCACGAAGATCTGCATGGTGACAATAACCTCCGCGGCAACACCTCAACACTCGCCACAACACACCGCTAAGGCGAAAGAGGGTAAGCGGGGCAGACTCCGCACCTCTTGAAGCCGGATTAGGGTTTCTCGGTGCAAGTCCTGCGTGGCCCGGTTCTCGAGATTGAGGCCCTGCGCGTGCCGCGATTGAGGACGTGAAGCAATCAATATACCCGCCACTGAGAACCTCCATATATACCCGTAGAATGTCCTGTACCCATCCGACCTGTGTTTCGGGAGGCGCCAATCCGACAGCTTCTGGTGCAAGCCATGGCTCTCAAGCAGAAGGTGATATGTGAACAACCCATGCAATCTTATAGCCAGGCCTAACACCAAATTATGTTCTTGTACTTTTTAATGGTAGCTTTTTCTTTGATTAGAGTGTTTTACAATGCACTCCATTATTTATTTATTCATAGTTTTAGTGTAAGTTTTGTGTAAAGTATAAAAAGGATGTGAGGGTTGTGGGCATAGGTGGGAATGAAGGGAATATTGCAAAGTGGGTACAAATTAAATTGGAAATGGGATTGGCTAGGATAAGCATTTAAGAAGATAGTCATAGCTTAGGTAGTGTAGATAATGAGAGTAGAAAGTATAGAAATGTTTTTTTTAGAAAGTGTAGGTTTATGACCAAAGTGTATGTCGTGTAGGATTTTATGAGTCATTCTAAATCTATTATTCACCATTAATCTTACATCATTTTCTAAGCTCATTTAATTTTTTAGTCAATCTATTGTACCTTCACTAATTGACCATTCTTAAATGCCTTCAAAGTTTGGCTTTTTAAAGATAAAAATAAATAAATAAATAAATAAATAAATAGTAGAATTGTGGTTGGTATAATCAAAGAGAAATTGGATTATTCTTCCATTTAAGGCATACTTGGGCTTTGCTAAGCAAGCTTGAAATTGTCATCTTTTATATATATATAGATATATATCAATCAACCAATCAATTAGTGGATTTAATATGAATTTTTTATTCACTATTTAAACAACTTCGGTAAAAATATTCTTCAATCTATCCTTAGTAATATTGATAGACAAAACACATCAATAGTTGCTAAAATTAAATTAAAAGAAAAAATATTGATTTTTATTTTTATTTTTTATTTTTCCAAGTATAAAACATGCTTGGTTTCACCTATATTTTTTTGCACTCATTCTAGAAAAAGATATACAAAATATTTTGTTTTATTAACTTGTTATTTTCAAAAGAGATTTTTGTTTTCATTTCTTCCAAGACTTTAATATGATTACTTGGAAAAAGATTGCAGCTTTTCTTTGTAATAAAAGATTCCTCATCTTTCTTATAAGCTTGTGAATATTAATCCATCAACTTTGTGGTTAGAAGATTTTTTTGTTAATTTTTATGTATGACTTATTTTATAGTTAAGTTCATAGCATGTATACTCTTATTAGATATAATTTTTGGAATACACATTTTGTTAATACTGCTATTGTAGGAAACTTGATAATTAAATTTAATTTAAAGATTAGATATAATTGCCATGCTTTTAAATTAAGGAATTGATTATTAGGATAATATTTAATAATCTTCATAAAATATGTGTTAATCTAAGATTATTATCTAAAAATTTAAATTCTTAATTTTTAATCTTAAATTCTAATTTCTAAAAATTAGTTATTAAAAATCTTATATTTTTTATATAAAATAATTAAGAAAAGACTTAGTGAAAAAGAAATCCAAACAAGAAGAAATAGACTTAGCATAAAAAGAATTAGAATAAAAATGTTAAAAAAAAAAAAAAAATAGAACTAGTTAGTGTGAATAGATAAGGTAGTTAGCTACCCATGTATTAAACATGTGTTAATAAGACAAGGTGGTTAGCTACCCATGTAGTAAATATGTGTTAACAAGATAAGGTGATTAAGCCACCTTAATTAATTAAGATAGTTAGAAATAAAATAGATATAATAAGATCAAATATTAATAATAAAAATTTATTATAGAAAAATTATAAATAACCACAATCTTATATTATAAAAATATAAAAAGAATCATAATAGAAAGATTATAATTAATATTATATTATATCCATTCTTCTTACTTTATTGATATATAAACAAGTCTTAAGTTATAAGTCATGGAATGATTCAAGGAAGGATTTATGAAGATCTTTAGGTTTTTAACTCAAGATTGAAGAAACTTTGGAGCCAAGGCCATGCAGTTACGAAAGAAATGGACGACTATAAGACAAAATTCATCAAGTGCAAGCTAAAATTTTATTTCAAGCAAACCACATCAATAGTCTGCTTTGATCTTGGCAAAGACTCATTTGGCAATTGTTGGATGTTACAAGACATGTAAAGATAAGAAAAAAAGAGAATAAAGAACCAAAATGTCAAAGATAGATTTGGAATTTATTTAGTGTAGAAGAATTAATTAACTTCAACCTCAATAGAAATTGTGACCTTGACAACGTATTTGACCACAAAAGAGTGCTCAACCTTGATAAAGTAATCAACCTTGATTGAATGTTTAACCATGATAATATTATCAACCTCAATTTCAATAGAATTATTAATCTTGATAGAATTCTCAACCTTGATAGAGCTATCAATCTTCACAAAGTTACTAACCTCGAAAGAGTTATCAACTTCAATAGAGTTATCCTGACCTTAATCCAGACATCAATCTCAATCTTAACTTTGATATTGACCTCAATTCTAGAAACTCATATCAATATTACAAAGACAAAAGATGATCATTATTAAAGAGTTACTATGAGAAAAGCAATAGCTCCTATGTGAAAGTATAAAAGGAATATCCTATATTTTTTAAAATATATAAAGTGAGGTGATCAATATATTCATAAACTTTAAATTATATAATATTATATAATATATTTTCTAAGAACTCTCATATAAAATATTGATATAAATATGTACATTAACAAAACATTTTCTCTTATTATAGCAAAATAGGAGACATTGCAATAGCTTAGCTTTTAAATATTTCTTTGATAGATAATAGTATTTGATTTTTATTATTAGTCTTTCTTTCTTAGTTTTTTTTATAATAGATGATATATTTTATTTTATTATTTTTATACTATATTAATATGAATTCAATGATCTAGAATAAATATGTTTATATATCAATAACATAATTTTTTATTCCTATTTTTATATACAATAATTTGATGTATCAAATAGCATTTGTTATTTCATTTCTATTGATTAATGTACCAATATTTTGGAACATCTTGGAACCTATACAATTCAAAATATCATTTCAACTTTGGCTCCCATTATGCCAAAAAGATTTATTTTTTACCAATTTACTCAATTTTTTTAAAGTGGATCCAACAAACAAATTAGAAGATGTAGTTGTTGTAGAACTAGTTTTTGTATCACTACTTGCTTTGGTATTCATTAGCAAATTGAGTGTACGCAATTCAGATTTTTGGCCAATTCATCAAATAATATTATGCTATATAATTTTAATAAAACCTTTTTTTACTTATTTATTTTTTCTATACTAGAAATAAACCTACCAAAGCACCATTTGTTAATGTTAAACTACCTTTTTTAGTTGGTTTCTTCTTCTATTTTTCTTATATGCCCCTTTTTAATAAACTAAAAGCTGGATCAATTTAAAACTCAATTATTGAAAATGCATTAAATCCTCAAAACTCTCTAATATACTTTAACAATATCAACTTATCATTTGTCTTACCATCCTATCTTTGCAGCTAGTACTTACCTCTAATTCCTTTGTTAATTGCTACTGTGCTTATAAATCCATCAATGCATTTTGAAAGTAAAAAAAACTCTAGAAGATTTGATCAAATATCATTGTTCAGATTGCTGTGGCAATGACAACAAGTATTCTAAAAATTTGATATTGGTGGAGAATTCCAAAGAAAGAATATATATATATATATATATATATTTGTTTACAATACTTAAAACTATGGAAATTTCACAACATTCATCTATGCATAACAATTAAGAAATTTTGTTAAAAAGATTATGATGATATAAAAGGTTTTGCTGCATGGCATCTTTTTACCAAATTTATTCAAACTTATGCTCAAGTTGAATAAGTTGTATGGGAAGATGGTTACTATTCTAAATATTAAAAAAATATAAAATAAAAGTGTAAGGATATAAAGGTTTTTAGACCAACAAGTTGTACTACATTTGCACCTTCTAGCATAACATTTTTATTGTTAGTCTTTGTGTTAAGAAATGACTAATAAAATGCTAATTAATTAAAATGAGGCCAATCTAACCAGTTTCCAAAGTGATTTTATATCTGTTTCATATGATTACATTACTAAAGAAGGCCCAAAAAAACTATTCATGTATAGGAGTTCAATTACAGTAACAGGCCAACTGAAAAACAAAAGCAAGTGAACAAAAATAATACCAAAAACTATTTGGAATTAAATGGATTTTTCTTTATACTTTATTTCCTAAAGAATACATAAATCTATTATTGCAGGTAAAGAAATATATATATCATCCTTTTATCACATCTATGTAATCATCTACAACACAAGTAAAACAACCATTGATTTCTAAAATCAAAATATAATATTTTATCTTAACAAACATATTTTTTATAATACATTGATTCAAATTCATTTGAAGGTGTTTGTAGAAAACTATATATATGTTCACAAACAAAGACTTGGTTGCTTTTCAAAATAGGCCTAAAACAAATTGGAACTTAATGTTATCTTTCCAAATGTAATAAATTCGAAGTCAAATGCTAACTAGCTCATCCTATATCAATATTAAAATCTGATAATTTCACAATTTTATCCTCGAAATTTACCATGTTTTACAGTTAAAAATATACATCTAAGTCTGGTGATAACAAGACCTTTTCCTTATAAACCACACATCAACAATCTTTACTATAACTTAACTATTTTTTTCATAGAAAATTGAGATGTTTTTTTAAATGCACTCATAGGACTTTTTAATTTGTGATTTATAGTAGCAGTAATTAATCAACAAGAAAATTTTACAAATACATGTTCATGACATCTGTTATTCAATCTATCAGATAATCTATCATTAATTAGTCATGGAGTAGTGATCATCATGTTTCATTCTTTAGTGTGCCACCAATGAGTAGATGGAATGCCATTGCACAGTTAATTTTTGATGAAAATTCAAAATTCAGTTAGAATATAAGGTTTCATAAAAACAAAACATAAACCAAGTGTTTGAATTATAATGTCTATAATTAACACATCTTAAGCAATAACAAATGGTATTCAAATAGTTTCATTATCACTGATTATGAATTGTACTACTATGTATGCATCCATGTAATTTTATAGCTGATCAGAAATTTATACAAAAACATTTGTATGAAAGGTTTGCATTAGTAATTCAGTCCAATGCATAATAGTGTTATTTGATAAAAAAATTTCTTTTTTTCTTCACTTCTTCATTGTCAAAAATGAAGAAAGATTACAATCTATAGATTCCAATGTCTTTATAGCTAATCTATTTTTATATATAATATATAGATATAACATATATATATATATATATATATATATTAATATATATTAGTATATATATTTGTATTAATATATTAATATCTTAATATTTATCAAATAATATTAATATTTAATAAATATTAATATTTTAAAAATCTTAATATTTACATATATATTAATATTGATATTAACATTTCTAGTGTGTCATACACTAATTGCTTGCATATATATTTTATTGTGTGTCTAGATAAAATGATATATTCCCTTCCCATTCTACTACTGTTACGTGTCACACCATCTCTTGCTGTACTTTACACTATGCATCTCTTTGTTGTTCTATACAATCATAGCTGTCTATGTCATTCTTGATGATGTTGATAGCTATGTTGATAGTATATCATCCTCTCAATGTAATTATGTTGAAGGTAACGTTCTATCTGAAAAGAGATTCCATGTCATATCTCAAAATGTAGGTACTTTCTTTGTTTATGATAGAGTCTCTAGGACTACCTAGAATGAAGATATATCCTTTACCGAGTTTTAGTAGGTCCTTTATTACATTCTTGGTCTAAGAAAGAATGTCTATAGGAACATAGTTCTTACTATAATAATTGAGCATAAGATGTTGAAGAGGATATCTTTGATAAGGAATCATTTATTATCCTAGTCCAAAGATATACACAAAGATTTAGACAAAGCATTGCTTATACTAAAGGCTAAAAGATATATTATTTTATACAAGGTTTATGATGGTTATGATGATGAGTGGGTTGGAAGGTATACTTATAGGATAGAAGATTTTAATATCTTAACTTATATATTTGAAATTGCTTATGATATGCCTAAGGTTGCCAAAAGAGGACATATCTTTAATATTGTATATATTAGTTGTGTGAAGATAGAAAAGTCTTCTAAGTATCATGGTATGTCTAACTACTTCTTTGATTGTGTTTATCATGTTATGGAGTTATGTGATTCTCTTAACATACCTATGATAAGAGGCAAGACGAGACTTAAGGATAACTCTGAGGTATCAATAAGATATAAAAAAATATTTGAAAGGCTTACTAATGAAAAGATAGTGGTGTATGCTAATAGTATATAGGATAGAGAGTCTATTGCTTTACATTGTAGTTCTTTTAATTTACATTATAAAATAGTCCTTGTGTTATATAATACTCATTATTATGTATACAATGGATTAATAGATGATATAGATCTGAAGAATAGCATAGACTTTAATTATAAGGTTGATGTTGAACATGAAAACTATATGTTCTATAATATGGAGACTTATGTCCATCTTAATACCTCTGATATAATATCATATATGATGTCTTATGTGTTTTGCATAGATGGTAGTCAAGTGGAAGGCATTGTAAGGAAGACTACATCAAAGCATGATATCTCTATGAAATAATTTATTACTATGTATAGCTAAATAGAAGATAGGAATATCTTATTAGTTGGTTATAACAATGGTGATTATATACTTATGAGAATATTAAAAACTAAGAGCAGAGAATTTAATGATACTATACCAGAAAATTATGGTAGAATATTGCAATTTGGATACAATAATATGAGGTCAAAGGATCTATACAAGTTTATGCTAACATCTCTAAAGAGTGCAACAACAAGTTTTAAATGTAATGTTGTTAAAGGATATCTTAACCATATAGTTGTACAAAATAGTATCTATAATGACACCTTTGTTCTCTATATGCATAATAATATAAATGTGATAAAGGACTATGCTATAAAAGATGTCTTATCTCTAATTGAATTATGCTTTAAAGCTAAAAAGACATTTGAGTCTATGGATTGTAATCCTTTGATAGATTAATATGAAAAACAAACATTAATATTAATAATAATATTTAACATTAATATACTAATATATACATAAATATTAAAATTTGAAAAATATAAATAAACTAATATATATATATATATATATATATGAAAATACTAATATTTCAAAAAATAAATAAAATAAAAATAATATTTTAATATATAAAAATATATATATGCAAATAAAATTATTTGATAAATATTAATATATATTAATATAAATACATATATGCAAATATATATGCAGGTAATTAGTATATGACATTTGAATATAAAGAATGTAATCTTAAGCACATCTACTGCTGTTCCATAAGTATATCTTTGATGTTTTGTGAAATCCATTGATGGGCGTAATCAACACCAAATACAAATTCCTTAATTGTCATGTTTTCTATACTCCAAGTTGCAAGAATATTTATTCTTTTCAGTGGATTTAATCTGCAGTAGAATCCAATTTCCAAAAAAGGACTTTAATACTTAACATGTACACTTTGATTTTTGTAAATTATTTAACTTTTGGATAAAATAGCCTGAACTTTGTTTTCTAAGAAAAAAGTAGACAAACTTATGGAATGTCTATCAATCATGCACATCTGGAAAATATGGAATTATTTTTGATTTTTGAAAGGATTTTTCGAGTTACTCAGATACCATATTTTTGTTTGTACTTGCACAAAGTAAAGTGATGCAATTTAACTGATTGACTTTCAGTTCATAATCATAACTTGGTCTTCAATGTTACCAATTATAATTATTTATGTACAGATGTTGAACTATGATCCATAAAATTAAATCATAAGTTTAACAATTCAACCTCAATAATAAGTTTATAATATGCTATAAAGAAATATGTTTAAATGGCTTTAATTTTGTATGAAGTGATTTTTTAGATTCCAGAAACACAAATGTTTCCGAAAATATTATAATGTTTGGTTTCAGGTTGTTCATTTACTTCTTTTTATTAATATTTTGATGTATTATATATATATATATATATATATACATACATATATAGTATTTTATATTGAGAAATGAAGTGTCTTGCACACTTGAAGAGATCCATTATTTATCATTATTAAAAATATAATATTTTAATATTGAATTATAGTATACCATACATGTATATTATTATAGTTTGAGGCTGTATCAAAAAAATTAGAAGTGTTGGAAGTGTTATAAAAATATATTTTCAAAAAAAACATAAAATGGATTGTCATGGATGAGTAAATACTAAAACTCTATAGGAATAAGCTCATCAACTATGCAAAGTACGTTTTTTAAAACTTGATTTCTCATTTCCCTTCTTCATTTCATTTGTTTCCATAGTATGCTCGCATTTGCAAATTTTTCCTTCTTGCCCTCTGGTCTATTCTAATGTCATGGTTGAGATTCTTAGTATACTATAGCAGATAGTAAACTGCAACAATTTCCACAAAATTACAGTGTAAGAAATGCAAATAAATCTCAAGTTCTGCTATTGTGGAAATGAAACTGTTACAATATGCAAATGTAATTATGTATTATGATCTAAAAAACATCAAAGAATATTTTGAGCATTTCCAGAATCTTCATAATAAATTCTAAGAAGATAGATAATGCATGAAGTGATTTTTTAGTGTTTCCAAAAACAATAAAGATTTTAAAAAAATTCAAAAAAAAGAGTTGTAGAATAAAGCTCTGAAACAAAAAGATTCACTAAAGTTTTAATATAAAAATTAATAAAAGTTTTACCAAAATTTGCAAAATTTTGGTTTTGAAAACTTGTTCAATTTAGTTTTGCATTTAGAGTTTATATGTATATAGATACTAAAATGATTTTTGTTTTTACAAACAATAGTAAATCAAATCTAAAGTAAGAGCAACAAATAAATTTGCTAAACTATGAAGTAGATCCAAGTACAAGTATAAAAACAAGCAAAGAAAAAAAAAAAAAAAAACATTTAGAAAAAGTGGTTTAACAATCCACATGTAATACAACCACCACAAGTGATTAAGCCACCCACATGTAGTTTAGCCACTACATGTAATTGAGTTGCCTTAGTTAATTAATCATACTTTATGTATGCATTCATGTAAATTTAAACCAACAATAAATAAACAAATAAAAATTAAATTATACATTCTTCTATTACACAATAAAAAATCAATGAATAATAAGATTATAAACATGCATTCTTTAGTATTTGATTTTTTCTATGAGATAATAAGATAAATAAAAGATTGGTAAAAGACCTCAAGTTTTTTTATGAAATAGAAAGATAAGTGAAGACCTCAAGCATTGTTAAGGAAAATAGATAATAATAGATTAAATTGCTAATGGTCAAAAGGTTGATTCTTGGGATGTGGAAGGACTATCCTATGGATGAGTCACAAGGACAATAGCCTCAAGAATAAGTAAGAGCATATAGAATATGCTAAGAGATGTCTTGATGGTAGGTGAGTTGTAAAATGATATCTTAATGGTAGGTTGAATGAGTGTAAGAGAGAATGAATGGAAGTTGTCTATTAGGGCAGCAACCTATAAGTAAAGGAAGTTGGAAGTGCGAGTTATCTCAATCCACACTTGTCTTTGTGTGCAACCTTGCTGATGCTAAGTAATGTGGCTTCTAACTTCTAGTTCTTCAATAGGTTATGGGCCCACTCGCATTTGCTTGTGAGTTTTTTTGAAGTTTTATGAAGTCTTTATTGTTGTGTGGAATAGATCTTATGGTGTTTGCTAATGTTAGAGTTTGTATGATCTTAGCTTATGATATGGCAAGAGGAGGTTTTGATTTGTAAGCTTAGAAATCTCTAACATTGCTTTGTGGATTCTTATCTCCTTGAATAGTGAGTTTAAGACCATTGTGAAAGACCTTGATAGTGTCTTTATGTGTTATTGAAGTTGTTTCATTAACCTTGTGCACTTCATTACATAGTGAGTTGAAAGAGTGGAAGAACTTGATTGAGAGGTTCATAAGAGTGCAAATACTGATTAGAGGCTTTAGAGGATCACTTGAGAGTGCTTTGAGTGAAAAATCACTCTTTTGTTCACCACAGGGCATTTTGAATTTCTACTAGTGCAAATTTGTTTTTGGAGATTTTGATCACATAGAAACTCCTTTTTTCAATATTCTTTGATATTCTACTCCTTAGAGATGGCTTCTAATGAGGGTGAAGGTTTGAGGCTGATTGAGAAGTTAAGATGTGATTTGTAAGCATAAAAGTGATATGAATGTGGCAAATTAGACTTGAGACATTTATATATACTTTATTGGACTTGTGAGAAGTCTTAGAAGTGAAGTTGAGAGTGATTTGAGAGTGAAAATACTAGTTTATTCACAGAGAGGTCAATTTGAATTTTTGTCACGGACATATACATAGTTACCTATATGATCAGATAGAACTAGATAAAAGAAGGTAAAAGCAGGTTAGTTCCATAATATCTTTAGAAAAACTTCCTAGAAACTTCATAGACGCTGCTTTGATTTTATAAGTGTCCATAGTAGACTTTTGGATTAGAAACTTGGTCAATAAGTTTGCCACATGTCGCACATATTGGTAGCTTCAAGACCAAGCTAAATACGTGGCGAACATATAGGAAACTTGCCCTGCAAGTTTGACACATGTCTTGCAACTTGGACACGTGTCTTGTAAATTGGATACGTGTTGGAGGTCCTATAGAACGTCGCCACTTAGCTCTTAGGTAGATAGTATAAATAGAGACAAGAGTGAAGCCTTCTTCACTCTTGTCAACTCCTTTCTTGTTTCCAGTCTAGTTCAAGAGTCTTTAGTTTTCTTGTCTTTTGGCATTAGCCATTCCAGTTTCTTTTTAATATATATACTTCTTTATATTTATTTCTTTGAGAGAGGTCTCACTTGTTTATTTGACTTCATCCAGTTATTGTCCTTGACAGATTGACAAGAGTACACATACAATATCAGAGCTTTGTCTTTTCTTGATTAAGAGTGGATTATCCCTTTCTCTTGATAAGACATAAGCATATTAGAAGTTGTAGAGTACCCACTTCTAAACTGATATTATTTCTAGAATTTTTTTTCTTTTGAGTGTGTGTTCCGTATTTCTTGAAGTAAGAGTAGACATCTTCCTTTCTATTATATTATCATGGCAGAGCTTGCGGAAATGAAGAGTGCAGTGGCACAAATGTAAGAACAAATGAGAGAACTAATGCTTGCAATGCATCAACTCAGTTTACCACCACAAGGAGCATCAAGATTAGCAGGAACTGAAGATGTAGAGATGGTTGGAGCTACGTCAACATCTACACCAAACCATGCTACCTCACCGGTGATGGAGCACCATTCAAACGTTAGAGAACCAAAAATCAATTTGCCTGAGAAGTTTGATGGCACAAGATCTAAATTTCGAGGATTCATCAATCAGGTACAATTGGTGATCAAACTTCAACCTCAGAGTTATCCTACGCAAGGATCTCAAGTTAGGTTTATTGGAACGTTACTTTTGGGTCCTGTCTTATCGTGGTTTTCATCTTTTCTTGAACGACGTGATCCAATATTGGATTATTTGGAGGCATTTTTTGCGGAATTTTGATCGATGTATGGAGAACATGATGCAATTCGTGTTGCAACCAACACGATTTGCATCCAATGATAAGACAATCGATCAATGTCATTATACGCTTCACAATTTTGACAACTAGCGACTGACATCAAGTGGGACGATGCTGCACTCATCAGTCAATTTCTCTACAGATTACAATATGAGGTAAAAAAATTAATGCTCAATTTACCCGATTTTCATACATTGAGTCAAACAATTGATTTTGCTGTGAAGTGTGATTATCGACTTTTTGAGTTTTGATCCAAGAGTCGTATAAGGGAGCCTCAACATTATTATTCAATGGCAACATCAACATCCTCACAAAACGTACATTCGGAAGTAGAAGACATGCAAATTGATGCGATATGTTTTAAACCTCTTACTGAACAAGAAAATATTTGTCGTCGTCAAGAAGGATTATGTTTATATTGTGGAGAACCTAAGCACACTGCTCAACATTGTCCTAAGAAACGTCGCAACTATAAAATGAGGAGTACGGCTATCAAAGAAGACAACATGTCAAAAAATAAATTTGTCCAGCTACAATAGGGACCATGCAGCTGGAACCCTATATAATTCCCAAGAAGGTCCTATTCTCCTCGTAACCTTCCTCCTTACTGATGATGATGGTATATTTATACCAAAAATTACACATTAGATTCAGGAGCCTCAACATGTTTTCTAGATGAACAATTTGTTAAGAATCGTAAAATACCTTTAGTACAGAAACCTAAACCCGTACATGTAGAAGTCATAGATGGTCGCCCATTGTCCTCAGGAGATGTCACTCATGAAACCCATCCTATAAAAGTAATAATAGATGGTCATAATAGCTATGTAACCTTTAACATAATTAAATCTCCGTCTAATTCAGTTATTCTAGGTTTGTCATGGCTAGAAAAATATAACCCTCAAATAGATTGGAATTCTCGTAGACTTGACTTTTCTCAGGATATTATTAAATATCCTACCGATCCAAAAAAAGCTACAAGCCTGGTACAATAAAACCTATACTTATAGGTGCAAAAGCTTTTATATACGCAGCAAAAGAAGGATCAACTTTTGCTATTTACGCAACACCCATTTTTGATAGTGGAAAGGCTTCAAGTGGCATTCCAAGCCAATATTGAAACTATCAAGATATTTTTGAGAAGAAAAATGCTGATATTCTTCCGGAGCATCGTCCATATGATTGTTCGATTGATCTCAAAGAGGGATCTCAGCCTCTTTTTGGACCAATCTACAATTTATCACAAAATGAGTTGGCTGAACTCAAGGAGTATATTGAAGAGAATCTGCCCAAGAACTTCATACGCCATTCCAAATCTCTTGCAAGAGCTCCAATTCTATTTGTGAAGAAAAAAGATGGATCATTACGAATGTGTGTGGATTATCGGGGACTTAACAAGATCACTATCAAGAACAGGTATCCACTACCTTTAATCTCTGGACTTCTTGATCAACTAAATCAAGCTAAGATCTATATAAAAATAGATCTACGAGGAGCATACAACTTGGTTTGTATTAAAGAAGGAGATGAATGGAAAACTACATTTCGAACAAGGTATGGACATTTCAAATATAATGTTATGCCTTTTGGACTCACAAATGCACCAGCTGCTTTCCAACATCTCATGAACGATGTTTTTTATGAATTCTTAGATGATTTTGTTGTCTGCTACCTAGACGACATTTTAATCTACTCTAAGAACGTAGAAGAGTACGAAATACATGTTTGTCATGTCTTACAAAAACTCAAAGAAACAGGATTGTATGCCAAGATGGAAAAGTGTGTATTTCACACTACTCAAGTTGACTTTTTAGGATATATCATCTCGAATGATGGCCTCATGATGGATCCTAAGGAAGTCCAAACAATCATGGATTGGAAGATTCTAAAAATAATAAGGGATGTATAATATTTTTTAGGATTTGCCAATTACTATCAAATCTTCATCAAGAACTTCTCTCAAGTTGCAGCCCCACTTACACGTTTGACTTGCAAGGACAAGCTCGAGTGGAATAAAGAAGCAGAAGCATCATTTGAAGCTTTGAAGATAGCTTTTACTTCTGCACCAATCTTGTATCATGTTGATTTTTTCAAGGCATTTTTTATGGAAATAGACGCATCTGACTTTGCTTTGGGCGCAGTATTGTCACAAATGGGAACAGATGACAAACTCCATCCAGTAGCTTTCTATTCTAGGAAATTTTCAGCAGCAGAGATCAACTACGAAATCTACGATAAAGAACTTCTCGCAATTGTGGATTCTTTTCAAGAATGGCGTCATTATCTAGAAGGCGCTTCTAGTCCAGTCACCGTATATACGGATCACAAGAACCTCGAGTATTTCATGTCAACACGAGTGTTGAATCGTCGTCAGGCTCGTTGGAGCATGTCTCTATCAAGATTCGAGTTCATTATTACATATCGACCAAGAAAACAACAAGGTTTGTCCGATGCACTTTCTAGACGTTCTTATCTTGCACCAAAAGAAGGAGATGCAGCTTTTGATCAACAAAGAACGACTCTCTTGAAGCCGGAGCAATTTCATCTTTGGGCAACAAAATCAACATTAACTGTTGATTCAACTTTTCTCAAGTAAGTCCAATTAAGTATGTCCTCAGATCCTCTTATTCATGAAATTAAGAATAATTCTTCTAAGTCTCATGATATTTCGAAGTTTGAGTTCAAGAAAAATCTACTCTATTTCGAAGGGCGCTTGTATGTTCGAGAAGGTGAAGCACAATTACGTGTTCTTCAAGCTCATCATGACTTCCCGGCAGCAGGACATTTTGGATACAATAAGACTCTAGAGTTGATATCTAGAGATTTTTGGTGGCCTCAAATGTGGAAGGGAGTCAAAGATTTTGTAAAAATATGTGATATTTGTTCAAGATCAAAAACTCCTCGCCACCGACCCTACGGACATCTTTAGCCATTATCCATTCCAGAACAACCATGGTCTTTTGTATCTATGGATTTTATCACGGATCTTCCAAATTCAGGTTCTTATGATTCTATATTCGTGATAGTAGATCGTTTCACTAAGATGGCACATTTTATACTATGTAAAAAATCTATCACAGGCAAAGAAACAGCTAAGCTTTTCCTTGACAATATCTACCGCTATCATGGATTACCTAAGGATATTATATCAGATAGGGGAACTCAGTTTGTATCGAGATTTTGGAGAACGCTTTTTAAGATTCTAAAGGTGGATATAAAGCTATCTTCAGCTTTCCATCCTCAAACTGATGGACAAACGGAGCGCGTAAATCAAGTCTTGGAACAGTATTTGAGATGTACCATCAACTACCAACAAGATGATTGGACAACTCTTTACCATTGGCAGAGTTTGCTTATAATAATACGGTACATTCTTCTACACAACAAACACCTTTCTTTGCCAATTATGGTTACCATCCACGACTTGATATTTTTGACTATTCGAAAGTTGATAATCCTGCGGCGGAAGACTTGATAAATCATTTGTCAGAACTACATACAACAATAAAGGCACAATTTAAGAAAGCTCAAGAATGACAAAAGATAAACGCTGATGCGTATCGAAAGGAACAACCACAACTCAACGTAGGCGACAAGGTATGGCTATTTCATTGCAATATCAAGACTACACGACCTTGTGACAAGTTGGACTATCGTAAGCTTGGACCTTTTCGTATTTCTGAACAAATTAATCCAGTTGCATATCGATTACGCCTACCAAAGTCTATGAAGATCCATCCTATATTCCACGTGTC